>OZ010596.1:38326365-38381365 GCA_963932145.1 Acanthosepion lycidas | reverse complement strand
ATTATTATTATTATTAATAATATGTAAACAAATACTGCTACTGTTATCCTATTTAAATCCGTACTCAGATGTTATCCTATTTAAATCCGTACTCAGATGTTATCCTATTTAAATCCGTACTCAGATGTTATCCTACTTAAATCCGTACTCAGATGTTATCCTACTTAAATCCGTACTCAGATAGTCATGGAATTTTCATCCACTCCTCAGCAGACTTTGGGGGCTTTTTGTAAATATAATTATACGCAATACTGGCTGGCTACTATCGTTTTCCGAGCCCACTAGTCTAATAGGGTGACTAACCAATCCCCGTTGCAGACAAAATTGTGTTTTCCATAACAGCTACAGAGCTCACTTGTGGTTTATACTGCAACTATTTCGAGCAGGCAGTTAGTTACAATGTCTGGAAGAGAGCGGATAACCATTTGAACAACGCCGGTACGCTAAAACCCTCGACCCTTAATGACTTGTGAGTTTGTGCCAGCGCAACAATTGAACTACAGTTTCACTCCCAAGACTTGGTTCAACATAGTGTCTTCTTTTCAGGCACTTACCGCACGTTGGGACTGTCTCCCCAGACTGATAACATCAATGTCACCTTCCTAACAAATCGACCACGGTGAGAATCGAACCCAGATCTCATGGTCGGAAATCGAACGTTCTAACCAGCGCCGATATAAATGTTATACATACATATGTATGTGTATGTGTGCGTACATGTATAATAGTGCTGAATGGAGGCAAGTCATTTTAAATTACGATAATGATGAAGAGAATAATAATAAGAGAATGATGGACAACGTATGAAGCTGACTTGATAGCAGTTACTTTCGGGTACTCTATGGAAAGTTAAGAAAAACTCAACACCCTGCCATTAATCTTTCTCTATGAACATTTCTGCTCTTTGTTCCTCCTTGGTAAACACTGCTAGTGGAGCGACCATGTTTGCACTGTAACAGCAACAAGAAAACTAGCGAAATTAAACTTAAGCTTCGATCACGTGAACACTATAGTACCAACTATAAGCACGTGTGAGCAGAAGGCAGTGTGACAAACCTAAAGGTATGTTATGGCGAAAGTGCGGATAATTTTTTACTTATCATCGTATATATGTGTGTGTGTGTATATATATATATATATATATATATATATATATATATAAGCTCAAATTTCGATCACGTGACCACAATAGTACCAACTATAAGCATGCATGGACAGAAGCCAGTGTGACAAACCTAAAAATATGTTATGGCGAAAGTGCGGATAATTTTTTTTACTTATCATCGTGTATGTATGTATGTGTATATAAGTTCAAATTTCGATCACGTGACCACAGTAGTACCTACTATAAGCGTGCATAGGCAGAAACCTTTGTGACAAACCTAAAAGTATGTTATGGCAAAAGTGCGGATAATTTTTTATCTACCCTCGTTATAAGATGTCATATGAGAAACGTTTTTTAAAAAGTAGACATTTATAGCCCTGCTAAGTGCTTTATTTATTTATTAAGACGCGGTTATATCTCGTTTTAATTATTCATTTGAAAAGTGCGTCACATGACTGTGTTATTTGCAGTCAATGATTTAGGTTAGAAACTCAACGACCTTATATAGCTTTTGAAACTCTTTTTTCTTTTTTATGTTCTGTGTCCCTTCAGGGTGTGAATTTTCATGGCTTTCCACGACTTCCTATCCCTTGTCACCCTTTGAAATGTTTTCCCCTTTGTCAAGACTCCCATCCCCCATTCCCTCATCCATTACCACCAGCGCATCGGTAAGTGACTAACTGCCTTCTCCTGTTCCTCTAGTATTCAATATGCCTTATGAGTGTCAAATTCTCCAAGCTTTTCTTCCTAATTATGTCCAAGAAATCGCAGCTCTCTTTTTTTGTTTGTAAGTATAAGTGCTTTTTGCTTCCATTTTTCTTAAGGCTTCTTTGCTTACACACTCCGTTCATGACATTCTCAGTATCCTTCTGTGGGACCACATTTCTGTTGCCTCCATTTTTCTCCACATCTGTGAGGATATTGTTCGGTGTTCATTACCATATTGGATAACTGATATTACATAACTGTTTAGAACCCTTTTTCTTTGTTTCCAACGAAACTTTCCTGTTTCTTAGTACTTTGCTTATCTTTTGGAAGGCTTCTTTTGTTATCCCAACGTGGGTTCAGATTTCGGTGTCGCACTTTCCGTCTTCTGTTAAAACACTTCCCTGATATTTAAATTGTTGTAGTTGCTTGATTTTGGTATTTCCAATTTGTAATTACTATATTAGGCTATTACTTTTACTGACAACCAAGCATTCTATCTTCCTGGAACTGATGGGTAGTCCTTTCTTCTTATTTTGCTTCATTATTTTCTGTAGAAGTTCTTGTAGTTTTGTTATGGTCCGGTTCCTTGTACCACGGTGATAGTCCAAGGTAGAACCAATATAGAACTCGAACATGGATATGGAATAACACAGATATATTACAAACAGGAATATATACAGAGAAATAAAAAGTGTTAGTACGAACAATCAAGTTTAGTAGGGAGAACAATGTAGTCTCGACCAGTATCACTATTCCAATGTCTTGTAGTAATTGTCTGAACGCGACTGTTTCGGACTGCCTCTGACTCTACTGACTCGCTCTGACTGACTCCTGACGGACTTCACTCCAGACTTCAGACTGAACAGTATTTAGTCACCCCCCACGAGGGCATCATGTGCACAAGGCCGGTTTAACGTGGTATCTCCGAGCCCGTGGGCTCGGCCAAAAATATGCCCTTTGAACTCGTATACACGGGTTCAGGGTCGGTTTACCTCCCCGAAAGAGACTCCGCCCTTCGGCGTAGCCTCGTTCGGGTTCCTCCCCGCCCGAAGGCAGAGAGTTCAAACGATCAGCCGGTCCGCCGGTCGCCCGACTTCGGACTGAACTCCCTGCTTCCTCGTGAGGCGCAGTATTTATTACGTATGGGATAGTCCATTATGTTATTATCGGTAAGGTCCTATCACAAGTTTCCCTTCTGTATCTGCTATCAACATTGTTGCATCTGCATATCTTATGTTGTTAAGATTGTGGCCACCATTAATGAATCCTAGTAGGACTTCTAATTCTCTCAGAATCGCCTCACTGTAAAGGTTGAATAAGTCTGGTGAGATGAAGCATCATCTATTTACATTTCCAGTTCACAGTTCGCATCTTGGGACTTTTCTTCTGACAACCATACATTGTCTTCATACAGTTTATGGTTAGTCCTTTCTTCTCGCTTTCCTTATCCAAGAGGTCTTGTAGTTTTCCCTGTGTTCACCATCAACACAGTGTCATCTGTGTGTATATTATATTGTTAACATTGCAACCATCGATAATAAATCCTGGTAGGGTCTCCAGCCCCCTTAGGATAGACAACTTGTAGAGGTTGAATAATGGTTTGGTTTGGTTTGGTTTGGTTTATTTTGTTTTGCGACATATCAACCTCAATGGGTTATTTAATGCCGACAAAATTTTTTATTGCTGATAATATTTTGTTTTGTCAAAAATCTGTTTCTAGTAATACATTTCCTTCAAAATTGTATTGTTGGTAATAATTTTTTCAAAAAAGTATTGCTGGTAATAGTTAACTATTTTCCCATAGCTGGGACCCTAACAGGTGCTACCACCCCTGGTCAGGGTGGACCTGGGAACACCAGCAATTAAGAGGTGGTTCCACGCTCCCCCAAGCCTCCTGATCAGAGGCCTTGCTACTGAATGTAGTTTATCGTCTTACCCAGGACGCGGATATAGTTTAACGTCTTACCCAGGACGAATAGGTTGAATAAATCCGGGGAGAAGACACGTCATTGCCTTATGAGTATAATATGCAAAAACTTTTGTAAGCATAATTCTAGAGGATAAATACCGACAAACAGCAAAAAATTGCGGATTTTAAATATGTTTACAATGAATAACATATCTAAAAATGTTCATTTTATGTGAAGATCAGATAAAAATATATAATATCAAAGATCTTTAAAACTTATCATCTAACTTATCTCCCAAATTGTAACGTCTGATTTAGCCCCCAACTTTGTATTCCGTAGTTTGGTAGCATTAAATTTTGACAACCTGTGATATATATGCAGTGCAGCTCAGAATCGTGGACCCTATATAGGTCCCATATCAATCAGCTGAATGTCTTCGGCAAAAGTTGTCTCCGCGCGATCTGTGGCTATACTTTAGACGATAGGGTTTCCAATGTTGATCTTCTCGCAAAATGCAATATTAGTGGAATTGTGACTTTGCTGATGCAGTCATAAATTCGTTGAACTGGTCAAGTTGCAAGAATGAGTGACGATATAATACCTAAGGTCCTCATGTTTAGCCATCTTGACTGTGGACAAATGACTGTTGGACGACCGTTGCTCAGGTATAAAGACACTCTAAAGAGTAACCTATCAGCTGTCAATGTGCCTCATACTAACTTCGAGCAAGTTGCCCTGGACAGAAATAACTGGAGATATGCGTGCCAGAGTGGTATCAGAAATTTCGAAATCGGTCGTATTGAGCGGCTAAGAGACAAAAGACAATGGAGAAAAGCGTCAGTAAATATTCCCGTGGGTATGTTCCGAGATCCTCACTGTTGCACAATATGTGGACTTGTATGCAGGTCACTAGTGAGACTGAATTGTCACATACGACACAAGCACCTATATATATATATATATATATATATATATATATATATATATATATATATATATATATAAAGAGAGAGAAGGAGAGACGAATATGTCTAGAAAGGGCTTTAATTACAAGTTCCTCCACATTAAATTCACGTTCAAGTTCTTACAATGTTTTACGATTTTTGGCAGGTTTTCTATTATCACAATGAGGAATATTTAAGATGATGGAAAGAAAAAGAAACAAAATCTAGACGAATTTGGCTAGATTGCAAAAAAAGAATTCTTTCTAAATTTTGGAACACCCAGCGTCTCTCGTTCGTGCGCATGTGTATTCAAAACAACGTAAACAAACCCAGTCGAATGAAACGCGTCATAAAACATATATATTTTATTAGTACTGTTGTTATATTTGGGCAGGAGCTACCCATTTCTCACTTTCCAGTCTTGATAGAATTCAAAAGCGTCTCCAACTCCTTGTGGGTGACGAATTATTTTACACCCCTCAACCTCTCTCTTACAAGTGGGATGTGGCACTACACTCTTTACTTCCATGGAAAGTGCTCGGACGAACTACTTTGCTTGGTTCCACCAGATCTAACCTTCACGGTTAGGACCCGCCATACCACTTAAACTGTAGCAAACCACCCACATTCCTTCCGTATTCCATCAGTGAGAAAGAAGTTTCACTCGAACAGCTTCTTCCCGTGAATCGCTGCTCTGTGGAACAGACTCCCAAGAGGATCCTTCCCCGATCACTACAATCTTAACCTGTTCAAGTCTAGAGTTCACTGTTATCTTTCCCGCCTATCTGTATAAACTACCCCTTAACTCGAGTGGCCCCCGGGCTTTGTATAGCGTGAACCATACTATAACAAAAAAATCTATGCATGCCCTAAAGAACAAATATTTGCATTATTGTCATTATTGTTACGAAAAGACAATACATTTGTAATATTCTAGTATTCCGGCTTTCTGCGTGTTCCAGTTACACGGATGTGTATAAACGCCGCTTGTGGCATTGTGGGTAATATTAATATGATAAAAATCCGCCATGATGCACCTTGTTACACTGACTTTATTGGTGAACCCTAAGATTTAATCTGTAGGCATCTCAAGAATCGGAACACTACACCAATGAATTTCCAATCGCCGGTCAAGTCAGATAGAAACCTAGATATTTTTTATTCATCAACGCTGAATTCGATTCAAAATTCTCCCCCCACCCAATGAGAATAAAGCCTCGATTTCTGTAAAACGGCATTCAGTAGAGGTTTACCCCTTGTTTCCTGTTTAGCATTGAGTTTCCGGTTAACTTCTAAATTCAAATTCAACTCTATACTTATAATGTCTCCGCCTAATCCCTAAAATGTATACTTTTATTGGATTTCCGGTTTCTTCTAAAGTTTTTTTTCCTTCTCTTTCACTTCCCGGGAGCACTTGCGTCTTGGTGGCATTATCACTTTGCTTGACGTGGTGCCTCTTAGTCTGTAATCCTCTACCTCGAATGGCTCTTGGGCCTTGTACATGGTGAACATCATTGCAAAAGAACATGAGTTCCTCTGGATTAAAAAGGGAAATATTAGTCTGAAACTAGAACAAAAACTTTCAAATCAAGTGCTTGTAAAATCTGCAGTAATTATATAGTCTGAATACGGTTGATTAATATAGACAGATCAATACTGACCTGATCAGATCAGTGTCAATGTTCTCCAACTACTGTGCTATAACCTGTTTTCTTTGACGTTATTTAATTTTAATACGGTCTTTGTGCCGCACGTGGACGCAGACGGGTCGAATCAGGTCTAGCCGAGTTTTAATCGCAAAATTATCCATTCTAATACCTCTCTAGGATTACTGAATAAACAGTGCAAAGTATGTATTGCAGTGACTTACTGACACGAAATGAGTTTAATTAAATAATATGAATTTGTTTTTGATTAATATTATATCGTATTCACATAGTTTCGTGTCCTGGCTTAATATTTGGATATGAATTAAAATACCCATATTGAAAGACTTTTTCTAATCATTTCAACCCAAGCAAGGCAATAATGCCCCCTAGGACGCAAGGGGTGATTGGGAGTGAAAGAGAATGAGAAAACTTTATTGAGGACACTAAAAGAACAGGTTTCAAGAAGACGAGATGACGAGTGGTGTTGAATTTAATTTTTTGAAGATTGCAGGTGGCAGGGAAGCAAGGAATCGGAACTGAGTTCCATAAGTGACACGCTTAAATTCATACAACGTAGGCACTAAGAAGAGAAGCTACTCAAAACAATTGCCATGAAAATATTTGAAGAAAAGACAGAGAGAAGACACGTCACGTCGGTGTGAAAGTGACTGAAGTCAAGTTGCCATGTCAGGATCGATTACATTATAGAACATTCTATAAATTTTATCATGAATCTCTGGATATAAAGTAGCAGTACAAGACCGGATATGATAGAAATACTCAATGCACAGACGAATGGTAGATTTATAAATGTGCAAGATGGATTATGATGAGAAAATTGTCTGGTGCGACATAGTGACCGAACTTTCCTCGCAGCAAACGTAACAATTGATTCAATATAATCACCCCACTTCATGTCAGTGGGAAATATTGGCCCAAGAAAAAAATAGAGAGTTGCTCTCGCGGAGATTAGTATTAGCCATCCTGATGGCAGACAGAAAAGATTCCCTGTAGTGATCAGATGGGAGCAGTTTTCTTTTGGAGGCGTTTAAATTTACAAGTCAATCCTTTCCCCAATTAAAAACTGTTTGGAGGTCTTTTTCGAGAGCAGTTGCCAGTTTTACTTGCGACTAAAACCGGAGTAAATAGCTGTGTCATCAGCATAAATATCTAGTTGGGAATTGATGGCATCGGATAGTTTCGTTGATGAAGATAAGAAACAACGTATGTTCATCGATAGAGCCCATTTGCAATCGGATTAATGTAAAATGAACAAGAAGCACGTACGTTCAACACAATAATTACACGCTTTGTTATAAACAATTGGATTAAACCAAATATTCCTCCAGAGGTACCATAGACCCTGAGTTGATGGAAAAATACGGCATTTACCGTATATTTTCCACGTATAAGGCGATCTTTAGATGATACGAGGTAAAAAATATACATTATTTACATTGTTCGGACTATCGTTCTCATCTTTGTTGCCATATTTATCACAACGTTTCGGCCATTTTATGCTCCGGCCTTCTTCAGGTGGTTGAAATGTCGAACTGAACCCTTTATTTCGCTCGCTGAGGTAGACTGTTCTAGTTCCACGTGCCTTGTCTAATGGATGTCAGTTATCAGTTATCGCCTGTTAATTCCCCTCTCCAACTTCTCCACCGCTTTAACCTGGTATTGAACTCACACTCTTTGGGTCCTGTCACTGGATCTAACTAACGCCTTTATCCACTGCGCCAATAAAGGGTTCAGTTCGACATTCCAACCACCTGAAGAAGGCCGGAGCGTACAACAGCCGAAACGTTGTCATAAATATGGCAATAAACGTAAATAGTGTACATAATACCTCATCTCAGAAATATAGACAGATACTAAAAAAATATAGCAAGGTTTTCATTAATTTATCCTATACCTGTAGTATAAGACGACTGCTTATTGATTATATAAAGATGATATTAATGGAAATGTTATTACTGTATCCTTAGAAATTCAATATATACGAAATAACAAAACCGATTCTATATCATGTTTTTTCTATTAGGTTGGTGCAAAAATAATGTCGTTTTCTCACATAGTAACATATGTGAGAAAACGACCTTATTTTTGCACCAACCAAATACACACGTCCCCTAAACGGGAAACCATTGTTTCGTTTACGTTTCATCGGGTGATCTCTTGCGAATAATGGTTCATCCTCTTCCTCTTCTTTTCCTATAAACAGTTACAAACAGCCTGGTGTACTAATGACCATTTACTTATACTTCATCGACAATCACAAAATAACGTTAATAAACAGTACGATAATAGTGCATTCCATTGCTGTGAACGCAATCATAAATCGATGTATACATTTTCTCACCATTTGTTGTAAAAACTAGGAATCTGCAATAATTAAATGAAACTAACAATAATGGATAACGATGTCTGGCAGGTTTTGCTAAAACGTTTTGTTTAGAAACAAAAGCTGTTTTGCGTTTGTGTTCACATGCATGTGTGTGTGCGCCCGTTCAGCTCGACCTTGCACGATTTGTTAGGAACGATTGGATTAAGCCAAATATTCGTCCAGAGACCCCGGTAACACTTGAACTTGTATCGAAGGCCAACATGCCAAACCCTGTCGAACGCTTTCTGGATATCTAGAGCCACAGAGCAATCTTCGTCGTTCTTGTTTATAGCTTGATAGACAAGTTCAGTGATAGCCGTTGAGATATCAGCGGTAGACATTGAGAAACGAAAGCCATAATGCTTATCCGAAAGGAGGCCATGTAAAGTGGATCGACTCGTCTATAAAAGGAGAATGAATCAAACACGAATGATACAAAGTCACATCTTCTATCGCAGCTAAGTTTTTGAATTTGTTCTGAGCAGATAATTTTTTAGGCAATGATATTTTAAGAATAGAAAAAATGATTTACGCTTCATCTGTCCACCAGGGAGTCTGTGCATAATTGGAATTTTGTATAATCTAGGGAATGATCTGGCATGTGAACCACTTGGCAGTTTATATATATATATATATATATATATATATATATATATATATATATATATAAACAAGTTTGATTAAAAAGAACCTACAAGCTCTGTCTAATTTTTTTATCGTATTTTTCCAGTTTTGCGGATAAGGTTTTAAGAAATGAGCTTAAAGTTATGGCTACTTGGTCTAATTTTAGCAGGTGAGAACGAGCGGCGATTGGATATGTTTTGCAAGTTCATGCCCATAGTTTATAGGTTCCAGCATTTCGCAAACATTTTTTTTTTTTTTTTTTTTTTTTTTAAACTTTACGGTGTACTTGTAAAATAACTAAAACTCTGGGACGCACTTTAAATTTTATTAAGAAAAAAAATAGTTATGAAATTTGAAAATAAGAAAATATTAGGTTGGTGCAAAAATAATGTCGTTTTCTCACATGTGAGAAAACGACATTATTTTTGCACCAACCTAATAATAAAGTCTCCTGAAACAAGCATTTATTTTTAAGACATTACATTTTATATGTTTATGTAAAACCCCTGCTTGAGGTGCTTTAACAAAGAACATTACTTTTAATAATTATCATTCTTGGTTTAGCATCCCCAAATAGGATTAACGGTATGGATTTTCATTTAAAAGGATTTATGAAGAATTTTCTACTTTTTTTTTTTTTTTTAGGCCAATAATTACTGATTTAAATTCCTTCAGGAAGGCAAAAGAATTATCCACTCCTTAAATAATAAGGAATTTAGCATCCAGTTTAAAATATCAAAAAACAAAGACTTGACTTAGAAATAGAAGCTGTATACAAATTACAGCTTTGTTAACTTGGGTTGCACCTGGTTACTAGTGCGCCCTGAAAGTCCACCGGCTGAGAAACGCTGGTTTAGACTGAGACATTAGTGAATAAGTTTTGACTGGGACATTAGTAAATAGCCTTTCAACGTCCAACGAGACTAGGATGGCGTTATTTGATTTGTTATACTATAATATCGTGGAAATTAGTCCGTGTAGTTAACGGGAAAGATAAACTAAAAAAAAAAATAAAAAATATTGTTATATTCCGTACTAAGGGAATAAACACATAACACCAAGTGGATACTAGAAGAAAGGTTTATTGTACACAAGTACAATATGAAATCGGTAGTTATGCACACAGGTCAATCTAGTAATGCGTGCCACTAACTGGAAGGTCGGACGTGCTTGCGTCGTCTCGCTCTCCAAGTCTCTCGTAGACAGTAGACTTTATAGGTACTTACTACCTATAGTGTAATCATTCATGGGGGTGACTGGTTATTCCATTACATCTTATTATAAAACGCAGATTGTGTGTGTGTGTGTGTGTGTGTGTGTGTGTGTGTGTGTGTGTGTGTGTGTGTGTGTGTGTGTGTGTGTGTGTGTGTGTGTGTGCGTACGTTTATATGTGGGATCATACATCTTTCAACCGATTTCAACAAAACTGCACAGGACTACGTAAAATTACCTTGCGGTGGTTCTAACAGCGCCAAAAATTGGAAAAAACACAATTGTTTTTGCACGAAATCAATTTGAAAACACGATTAAGAGGCATCGCTGTCGAGAATGAAAAGAGGACCACTCATATCGAGTTATACTTATAAAACCCAGGTTGTTTGTGAGTGTGTCTGTGCTCGTTTATATATGGGATCGGATTTCCTACATTTTTCAACCGATTTCAACAAAACTTTTTTTTTTGCAGGTAGTGTTTCTTATTGTCTTGCACAATTTTTTTTTATTTTTACATTCAGAATGCTTTAAAAATTCCATTTACAAGACAATTGTTTATAATAAAATTCTATTAAATCGGTAGACTCATAACGATTGAAAACAATGTTTTTGTTTGAGTTTGGGCTTGACCAATTCGTAAAAAAGAAAAAAAAAATAATTAAGACATGCGTGTCCGTGAACCTTAAACAATAATCTTTGTCAATTTTATTTTTCAGTCTTTATGATGGTCGATACTTGATCTATCTCTTACTGTTACATCCCCGGGTAATGCCCGGCTCTACTGCTAGTCACTAACAAAATTAGCACCAGGCTCATCCAGGCCCAGATTAATAAACTCAATACAACTAACAACTCAGACTTGACAAAATCGTGTAAATATTACCATGGCGAACTATACGGGAACATAAAAACGCACCAACATCACACTCAGCCACGTCCGGTGATCTCACAAATCTCAATCAATTAGAAAAAGACCTAAACCAACGGATATTGCCATACTTAGCCAATAAGTATAGCATTAGTGTAACGCCGGTGAGAAAGTGACTGAAGTCTAGGTCAGCATCTTTGAATTTTGTCAAGAACCGCGAGATATATAGTAGGAGCACCAAACCATATATATATATATATATATATATATATAATTATTTATTTAAAAATATGATTCCAACACGCTACATAAGAGTTCTGATGTTTCAAAACAAGAGCCGAAAACTTCAATATAATTATTTGAATTAAATTGAATTAAAGTACTAAGCTCTGTTCCATCTTCAAGCGAATTTTTTTTTTCTTTATTGAAGTTTTCGGCTCTTGTTTTGAAACATGAGAACTCTTATGTAGCGTGTTGGAATCATATTTTTAAATAAAAAATTATATTTATGCTCTACTTTGTATCGAGCACTATTTTTTTAAAAATAATAACAAAAATACTAAAGAACTTTGGATTATTTACCTAAAGAGTTCTTTCCTATTTTCTATATATTTTCATATATATATATATATATATATATATATATATATATATATATATATATATATATATATATATACACACACACACACACACACACATATATATATATATATATTCACAGGCACACATTACTTTAATTTCTTACTATGAAAATGTACGGTTATAAATAATTCAGTATGTACGCAAGCAATTTTTAGACGTTAGTATTTTCATACGTTTAATTGGTAAAATTATCAAAATTCTGTAATATTAAAAATATGCGCGTCCAAGTAATTGACATACTGTTTATGACTCATACACGGAACTTGTGAAATATACAAGTTTAAAATAAATTCTCTTCGACTAAAAATACGTAAAATTACATTACTAACCATTCCCAAATATTTTCTTATTAAAATTCTCTTTTAACTACGGTACCATCTCCATAAACGGCACATATATTTTTTGCTATTTTTACAGCGTTTCCGGAAATAAAAGATTACCAAACGATGAAAATACAACTTATTTTACTCTATTTTCACTTTTAACGTAAAAGAATTTACATTTCACAATCCATACATGAATGATATGGAGCGGTGGTTCCCAAACGGTGCGGCACGCCTCATAGGTGCGGCGGAAGAGCATAGCAGGTGAAGCGGGATGATTGAAAAACAATCAAAGATTTAGAAACAGTTCCAGAAAATTCATATGCCAAAAATAAATATGATTTCAAAATTCAAAATATTATTATAGATTACTTGTAATTGGATGCATGAGTCCCAGTATAAATAGTTATTGAGCGATTTTATCATTGTGATATTTTTGCATTATATCAAATGTTAAGAATATAATATCTAGGCTCTGCAAATTGGAGGAGAGAGTTATCAATGATAATGTTCTGACTTCAAATCCGCGGTTATCTCCCTTTAACCCTTTCTCTGTTTTTTTTTTTTTTTTTTTTTCTTTTAATATTTTAAATTTAAATATACTTTTTATCACATAAAATTTTGTGGGGCGCGAGCAAATTTTAATTCCGGAAATTCAGCCCAGAGAAAAAAGTTTGGGAATCACGCATTGACTTGCTACTTTTCAGAATATCAATATATGCTATAAATTTCATTCACGAGGAAAAGTGAATGACGTGTTCAAACACAAAAGTAAAAATTAATTGAACTTTGAACAAATATGTATTTTTTCATCCTATGACAAAAGACTCGGTTGAATATATTATTATAGTGCTAAGTGATTAGATTCTTAACGAGAGAAGTCCGTCTAATATTGAAAATTGAATGGATCTTTTCCTTTTTTTTTTTTTAATCATTTTATCCCAAGCAAGGCGATAATGCCACTAAGACGCAAGGAGTTACTCGGAAATCAAAGAGAATGAGAAGACTTTAGAGAGGAGAAAGGACAATAAAAAAACATTTCAAGGAGACAGTTCATAGTGGATAGATTGTTCGCATTCTGCTTTCTATATTTTTTTAATTATTTCACGCCAAGCAAGGCGATAATGTCACTAAAACGTATGGATTTCCTGGGAGTGAAATAAAATGAGAAGAGTTTAGTGAAGAGAAAGGATAATAAAAGAACAGGATTCAGAAAAACAGAAAACTACGATTGTCATTGCATTCAAACCTTTGAAGATTGTGGGTGGCAAAGCAATAAGAATCCAGAGAGAATTCCAGAGGTGAGAAGTGCGAGAAAAGAGACTGTTTTTTAAATCATTTCACCTTGCACCCCAAGCAAGGCGATAATGCCACTAAGACGCAATGAGTACTGGGAATGAAAGAGAACGAGAAAAAATTTGTAAGACAGAACAATAATAAAAAAAAAAAAAAACATGTTTCAGGAAGACAGAAAATACTGATTGATGTTGGATTTAAATTTTGGAGATTGTAGGTGACAAGGAAGTAAGAGAGTTCCATAGGCGAGACGTGTGAGAAAAGAATCTATTAGAACAGAACTTACGGCTATGTTCAGCAAAACGATGAGGCCTAGTTGCTAGCTTCGAAAAGAGAGGAAGTTGTAGAGACCCATGATTGTCAACAACCTGAATGGACATGACACAGAAGCAAAATCACTCGTTAAAGTAGTAAATATGGATCATATAGTTGCCTATCTAGTAATACGCTTAAATTATTGCTCATTAGAATAACTGCAATTAAAATATTTATAGAAAAGACAGAGGGAAGCCACGTCACGACCGTGGGAAAGTGACTGAAGTCAAGATACCAGGTCAGGACCGATAATATTACAGACCTTTCTTTGGATTTTGTCCATAATCTCTAAATATATAAACGGAGAACCAGACTAGATATGACAGGAATACTCAAAGCACAGACGAATGATAGATTTATAAAAGTGTATGATGGATTCTGTATCTATCTATATTTCTGAGATGAGGTATTATGTACACTATTTACATTATTCGGACTATTGTTCTCATCTTTGTCGCCATGTTTATCACAACGTTTCGGCCGTTGTATGCTCCGGCCTTCTTCAGGTGGTTGGAATGTCAAGCTGAACCCTTTATTTCGCTCACTGGGGTAGCTGTTCTAGTTCCACGTGCCATGTCTAATGGATGTCAGTTATCAGTTATCTCATGTTAATTCACCTCTGAAAGTTCTCCATTGCCTTGACCAGGTATTGAACTCACACTCTTTGAGTCCTGTCACTGGATCTAACTAACGCCTTTATCCACTGTGCCAACAAAACATGGCGACAAAGATGAGGACAATAGTTCGAATAATGTAAATAATGAAGATGGATTCTGTCGAGAAAAATTATCTGGCACGACACAGTGAACCAACTTACCTATTTTCCCCATTTAAAGTCCGAAAAGCTTAAAATGAGATTAGAATTGATCGTCCGTTGAATAAATTCCAAATTGCAAACCAGAATAAATTTAAAAAAAGCAACTATAAAACAAGTATTTCACTGAATATACCAGTTTTGAAAGTCAAAAGCTAGTTTTACCTGAATTCATACTCCGAATGGAGGTGTCTAAGTAAATTTTGATACCTCTGGTCTGTGGTGACCTTAGTGAAACTGGTTTATACATCAAGCTAAAATGTCATCAGGTAATTATGTTAAACGTTACCGTTTTTATCATTTATTCGAACAGTGATCATATAAAAAGTTTTCATATGTCTGTTACTGTCTCTCAAAACTGGTCCAAACTTTAATTTTCAGCCTTCTACTTAAAGGTCAAACTGGATCTCCCAACCACCCCTCCTCTTACGATCACACTGTTCCTCTCTCTGAGACGGAGAGATGCATGGCGAGGTTAATGTTGCCTATTGGGTCAATAGCGTTTATAAAGTCTTTAACGGCATGTGCGGGTAGCGTAAGGGTTGTCGACGCGAAAAATTGAATCCGTTAGCCAAGTTCAAGTTCCGGACGTAACTGTTGTGTTCACTTTCACACTAATGCCCTTGTGGAAGGCATGCATCCATTTCTTTTTCTTCCCCAAAGTTATGGGCTAAATAGAAGAGTAGACTAGGTTCTCTAGTATTGGGCGGCATACATTTTAAGAGAAGTACTACTCAGAATTGCAAACCATAAAGAAGGCAAGGGGAGAGCACCACACTCAAGGCGATAAAACCACTAAAATGCAAGGGGGTTACTGAAATGAAAGAAACTGGACAGAAAGAACAATAAAAGGAAAAGATTCAAAGAGACTGAAGATGACGATTGACGTTGCATTTAGAATTTTAGATTGTAGTTGACATGACAGCAAGAAGCAGGGAGTTCCATAGGCAACAAGCGCGCGAGTTGTAGTGAAATATAATTTGGAATTTTTAGTAGTTGTAAGAAGTAGTAGATTTCCAGATATCGCCTATTTTTCACACACAACACACACACACACACACACACATAAAGACAAAAGTAAACCTTACCTTAGCCGACGTGTTGCGTCCTCCGAGGAACTTTATCAAGGCGAAACGCGTCGGCTAAGATAAGGTTTCCTTTTGTCTTTATTCATATATATATATATATATATATAAAAGGCAGGAAGTGTGTGTGTGTGTGTGTGTGTGTGTGTGTGTGTGTGTGTGTGTGTGTGTGTGTGCAACGAATGCACGGCCGCAATTTTCGACAGATTTGCACCAAAATTTACATGCACATGCTCCAAGTTAGTGGTAAAGCCAAGACCGACGTTGTATTTCCCAACTCCCATCGATAGTGGAAATAATCAATTTTTTCATGCTTCTACGGCAGTTTTCATGTAGTTTGCGGCCATTTTCTACTGGCCAGAGTCAGAGCCTATAGCTGGCTGCCACAAATAGGCAGGAAGATTCTATTGGCCAGCGTGAAAGCCAACAGTTGGCTGCCATGAATGTTAACTAGCATGGTAGCATGCAAAAAAAAAAAAAAAAAAAAAAAAACAATAGCTGCATTCGTCACAAGTGGGAAAAATTTAAATCTGCATGGCACTTTGCTCCATTTGGCTCATTCGCTTGCTTAAACTCAACATTGATTCTGATTCCGCAGAACTGGGTTGGGTGTGAAAAAGTATTTGTTGTTAACATTCTTTTTTCATTCGGTTTTTCCAGTTACGATTCCTTTTTTAAAGCTGATCGTTTTGTGTTCATTTTGTTTAGTTCTTTTTTCGTAACAGATTTAATGTTTAGTATAGATCTTAGAAAAAATTCGCAGTGTGAGATAGGCAAGAAGTAAGGCATGTAGCAACATCAGCACGGCAAAGGGAACTCCTTTAAAGGCAAGGAAGGGCAAAAATATTTTAAGTCCAGTGATAGCGATTGCTGTATGAGACGTACGATTTTTGGATCAAGCACGGGCAACGCCGGGCCTTGCTGCTAGTATATATATATATATATATATATATATATATATATATATATATATATATATATATATATATATAGTTTTTCTTTTGCCTTTATTCATATTGTTCTTTTACAGATATACTTTATCTTAAATTTTCACACACGCGCGTGCACACATACACACGCTATATATATATATATATATATATATACACAAACGCACTATAATATATATATACACACACACTATATATATATATATATATATATATATATATATAAAAGTGAACATAGAAGTCAACACTTACAGGCGACGCTCTGTTTCATGCTAGATGCAATCGTCAGGCCACGAGTGTTGTTATTTCTCTCGAGAAAAATAACAGCACTCGTGGCCTGACGATTGCATCTAGCATGAAACAGACCGTCACCTCTAAGTGTTTACTTCCATGTTCACTTTTATATTTACACTCGCTCTATCTCTGATATTGAGCACTTTATCCCATAAATATACCACATCTTAAGACTATATTTCTTCATATATATATATATATATATATATATAATATAATGGACTCTCCCGTCGTTTTCGACAAATGAGGATCTGACAACCACTTGATTCAGTTATGAATTTTTTGCGATAATCTTAAGTGGCACTTAAGATCCGCAAGCGATTTGCAAAGGAGGCCGCATATGGAGAAAGACTGAGAATTGTGGGATGAGGCCACTGTTAGATTGTCTGATCTTTTAGATCTTTCTCTCGCTACTTGAAGACGATTCAGACTAGCAGAACGAAAACACTAAAACACGTTGTTCTCTACACTACCCCTCCAAGGCTAAGCGCTCGATGATATCATGAGGTATATTGACAGCTGACAAATAAGTTCTTTATTTTAAATATTTACACACACACATACACACACACAATATATATATATATATATATATATATATATATATATATATATATATATATATATATATACCTGGTATAACAGCAAAATTGTCCAAATTGTTTAACCACAAAAATCCTTAGATTAAGCTTTGAACCATTGTATCTTAAAAAATGATTCAAGATATCTTACTGGAATTCTCCAAAATTTTTATAACACTATTGGACTACACTTAGAGCTAAATACATTCTTATTGTTCGAAGTTGAAATGATGATCCCTCTTCCTGTTGTGACCTCCTGATCCAGTTTTCATCTCTACTGGTCCCTCTTTTTTAAACTTATTCACCGTTCTTTTGGTTGTTCTTGAATGGACTTTGAAAATGGAAGCCAGAGTATGAATGTTGGTACCATTACTGAAAGCGTGAATGGTCTTTTTCGTCTCAACATTGCTATTTTGAGAAAATGTTTTTAACCTGTTCTTTTTCTAGTTGAATAACTGTAATGGTTTTTCAGCGATTCTTATAACAAATGGTGTCAAGATAGCTAAACATCTTATCTGAAGACCTGGAAAAAAACTCATTTAATTTAGTGTATTTGTAGATATTAAACATTTTGTGGGATGAAAAATTATCCCATGCTGTTACACGATTTGGATAATTTTGTTCTTACACCAGGTAGATATATATATTTGAAATAGACACCCACTTTTTA
The DNA here is from genome assembly GCA_963932145.1 of Acanthosepion lycidas. Lineage (NCBI taxonomy): Eukaryota > Metazoa > Mollusca > Cephalopoda > Sepiida > Sepiidae > Acanthosepion > Acanthosepion lycidas. The sequence goes on along the minus strand of OZ010596.1, from coordinate 38,362,986 downwards.
TTTTTATTTCAAATAGTGTGTATTGCGTCTATCGGCCTGCACATTGGTGAAATCTTAATAAAGAAAATGTGCTCTCCGGCAGGGATCGAACTTGCGTCACTCTTTGTAGGAGAAACTACTGTTTGATCTGACGTGCTTTATTGCTCGGCTACAGAGAGCGCCACAGTCCATCAAAAAGCACGCTGGGTCAAAGTAAGCCGCATCAAAGTAAGCCGCATCAAAGTAAACTGAAAACTTGGGACTCTTCTTGTACCGCAGGATCCGCAAAATGACGCCGATGAATAACGACGTCATGTGAGTATAACCTGTCGTTGATTTTCTACGATTTCAGCATAAGCAGCCCAGTCATGTGAAACAATATGGCTTCCAGTCTGAATATACGGCACAATCAGCTCTTTCAGAGTCTCTGCTTGCCGATCCGGTACCTCAACTAAGAAACACTTTCACGACCCCCGCTTGATACCAGCAAATACCTAATGGCCAGGGCGACATGGGCCACGGTGATATCTATGATGAAAAACACATTTAAAGATATAATATGACAGTTTATTTTACTTCGTTTAAGTGAAGCAGAACTTTGACAGATTATTTTACACCGCCTATCTGAAGGATTGCCCATTTCTCTGTAATCAGTTCTCCCGAGAAGTGTGACTGTTTTTACAAAAGCCTTCATTGCTATAAGCCTTCATCAAATCATATGTGTGGATATTTTAGTCATTTTTAACTGAACTCATACTTCGAAATCGGATCAGGTAGTGAAATAATATACTCTGGTTGAGAAGAGTACATGAAAGGCCATGATATATGACAAAATAATAAAACGTCCTGTTTATAATATTCAAGATGAGAACAATAACTGGAATAAACTGAATAAGTCATTGCCAATTCCTCATTTCAAAAACTCAAAACTAAAAGTCTGTTTTTCTTTTAAAGAAAAAACAATGAGATAGGCTGAATCGTCTGCTCGCCGCCATCCTTGGAGGGGATTTCTAATTCTTGTTGTCGCAACAGAGCGGAGAACACAATGAAAGATAGCACGGATCCCGGGTGCCACTTGTTCGAACTGTTACCCTCAGGGCGACCTTTTTAGTTCTTTTAGTTCTAGGGAAAATTCTTTGAGGGACAGTTTTTATCCTTTGGGCTCTGCGTAAAATGAACGCTGCCAATTTTAAAAGTATTTTAAAGGTATTTCTTTTCTTCATTCGATGCTGCGCGTGTTTTTTTTTTTTTGTTTTTTTTTTGTGTGTGAATGTGTGTGTGACCTTCTTTTCTTACCGAGACATAACGAACACTAATCAATTTAATTTCTATCAACCTAGGTATTTACTCCCCACTAAGACGAATTGTGACACAAGGTCTTTTTTAAGGTGGGGCCCCGAGCGCGTACACCCGGGCCAGGAATAAAAATTGACCCGCAGCTCCCGCAACCGTCGGTTGCGCCGGCCTTGATGCGAGCACTGATCCCTCTGTCTGGTGCAATGAGAGGGCACGGCCTCGGGAAGCTGTTCTCCAGGGCACCTCTCAGTATAATTTTCCTCAGTTACGACTGTGTCCTTTGACAGAGTCACTCCTGAGCGCACTCTGCCAAAAGAGAGAGACGCAACTGAGAGATGATAAAAAGATGTGTTACAAACTCCTCGAGGGAGGAGTTTACACACTAATTTCTATCAACATGTCTTTTTTAAATACTCCCAGAAACTAATCTTTTGAAATTGATTCGGGGCCTGTCATTGACGTAAAATGTTTTGAATATTTTTTTTTAATTAGTTCGCTTGAATTTATTATTTTTTATACTAATGTTCACCTAATACAATGGCCAAAACCCTCACAAGGTAGAGGGTTACTGTGTGGTCTTCAATGAGCGTAAGAAAAGGCAAGCAGTGATATTCAAAGGATTATGTAGGAAAGATAACAGTTAACTCTAAACTTGAAGAGATCAAGATTATAGTGAATGTGAAAACAACCTGCCGGGAGTCTGTTCCACAGTCTGCAACATTTCTTAGGAAGAAGCTGCCCGAGTGAAATTTACTTCTTACTAATGGAATACGGAAGGAATGGAGATAATTCAAACTTGTGTACGTGGCTTGGCTGATCCCAGTTGTAAAGGTTTAGGGCTGGTGAGATTAAGCAACGCAGCTCATCGAACACATGCTGTGGAAATAGCGACAGAGCAGCGAGAGACTCGCGATGTTTTGTCTGTGGAAAAGGGGTTATAGGTTGGAAAATGATTAATCGTCCACAAGGTTGCATAGATGCTTTTGAACTCTATCAAGACATGAAGACTGGGTAGCTCCAGCCTAGTTACTGCAAAATACTTTTTATCTGATCTGCCTCTTGTAGAGTAAAATAGTTTGTTTTTTATTGATTCGTTTTCTACGCCTTATCAACCTTTTGCAGGTTACTAAGAGCCAGAAAATATTTTAGTTTGTAAATTATTTATTTACATAATAATGATTTAGTGTTACAAGTCGTACTAATTAATCCATAGCTGGAGAAGAGGTGGATACATACCTTTCAATAAGATTATTTGCACATAAGTGAATATAATGAACCCAACTGGAATTGGAACTCGGCTCTCCGATTAACAATTTCAAGCTATTATCCATTACACCACTCGCACATCCAAGCTTACAGCATCTGGTATTCCGAAGCGGTCAACCATCTAGGTACTGACCACAGACTAGGGTTGGTGAGAATTTAGCTCGTCAGAACACATGCCATGGAAACAGCGAGAGAGTAGCCAGAGGCACACGACGTTTCGTCTATGGGAAAGGGGTTGTAGGATGAGAAATAATTCATCACCCACAAGGCCGAGCAGACGCTTTTGATCTCTCTCAAATCAGGAAAGTGAGGACTAAATTTGCTCCAGCCCAGATATGACAGAAATACTTTTTTTTTAATCTGAACTGGCTATTGTAGAATATAACACAGGGAGTCAGATACTTACTAAGGCGGGACAATGAACCGACTCCCTCCCAGCAACTTTAGCAATGGATCGTATCTGATTAGGTGAGGAGAGCTTGAGTCCCAATAGAAGTTCAAGGCGTGAAGACCCATTATAGGCGAACATTCAGTGTCTGCTCTTTTTTTAATCTTAGCGTCTATCTTTTTGCACAAAATTTTCGGTCATTTTTTTTTTGTTTTGTTTTTTTTTTTGTTAGGAATATATAAGTCAAGTGTGTTTCTCTCCTAATTTGAGATTCCTTTGTGACTACACTAAGTAGTCCCACAAGGTTCACAGAAGCTAACAAAAAGCGCAATGTCTTTCAGGTAAAACGTCGGTCTTTGAAAAGATAGGCTGCTAATGTCATTTAGCATTTACACTTGAAAACTCCTTCCCACGCAAAATCAGCCAACACATAATCGGTTCACATTGAGGAGTGGAAATAATTTCAAATTTGTAGAAGAGTGAATGAAAAATTGCTCATGTACCTTGTATTACAAAAAAAATCCATAAGGGCTTAAGAAAGTAATGCTTTACTTACTTTTAATTTTAAACTCATAAAAATACTATTTTTGTATTTGTGCTGCCTCAAAAATAGAAGCGTCTAAAAATAAATTATTAGAACTACAACGAAAGAAGTTTTCCAATCTAAATATACATTGTTTCGGGGGAAAAAAAAGTAACACTCTTTTTTAGGGGAGTGGGAGAAATAGCACCTTTTTATTCTCCTCAAAGAGGAAGAAGTGATTTGAAGCAAAAGAAATGTGGTTCTACAAAAGGATGCTGAGGATACAATGTAGAGAACATGTGAGCAACGACAGAGTTTTAGAGAAAATGGAAATAAAAAGAAAACTTATATTTAACATCAGGAAGAGGCAGTTGAAATTTCTGGGATACGTAATGAGGAGGAAGGCTTGGAAAATCTGATACTCACAGGACAAATTGAAGGAAAGAGAAAAACAGCGCTTAACATACCTGATGAGCATGATAGTAGGACAGGGTTTGAGAGAAACAGCAAAAAGACAGAATTTATTTAGAGATACAAGTGACAGGAAGATGTAGAGGGCCATGATCTCCTACGTCCTGAAGGGACGTGTCACATACAAAGATTAACGCGACAGATGTAAAGCCTCTTTTATTTATTTTTATAGTTTTCAACTGGATAAATTTGGATTTTTTTTTAGTTTTATATTATATAATTTTGTATGTATTTTATAACGTATCAGTCAGTCAGTTATGTGCCATACGTGATCATGTATCTTTCGATACAGGATTCACGAAGCAGATTTTTTCCCGCAGTAGGTTACCATTTCTTTCTGCGGTAGAACAGTTGCCATCCAAGGTCTGTTTTGCTATTTACTCATAGCTTAGAAGAAGAGGATTCATACCTTTCCCAAGGGTATTAGCACGTAAGTGAATGTAATGGATTCGACTGGAATTCGAACTCGACTCTCCGATTCCTCAGTCCGAGCCGCTATCCATTACTCCTTATAATGTATAGTTTTCTTTATTTCAAATAAATATGGCCATGCCATTAACGAAGGAAGGTGTTAAATAGTTTGTTAACCATAACAAATCATTTCGATGTGATGGTTAGCAAGCTTGTCTCGCTCTATCAATTACGAATGAATAGTGAGTTCAATCCTCACTAGATGCCCCATAATTCTTGCCTTGTGCCACATCTAAGCTACGCTTAGAAAATCGACATAATAAATCATGTTGTTTAAATGTAACATACTTATAAATTGCCTTAAACTCAGTCAGTTATGTGCTATGCGTGATACACACTTAAGCGATCATGTATCTTTTGATACTTGACTGACGAGGCAGATTTTTTCCTGTAATACGTTGCCATTTCATTCTGTGGTAGACCAGTTGTCATCCAAGGCTATAGAACCCGGTCTGTCCTGCAATTTATCCATAGCTGGGAGGGAAGAGTAGAGGATTCATACCTTTCACAAGGGTATTAGCACGTAAGTGAATGTTATGGTTTCGACTGGAATTCGAACTTGGCTCTTCGATTCCTCAATCCGAGCCGCTAATATATTTTTGTTCAATAAAAGTTAATAAATAAAAATAGACATTACTTTTGCCGCACCCTGTATATATTCATTTTTCCGTGTGTGCAAATGTCTGTCAACGAATATGTTACTTTTGAATGTATACATATATGCATCGGTAGGCTCGAACGCGGCTGAAATAGTGACGAATGCGGAAGAGCCACTACACTAAAAAATCAAGGCTCGAATGCTGATTTTCTAGATAGACAAGCCTCCTTAATCTGGACTATGGCATTTTCCTATCCCTTTCTTATGCTATGATGTGCAAATTTTAGAAATAAATAAATAATATCTGCCTACTCGTTTCTAAGTTGCCCGTCTGCTCGGGTGGCTAGTTAATCCCCATTGCAGATACCTGATCAGGCACATTTGTGATGGTACAACACCCATAGAACCAACCCCTAGATTTGATGAGCTTTTCTCTTTAGTGTCTCGACTATTGAAATTGCCCGTTCCAGCCGTAAGTTCTATGATAGTGGTGTCTTCTCTTGCACTTCTCGCTTGTGGAACTCTCTTCCGGTTCGTGTTTTCCTATTAAATATGATCTTCAAAAATTTGAACGCAACGTTCTGTCTCTTTGAGACCTGGTCTTTTTAATTTCTTTTCTCTTCTTAACTTCGTTCTTTGAAGGCATCTTTGGATAGAAACCATCCATCCTTAGAAAATAGAAGGGGAGCAATCCTCTATCACGATAATGCCCCTCCTCGCACTGCATAATTAGCTAAAGATCTCTTATAGAAGCTCGTTTGGAAATTTCTTCATCTGCCATAATCTCCCGACCTTGCTCCTTCTGATTATCACTTGTTTAAGTATTTTCAGAACTATTTCGATGGACACTCAGGTTGTCATCAGAAGAGATGATCCCGTATTTTACATTAAAATCTAAAGAATTTTACAAACATGGCATCTGTAAACTTGCTGACAGATGGAATGTGGTTTTAGGAAGCAATGGAGGTTATATTGATGATTAAATATTTCTATAAGCATTAGTGTCTTTATTTGTAATTTATACGAGAAAAACGGCAGTTTATTCCACTCTTGATAAGCGTTAAGAAACTCATTTTACCTGAAGAGCCCGAATAAACAGGCCAACCATATATCTCGTTCTTCCTACTCCTAAAAATCACGTATGCACGCGTTAACAATTTCGGGGAATCTATGGCAATCAGTCTTAAAGGTTACAAGAAAACGCGCTTTTGAAATCCAATCATGGATCTTATGAAAGCCTTTTTGCCTGAAATGATTAGACATGAGTCGAAAGAATATATTAACGTAAAAGATGTGTATATGAACGATTTACACGTTCAATGGGGATATCCCGTTAAATGTCCGATGTCATACTTAATATAAAACATCTATTGTATTGTAGTAAAAGTAATACAGTATTTAAGGAGTTTTGACAACAAAATGCATATGCTACCTTTCCAAACGCTAGGTTTCGATTAATGATCTGGTGAAGGATTGCATTAAGCAGAACGCAAATAATAATAACAACAAGACATTACAGGTTAGGACAATACAGGGTGCGATGGGCAATTTGTATATTTTTAATTTTGCCCATGAGCGTTGTTTGTGATTTTGTCGACTGCGCAGTGTAGTAGGGTCAGTTGGGAACCGTCATTTAGAAAAAGAACACGATGACGCAATTCACTCCACCAGAAATTTGGAAACGGCAAACTGTACTGCTTCAGATTTGCACCGGAAATTCCAATACGAACATTTCAGTGTGTGTGGGTGTCAATTTCAGGACAGTGCAAAGGGTTCTGAAAGAGTTGGATGAGACTAATGGTGATTACGAAGGTGTTTGGGATGACTACTAATGATGACGACAACACGAAGGCCTACATCAAGTGCCTTGAAGAAGTAGTGCTGCTCTGGGGCAATAGGGTGTCTGCTGAAAAACCTTATGTCTGGCAAAAGGACTCTGCATCATGCTATACAAGCAGTAGAAATCAGAACTCCTTGTAACCCTAAAGATGAACTGAAGGCAAGGATTATGGCAGCATTCAAAAACTTAAACAAGGAAACTATCTTGAAGAGACGCAAGGGATTCCGAAGTCGTCTGGGAGCTGGTTAAGGACAATGACAATTTTATTGAATAAATTTGCTCTTTAGTATTTCAAGATATTTTTGTGTAATTTTGGTAAATATATCTGTTTAAATGAGATGCCAGTGTTATTCTCATTCTTGCGTAATTTCGACGGCAATTTATTCATCGCACCCTGTATATTCATTGGCATGTCTGTTCAAACTATGGGATTGAAGTCCCCGATACAAACACCACCCGAATGATGTCACAAATGGTTATGGACTGACTATACCGTGGAATTTACTCAATCCTCACAGACAGGAAAATTGACCAGACATAATCATCAAAAATTTCGAAAAAGAAACCTTCCAACTAATTTATATGACTTGCCCACAGAATTACAATGTTTCTAAAAAAAAAGAAGTTTAAAAACTGCCAAATTATAAGGACCTGCAAATTGAACTAACAAAAATGTGGAAACTTAGAACTACGATTATCTCTGATGTGATACTGGTAATGGGTGTGATAAAGAAGGCTGCCGAAAATCATGTGAGCAAAATTCCTGGACAAATCAGCACCTCAAGGCTACAACAGGTTACTTTGTGCGGAATAAGCACATATCATCTGCAAAATCTTCTCCATCCAAACGAAACATCCCAAATGTCTCCTACAGTGCCCTTTTTATTCATAGACCGGGCCGGAGGGGACTTGGTAATTAGGCAATTAAAATTACTCTCTTGTAAGATGATACTACACACAATAATAATAATAATAGTTCAGAAACCTTCAAGATTTTGTGGGATTTTTTTTTAATAATGACAAATTAAAGAAGAACTAGAACACAATAAACCGGACATATTGGTGGAAGATAAAATAGAAAAAGAAAGGTTAATTTTTGGTCCATCATGTCTTTTTTATACAAGGATAATGCAAAAGGAAGAGAAATTAACCAACATTTAGTTTTAATTTTGTCGAAATATCAGGTTGAAACAAAAGGTCTGTCGTTTTTCTCGTGAAAATTTTAAATGAAGACACTAATGCTTATAGAAATATTTAATCATCAATATAACCTCCATTGCTTCCTAGAACCACATTCCATCTGTCAGCAAGTTTACAGATGCCATGTTTGTAAAATTCTTTAGGTTTTAATGGAAAATACGAGACAATCTCTTCTCCTGATGACAACCTTAGTCCATCCAAATAGTTCTGTAAATATCTAAACAAGTGATAATCAGAAGGAGCAAGGTCGGGAGATTATGGCAGATGAAGAAATTTTTTCCAAACGAGCTCCTATAAGAGATCTTTAGCTAATTATGCAGTGCGAGGCGGGGCATTATCGTAATAGATGATTGCTCCTCTTCTGTTGACTAAGGACTGATGGCTTCTATCCAAAGATGCTTTCAAAGAATGAAGTTAAGATGAGAAAGGAAATTAAAAGACCATTTCTCAAAGAGACAGAACGTTGCGTTTCAATTTTTGAATGAAAAGATTTAAAATTGACAACTTTTTCCATTTCATTGAAACAGACGTTAAACACGTCTATTTTCCTTTCTTTTATTAATTTTCTCACTGAACTGAAGTAGTGTTTCTGGCATGTTTTTTTGTTTATCAAAATGGAATAGTCCATTTCCATTATATATAAGGTATTGGCAGGAGACGTTAAACATTCTATCTCCCCTTCTTTCTTTCTTTCTTTCTTTCTTTCTTTCTTTCTTTCTTTCATTCATTCATTTTCTCACTGAACCCAAGTAGTGTTCCTGGCATGTTTTTTGTTTATCAAAATGGAATAGTCCATTTCCATTATTTATAAGGTATTGGCAGGAGACGTTAAACTTTCTCCTCTTCTTTCTTTCTTTCTTTCATGCATTCATTTTCTCACTGGAACAAAGTAGTGTCTTTTCTCCTCTTTCCACACTATCAAAATAGAATAGTCCATTATTTATTAGTCAGTCAGATAGTTATGTGTCATGAGCGATCTTTCGATACATGACTGATGAGGCAGATTTTTCCCCCGCAGTAGGTTGCCATTTCTGTCTGCGATAGACCAGTTGCCATCCAAGGCTATAGAACTCGATCTGTCCGACTATATTTACCCATAGCTGGAGGGAAAAGAAGAGGATTCATACCTTTCTCAAGGCTAGGGTATTAGCACGTAAGTGAATGTAATGGATTCAACTGGAATTCTCCGATTCCTCGATGCAAGACGCTATCCATTACTCCACCGTGCCTCGACATCCATTCACTCAAGCTTCCCAGATAATTTATGAGGCAGTGGCATAACGGCGGTGCAAACTATTGAAGGAAGGGACAAAGACAATTATAATAGGCACAACAATAATGTTAATAAAGTTTCAATAATAATGTCAATGATAAAATATCTACGCTGATTATTATGATTATGGGAGAAGAAACTTCACTCTTTCAGAAATATCTTTTCTTTTCAATCTCTTTGTCAATCCTACTCAATTACCGATGCAGGGTTTCCAAAAATGGATCCCTACCGTACATCTCAACATTTTGCCCTTAAAGCGGATGCCAATAACAGGAAGTCCAAATCTTCTATACGCAAGCTATGAATAAAGTAAATGGCTCACTAAACAAGTCACTGACAAAAAATAAAAATAAAATAAAAATAATAATAATATGGCCCTCTTTCCAAAAATGTTAATCTGGGTCCTTTGCTAGCCTCTAAAAAATGTCCTTCTTTTCGAACAGTCCATCCCACTTCCTCCTATCTTGCCGCGTAGGGTGGGGAACGCAAAGGTTGGGATGTTCGTCAGCAACATCTCTCTCTCTCTCTCTCTCTCTCTCTCTCTCTCTCTCTCTCTCTCTCTCTCTCTCTAACTGTTACATTGACACAAGCATGCAAGTTATAACGTTTAAATCCCTAACGCGTTCCCATTATGGATAAGTATATCCAGGACTCATTGGTAGTTTTACGTGTTTTCGTCACATATACACAAGTAATATTATGTACCGTGTCCCTTCAGGACGTTGACAATTTGATGTCTGTTTGATGTCTCTCCCAAACTTTGCTTCAACATCCATTCACTCAAGCCGCCCAGATAATTTATGCACTATTTTCCTCTGTCTCTCTTGCCTTCAATCTGTCCTGTCAGTGTCACATTCTCCAAGCTCTCTTTCCTCATTATGTGCACCAAAAACTTCAACCGTCTTTTTCTGATGCATAAGTGTTCTTTTTGTTTTCATTGTCTCTAGAACTTTATTGTTGCTCACATGTTCAGTCCATGGCATTCTCAGCATCCTTCTGTAGAACTACATTTCTGTTGCTTCTAGTCACTTCTTCATCTGTGAGATGATTGTCCAGTATTCACTGTCATATAGGTGGACTGATATTACATAACAAGTTGGTACTCTTTACTACTGTTATTTACTAAATTTAGCTTAGTATAGCACAAGGTCACTGACCAAGGATTGAACTCATTCATAATATTCAACTAGACTAGATCGCTATCCATTACTCGACCCCAAGTCGCCTGTGGGAAGAGGCACAAATTAGAGCATAGTTTATATAACCAAGAATGTAACATTAATTTTACAAGCACTAATTGTGGAGAGGCTTTGTTGTCTTGATGGGAAATCAGTTTTCATTATCCTAATAAGTTTGCAGTAACCAGTTTTATAAGTTGAATAGTTTCATAACAACTTCAGTAATAACAACACTCAAGCAGGTGCAGAAGTTTAAATATCTGGGAAGTGTCTTAACAGAGGACAGTAAGTGCAACACTGAGATCCATAGACATATTGGGATCGCCAAAGACACATTCCAAAAGCTGAGCAGAGTATTGCGAGATAGGAGGATTTCTTTGGTAACAAAGAAAAGAATACTAAGCTGTTATGTGACATCTGTTTGTTATTATGGCAGCAAATGTTGGACGATTTCCTCAAAGATGAAGACGAGACTTGAGGCAATGAAGATGTAGTTCTACAGAAGGATGCTAAGGATATCATGGACTGAGCATGAGCAATGATGAGGTCTGAGAGAGGTTGCAAACAAGAAGGCTTATACTTAACATCAGGAAGAGACAGCTGAAGTTTCTGGGACACATAATGAGGAAGAAGGGCCTGGAGAATCTGATACTCACGGGTCAAATAGAGGGAAAGAAAGACAAGGGAAAGCAGAGCATGACATACCTGGCAAGCTTGAGCAGATGTATGGCAAAATGTCTGGGGGAGGAAGCAGAGGGAAGGAACTTGCTGAGAGCTGCAAGGGATAGGAGGTGGTGGAGAGCCATGATCGCCTATGTCCTAAAAGGACATGGCACATAAAAAGAAAAGAACATGTGTACGTCGCTAAAACTATTTTATCATCTCTATAAACTCTCTAAAAATGAAACTAACAGTAAGAACAAAACAAGGGAAACAACCCAATGTCGTTATATAACACATCTCTGGCAATGTTTAACCTTTGTACCAGGAAAAATATGATGTATCATAAGGACAATTATTCCCTTGACACTAGTATTACTGTATACGCTTTTAACTCCCTCAGCTATGTTTATTGCAAAAAAAAAAAAAAAAACCAGGATGATTAGAATTTTAATAAAACCAAAACATATGAAAATAGAATTATACATTTTCTTTATTCTTGAAAATGATGACAATCATATTAAACACTATTTATATATTAGATTGCTTATTTACAAGAATAATTTCATATTTACAAGATTATAAAAATATGTCAACCAATTATAATGAAATATCTGTAATTTACCATTTTACAAAGAAGTAAATATGAAAAGAATTTTTTTTTATTCATAAATTTATAAAAATGTCTGTGATCAAGAAAATTAAAATAAACACATAATGACTAGTAACTAATTACAACAAATTTTCTGGGCATTTCTTTTATTTTCTCTAAAATAGGTTGAGAGCATCTCTTCTTCTGAACCAAACATTCTTTTAATTTTAAATTTTAGGCGAGACCCCGAGCACTCAATATTTTGAGTGTCTATCTCCCTATTCATTTGGCTGACAAAGTTTTCCTTGTGTACAATTACAGAATGTCTGTAATTTTACCCACTATTATTGCATTGATAATTTTGTAATGTTTTATCAATGTTTGAATAAAAAGAATTTGTTCCAAATACATTTCTTTATAAAATGGCATTGTGGCCCCATCACATTGAAATACCAGTTCCCATACAATTACTGAAGTTAAGCGATGTCGAACCTGGTCAGTACCTAGATGTGTGATGTATAAGAATATCAGGTGTTGCAAGCTTGGATGTGCAGGTGGTGTAATGGATAATAGCTCAGAATTGTTAATCAAAAAGCTGAGTTCTAATTCCTGTTGGGTTTCTTACATTCACTTATGCACAAATGTTCTTGGGAAAGGTATGACTCCATCTCTTACCTCCATCTATAGGTTAATTAGTAAAACTTGTATCACTAAACAATTGTTAACAGCCAAAAAATTCTTAAAATCTAAAAATATTTTCTGGCTTTAAATAACCTGTAAAGGTTTGATAAGCCATAGAAAATGAATCAATCAATCTTTTAAAATGGTAAATAATAAATATTATATTGTATTTGGTTCACATATTTCTTATAATCATGTAAATAAACATTGCCAAGGGAGTTAAAAGTGTATACAATAATAGTAGTGTGAAGGCAATAACTGTTTTTTTGACACACTGTTTTTCTGTAGGCACAAAGTTTAAACACTGCCACATAACTCCCTCCCCAGCAAGATTATTTTTCTTTCTTTTCTATCTTTTTTCCTCTCTTTCTTTTCCTTCTTTTTTCCTCTCTTTCTTTTCTTTCTTTTTTCTCTCTTTCTTTTCTATCTTTTTTCTTCTCTTTCTTTTCTTTCTTTTTTCCTCTCTTTCTTTTCTCTCTTTTTTCCTCTCTTTCTTTTCTACCTTTTTTCCTCTCTGTCTTTTCTATCTTTTTTCCTCTCTTTCTTTTCTATCTTTTTTCCTCTCTTTCTTTTCTATCTTTTTTCCTCTCTTTCATTTCTATCTTTTTTCCTCTCTTTCTTTTCTATCTTTTTTGCCCTTTTGTTTACTCTTTTCCTTTATTATTTTCAACAGTCTTTACAATGTCTTTTTTAATAATTCAGTCTATTTTAATTAAAGTAAAAAAAAATAAAATGTACTTCTATGTAGTTGGTCATTTGTACCTCACTATTCAATATTTTTCTTTACTCTCTTTTTGTCTTTCGTTTGACTATTTTTTTTTTTTTTATTTTAACTATTTTCAATAGACGGATCAGTCCATAGAATATAATCATATTCAACATTGTCAACATGAACAACATGGCAATTATAAATATTCCAATACTGTCTCACTTTCAAGCAGGCACATATATACTTATGTGCATCTATGTAACTCTGCATTGCTGTGCAAAAAATTAAAGAACATCATAGTAAATGCATATATGAAAAAAAAGGTGTAATTTTTAAATAACTTGGCAACAGTTTTGACACTAAACAATTTTTTTCTAAAGCAATTCATTTATAAGCAACTCAGTCAGTCAGTTATGTGCGATGCGTGATACACACTTAGGTGATCATGTATCTTTTGATACATGACTGACGAGGCAGATGTTTCCTGCAGTAGGCTGCCATTTATTTCTGCAGTAGCCATCCAAGGCTATAGAACTCGGTCTGTCCGGATATATTTACCCATAGCTGGAGGGAGAAGAAGAGGATTCATACCTTTCTCAAGGCCAGGGTATACGCAGCTTTTGTTATTGTGCCAAGAACACAATCATCAAAAAATATGCACCAAACTCAATAAGTGCAGATAATGCATTTAATAAGGAGAGCTCAAGTTGCTAAAACCTCTACATCTAGGTGAGCAGGGCTGTAGAAGGAAATGTGTTTCCAAACACTTAGTTAAATCTGTCACATTGCTAATGTTTAACATCAGGCATAACCAGATTTATGTCCCCAGATGAGGAAAAAGAAAAGATCAGATTTCACTGCATGCATCTGCATATTACTTCTTATCAGAAGCATCATGCCGGGGACTAGAAACAGTTCGAATTAAAGATAGAGTTGTGACAAATACCAGTGCTTGTGTCGTTTCTTCCAAACACCAGAGAAACAAAGTACCACAGTTCATAAAAAAAAATTAAATTACTCCATTTAATATCTGAATAAAATGCTTTTCTTCCCAAAATTTTATCCATCACTAGTAAAATCTAGAATGCTGGCAGAACGTAATTAGTTCTTAAGTTCTTTGAAAGTCAAAAACCAAAGAAATAGAAACAGTCAGGTCCCAGTTTTTTGTTAAAATTGGTCAAAAATAGTACTTAAAAAAAACTAATGTCTCAAAAGGCAATTACTCATTTCTTAGCAATGAAAGCAGGGGACAATCTTTAAATGCAATTAATGATAGAATCTGAATGAAATTCTTGAAAATGAAGAAAAGATCCTTTCATGAAATATAAAAAGGAAGACATGTCCCTTGGCACCCAATTAAGAAATGGTTCTTTATAAAAGACAGAAGTGAAAGATGTGTAAGGAAAAGAAATTTTCAAACACTTGGGCTTAATGAGAAACAAGTTTAAAAGAATACAATTTAAAAACTGGTAGCAGGAAGAATTAAAACATAATTAAACAATAAGAGTCATGACCTTTCAGGAGTAAAACAATCATGGCTCACCATAGCTTCCTTTCCTTTTCTTTTCTTTGTTAATACCTGCAAACTATGGATTCATGGGAAAGATAGTCAAGTGGTTTTCCATTGATTTCTTCAGAGTTTTGATATCAGAAATGTCATTCTTCTAGACTGGTTACTAACCAAATCTAGAGAGTCCATTGGTTGGTTCATTCATTCATTTTTTACAGACTATCAACCCTTTGCAGGATATTTAAAGCCAAAAATTATTTTTAGATCATGAGAATTTTAGTGATACAAGTCTTGCTAATTAACCCATAGCTGGGACTAGAAGAGGTGGATTCATACCTTTCCCAAGAGTATCTGTGATAATAATGGTTTAATGATACATGTTTTACTAATTAACCCATAGCTGGGGGAGAGGTGGATTCATACCTTTCCCAAGGGTATCTGTAATAATAATGGTTTAGTGATACATGTTTTACTAATTAACCCATAGCTGGGGGAGAGGTGGATTCATACCTTTCCCAGGGGTATCTGTGATAATAATGGTTTAGTGATAAAAGTATTACTAATTAATCCATAGCTGGGAGAGAGGTGGATTCATACCTTTCCCAAGGGTATTTGTGATAATAATGGTTTAGTGATAAAAGTATTACTAATTAACCCGTAGCTGGGGGAGAGATGGATTCATACCTTTCTCAAGAGTATCTGTGATAATAATGGTTTAGTGATACAAGTCTTACTAATTAACCCACAGCTGAAGAGATAGATTCATAACTTTCCCAGGGTATTTGCATGTAAGAGAATATAAAAAACCCAATAGAAATTGAAACTTGGCTCTCCAGTTAACAATTCTGAACCATTATCACACAACCTGTACATTTAAGCTTACAGCCCCTGGCTATTTTCAAGTAGTCACCCATCTAGTTACTAACCATGCTCAAAGTTGCTTAATCTGGTGATCGTACGGGAACTGGTGTTTCAACAAGATGTGATTGTAAGCCTCATATGGAAAGACATGATGAAATGTCATCTTTCAGAATATGTATTTATGCCATAAATTTTAGTCATGTGTGAAACAAAATCCTGTGTTCAAATGCTACCTATTGAAAAAGGCTTCAAGCTGTTGTTCAATAAATACTTGCTAGTGACAACTACAAAATCAGTTCTGAACAGTGTATAAAAGACATTCTATATTTGTATCATCTTTTTAGACATTGTTTTCCTTGTATGACTTCCTTAACTATTACAATTGTCACGATCATACAACAACCCCATCTCCTGATTTCTGAACATAAGAAAGTTGAAAATTTTACAGTTATTGTCACATGATGAACGTTGGGTGTCACCTGTTCTTTGGAATTATAGGACAGTTAAGAAAGAACAAAGCTTCTCTAAGCATTGAAAACAGGGCCACCTCAGCCCCATTCAAAGGACACTTATTATTCAGCTAAATGCTACAGAGAGTCCAAGAAGGAATAAATAAATAAATAAAATTAAAAATGAACAAAATAAGAACATGACATTGTTGGAAATAAAAAGACAATCAGCAAATGACTTCTTTGTGAAAAGACATCATTATTTTAATTTATGGGAACAAAGGAAATTGCTCAAAGCAGTTTTTAAGTAATAGAGAATTGTTTTCCTGGGTAATGGGAAGATGGAAGTGGGAAGATGTGTGAAGAATAAAAAATAATTTTATAGAAGCTTTAAAAGAAAGGAGAAAAGTTTTTTGTGTGTATATAAAACAACAAAATTGGTTTCTCTGCCATACGACAGCAAAATCCCATCATACCAAAGTGAATAAGAATTATCACCTGACCCCAATTAGAAATCATAATAATTATAAAACAATTATTACCTGTAATAATCAAAACAACTTTAAAACAATTTTAAAATGTGGTTTATTCAGAAGAATGCTATTAATACCATGGAATGAACATGTAAGCATCATTGAAGTTTTAGAGAAAATGGAAACAAAGAAAACTTATACTTAACATCAGGAAGAGACTGTTGAAATTTCTAGGGCAAATAATGAGGAAAGAGAGCTTGTAAAATTTGATATTCACAGAGCAGACTGAAGGCAAGAGGGACAGATGAAAACAGCACAATCTATCTACCTAGCAATCTTGAGTAAATGGTTGGCAGAGCTGGGTTTAAGATGACAAAAGAGGAAGAAGAAAGAGTTTGTGTAAATGGATGGTAGAACAGGGTTTAGGAGAGATAACAAAAAGACAAATTTTATTAGAAACTACAAAAGTCAGGAAATGGTGGAGAATCATGATCGCCAATGTCCAAAAGGGTTCATGGTACATAAAAAAAATAAGAAGAATGAGTTTGTGTAAATGGATGTTAGAACAGAGTTTAGGAGAGATAACAAAAAGACAAATTTCATTAACAACTACAAAGGTCAGGAAATTGTGAAGAGCCATGATCGTCAACATCGTGAAGGGATATGGCATATAAAGAAGAAGAAAACTATGGATTTATGCAATTCTATCTATTTGACCGATGGATTTGGGGAATAAGGTTTAGGAGAAATAACAAAATGATAAAATTTATTAAGAGCTAGAAAAGTCAGGAAATTGTGGAGAGCCATGATCGTCAACATACTGAAGGGAAATGGCATATAGAAAAATAATTATTCATATATGAATAGTAGAATAAGGTAAATAAACACAAACATACATACTGCATTTTTTTCATACACAAAGCAATCTCATATCTTATCAATATGTAAAAAGCTTGGATTGAGACATTAGTGCTAATTTGGAGACTTGCAACTGATCTATCCTCTGAACTAGCTCTAACAGCTTAAAGGGAGAATAACTGGCTTGTAGAACTCAAAAAAGAAACAACATTCCAAGCAGAACCTGAATTTCCACCTTTTCATTATAAATAGATGCAATCTCAAGAAAGTTCCTTGACTTGAACCTCTATTGAGACTCATGCTCACCCCAGGCCTCAAGTGGAACTCATATATATGATCCCTTGCTAAAGATACTGGGAAAATGGCCAGTTCCTTGTACAATTCCAGTAAATACTTGACGCCCCTGTTATGCTCTATGTTTACAAGAGTTGGATCATATATTAGCTGAAGCTGCCAAGTCCTCCCTTGCCAGTCAAGATAGAGTTTAAAAGCATCTTTGCAGCCTTATGGGTGGCAAACTATTCTTCACCATACAACCCAATTCCCATGGATTTAATGTTGCAAGCCATTCACTACTCTATTGCTATTTTAATGACAAATGTTCTGATGACCTACATTCATTAGTGTCATCAGTCCAGAACTTCACAACTAAGACCTGACATGCTACATACACTGGAACAAATAATCCCCATTCCGTTCATATTCCATTAGTAAGAAAGAAGTTCCACGGTTTCTTCCCAAGAACCACTACATTGAGTAACAGATTTCCAAGAGGATGCTTTCCTGGTCACTATAATCTTGACCTCTTCAACTCTGGCTTAACTGTTATCTTTCCTACATAGCCTCATAAAATTCAATTCTTACCTCCTCCTCTTGCCTCAACGTCATTCAATAATCCTCTACCTTGAGTGGCTCTTTGTCCTTGTATCAGATACACATTAATAAAAACAATAATGATTTTCATGTATAATGCAACCACTTATATTTATATATAAAAGAAGTAAAATATATTTTATTTCCATGTATAATGCAATCTCCTATATATCCAAGTATACCTTACTCTACATTGTTAATTGGTTTTAGAGGTCACAATTTAGGTCAAAAACCAACTTGAAATAACCGCACTATAAACTGCAAATAAGCACTCCTCATTGCTTATTACAGTATTTATGATATGTACATACAATATTCTGAATAAAATTAATTTCCACCTTATCTTCCAGTGATATAGCATTACACTTAACATTAGCACTTGTACTGGGACTTTTCTTTGGAACCATGGGCAAAAATGTATTCTAAATCACAATTGAAATGTAACTGAAAGAATATCAATGGCAGAGCACAGATGTAAAGAAGTCTGAATTTAAAATCGATGTTGGAGCGAAAAATAACGCACGAGTGCCACCTCTTGGCAGGAATTTGAAATAAGAACATCTGTTGAACATACTCTATTATGCTAATTTTTTCGTTTTTCATGATTCTATGATATATATATATATATATATATATATATATATATATATATATATATATATATATATATAAGAGAGAGAGAGAGAGAGAGAGTATACATAATATTATTTTTAAATTTATTTAAATATGATTTTAGATGTGTTTATTGTTATTTTAGTGTTTTGACATTTCTAATTTTTTATAACACCTGACGTAAATGACATAAACTTGAGTAAAACAACCTCAGGGGAATTTTATTTTTCCATATAGTATTTAAGAAAAACTGACCTTACTCAAAACGACTTAACCCAAAGTATCACTGTATAGGCAAAAAGCTTTTATTTTTATCTATATTGCAACTCCTTTGTAGAAAGAATGGTTATATTTTATTTCAGTGCATAATAAAACTCATGATATCTATATGTAAGAAGCAAGATATATTTTATTTTCATATATCAGGCACCACCTATATTTATATTATGGTCAAGTGATTAGAATATTAGCATTCTGACCTTGAGACCAGAGTTTTAATCACACCATGGTCAATTTATCAAGGAGGTGACTTCTTTTTAATCTCTGAAGAGATGACACCAGCATGCAGTGCTGTTGGGAAATACCTGAAAACCAAACCACAGGTTGACCCAAGGCTTGTAATTGAAACTGAATTAACAAAGCAGTTTTGAACCCATTAATGCTTGTGCTAGCACAAAGTCACTGGTTATCGTGACTGAGATTTATTGGCCATGTTCAACTACAGATCATGCCAGATTATGTGTTCTCTTCCAGAAACTGTAACTAATATTTGCTCAGTATTGATGCAGTATAAACGGTAGGTTAGTTCTGTGGGAGTTGAAGGAAAACAAATGTGCTTGATCAGATGTCTGCAATAGGGATTAGCTAGCCACCCTAGCAGACATGAATACTAGGAAATGAGCAGCCAGCTATTATATATTATATTTATATGTAAAAAGCAAAATATATTTAATTTTCAAGTATAACGCTACCATCTATATCAACATGTAAAAAATCATTGATATATTTTCATGTATTATACGACTGAAATTAGGATGAAGGTGATACTAATTGAAAAATTAATCCTACTAAGTAAGTCAAAAATGCTTTAATTTTTCTTAAGACCTTTCAGACTTTTATTTGAAAGTCCTACAAACTATATATATTAAGTCTTAGCAACCATCACTCTGCAAGCAGAAGGAGTGGCTTTTAGGTCTAATTGTTGTTTGTATTTTACATATATCTTGTCTTTTGATTTTTAGCCCTATTCTTACCATAGAGCTCACCTCTTTTAGTTTTTGATAGTCTGCTGACGATTCAAGAATATCTGGTTAACTTCTTCTCTTTTTTTTCTTCTCTTTTTAATTTACTACCTATAGGTACTTTATATATATATATATATATATATATATATATATAAAGACATTTTTATGTTTATACATTCTTTTTATAGATACAAATATTTAAGTAAATGCTCTGTTTATAATAAACAATAATAAAATAATTGTCGGACTGTGACCATTTCATAATGTGTGATGGCATTTGTTTACATTTGATACGCCATGGAAGATTCATGGAAGATTGAAGTTTAAATACAAACTCTGACACAGACCACTCCACTGTGTGCTGCAAGATCAAGCTTCAGCCTAAGAGGTTCCATCAAGGCAAGAACCAGACGAATCCTTGCATTGATGTCAGTAAGATGAGCCAGCCAGACCTTCTGCAACAGTTTATCAAGAGGTTTGAGAATGAGCGGGTGGCAACTTCACGTACCAGAGACTCTGCCATGGTGAAATGGGTAATCTTGTGGGATACCATGCACCGCACTGCCTTGGTCACTTTTGGGAGAAAGACAAAGTCATATGACTGGTTTGAGGCAAAGTCTGCTGAGATGGCTCCTGTCATTGTAGCCAAGCGCGCCACTCTTACAGAATACAAGCAGTCACCCAGCAAGAGAAACCTGCAGATCCTTCGAGCTGTCAGGAGCAAAGCTCATCAAACTGCCTGATGCTGTGCCAACAGAGCTTAGAAAAACCATCCAGACAGCAGCATAAGAGTGATGTATGATGGCATCAAGATGGCAATGGGACCATTGTGCAGAACAAGAGAAGCTCCTCTCAAATCCACCACTAGGGAAGTCATCATAGACAAGGGGCAACAGATAGAGAGATGGGTGGAACACTATTCCGACCTCTACTCCAGGTAGAATATTGTGACAACCACAGCCCTTGATGCCTTTGAGTGCCTGCCGATCATGGAGGACGTTGATATCAAACTGACCATAGAGTAGCTTAGCAAGGGCATTGACAGCTTGGCCTCAGGGAAAGCCCCTGGCAGTGACGGGATTCCCCCTGACCTGATCGAGCACTGCAAGACTGCCTGACTGCTCCCATTGCAAAAGGTCCTCTACCAGTGCTGGAAAGAAGTGGCCATACCTCAGGACATGAGAGATGCCAAGATCGTCACCCTCTACAAGAACAAGAGTGAGCAAAGTGACTGCAACAACTACAGAGGCATCTTGCTACTCAGCATTGTGGACAAAGTCTTCGCTTGGGTCATCTTGGTTCGCCTGCAGAAACTCGCTAAATGTGTCTACCTAGAGTCGCAGTGCAGTTTCCAAGCTGAAAGGTCAACAGTAAACATGGTCTTCTCCCTCTGCCAGCTCCAGAAGAAGTGCAGAGAATGGCAGATGCCCCTGTACATCGGTTTTATTGATCTCACCAAGGTGTTTGGTCTCGTCACCAGAGAAGGACTCTTCAGAATCCTGTCCAAGATTGGCTACCCACCCAAGCTGCAGAGCTTGATTGAGTCATTCCACAATGACATGCAGGGGACTGTGTAGTTCAATGGCAACACTTCTGAACCCTTCAACATCTGCAGTGGGGTCAAACAGGGCTGCGTCCTCGCTCCCACTCTATTCAGGATTTTCTTCATGTTGCTTCTGAAGCATGCATTCAGCACATCTAGTGAAGGGATTTACCTGTGTACAAGATCAGATGGCGGGTTGTTCAATCTCACTCGCCTCAGAGCCAGGACCAAAGTGCACAAAGCCCTTGTCAGAGATATGCTTTTTGCTGACAATGCAGTGGTAGTGACACACACCCAGTGTGAACTTCAGTCACTGATAAACCATTTCTCCCAGGCCTGCAGAGACTTTGAGCTGACCATCAGCCTGAAAAAGACAAACATCATGGGACCAGGTAATGAAACACTGCCAGCCATTACCATTGATGACTATGAGCTCAGTGTGGTCCATCAGTTCATGTGCCTTGGCTCCACCATCACTGACAACCTCTCCTTAGATGCAGAGATTGACAAGAGGAATCAGGAATGCAGCCACAACAATTGCGCACCTCACAAAATGTGTGTGGACCAATCCCAAGGTGTTGGCGAAGACCAAGATGGCAGTGTACAATACCTGCCTTATCAGCACGCTGCTATATGACAGCCTGGCTTGGGCCATGTATGCCAGGCAAGAAAGACATCTGAACACCTTTCACATGAGAAGTATCTGCAGCATCCTTGGAATAGCATGGCAAGATAAGGTGCCCAACACTGAGGTCCTGTCTCGAGCAGGTTTGCCCAGCATGTTCACACTGCTCAGACAGCACAGACTCCATTGGTTGAGCCACATCCATTGCATGCCAGATGGCCACATCCCCAAAGACCTCTTGTATGGAGAGCTGGCCACTAGGAGATCCATCGGGAAGCCACAGCTGCAGTAACACGATGTAGTGAGGTGCGACATGAAAGCTGTGGAGATCAACACAGAGTCCTAAGAGAGCCTGGCAACCATACAATCTGAATGGAGATGAACGCTGACCAAACACCACAAGTCAGGGGAGGAGAAGCTGACACAAGTCGCCACGGAAGGGCGGGCCCACAGAGAGCAAAGTGACAGCTCCAACAGACTAGAGACAGAAAACACATGCAAACTCTTCAACAGAGATTGTCACTCTCACATCAGCCACTACAGTCACAGACGTCAATGCTACAGCCAAACAGACAACTTGGATATTACCCATGGTCAACCCTGATCAATAGAGGCCTACATATAATTAATGTATATTTGGGTAGAAACCTTTCTTTTGAACATGTTTTGTTGAATATGACAGACAAGGAAAATTTAATTAATTTTATTTAGTTTTTCCAGCATTTTTAAATTTTTCCATTTGGGAGGAGTAAGGGAATACAAAAATTGTTTGTATTGACCATTGGCCTAAGTGCTTTTGGACAAATCTTTAGCTATTTTCAAGGGGATGCTGTTAATTTCTCTTTTATGTCTGACTCTTTAAGATGTATTTTTTGTGTTGTTTTGAATACTAGTAGGAGCATTTATTCTGAGCTTCACGTATATGTGTGTGTGCATGTCTGTGTGTATGTGTGTAGTGTGTGTAACATATATGTGTATATATATACACACATATATATATATACACAAACATACATATATATATATATACACACACACACGTATATATATATATACACACACACATACACACACACATTATAATAATTTATTTCACCAGAGTCCTTTTAAAGGATGCTGGATCATCAGATAGCACTTCCAAAAATGAAATGAAACAAAAAATGAAATTAAAATTTATGGGTAGTGTAAGTTTTTTTAATTTAACAGAGAGTGTAAGAGGGATAGTTAAAGAGACATGGTAAAGTATAGGGAGGGATTCATTTCATATCTCTCTCAAGTATACTTTATAATAGGGGAGGAGGAGTGACCAGACCATGACCTATTCTTTACATAAATTGCTAAAACCCAATTACAGCCTCTTTCTCTTTACTTCCCTCTCCCTCTTTTTCCTTTTTCTTTTCTCCCTTCTCCCCTCCCATGTCATTATATCACTTCCGTTAAATTAACCATCTAAATTGACCACTAATATTATATATACATACATATACTTCTATCTTGTTTTTAATTTTAATGTTTGTTTTTATTGCAATCATTACATTTCGTACTCCCCAGAAAAATATTTCAATCTTTATATAGCTGTAAGAGAGAAATGTTTCAGAGAATTTTGAAATTTATTTGCTCAATTATGTCTCCTACCTGCCAAGCAGTACAGGTAACAACAATCACTTAAAATATCATTTACCTTATCCAATCCCAAGCCTCCTCTGTCATATTTAAGGTGATCTGTGACCTTGCCACCCCTCCACAAATAACACACATGACTTTAATTAAAGGATAGTCATGTTTAGTTCAATTTTTGGTACCTGTTAATTAACAGGGTATTAAAGTGTGCTATAAAACACTTAGCAAGTTTTTGTCCCAAGTTGTCAATGGAGAAGACCCATAATTGACTGTGATTATATAGACTTGTAGATCTTGTTCTCTGAAATGCTTCAATTACTATTTCTTTCTTGAGGGAGAGATAATATAAAAATAAGCCTGTTGTTGATTTTTTTTTAATTTATTTAATACCCAGATTGACGGAGTAGTGTTTTAGATAAGTACTTAATGAAGTTAGAATTATTTTCTGTGTACTTATCTAAATCTCCTCTTGATAAATTTTGACTTTTACTATTGTTGAATTTTTTGATCTGGACTTTAAATTGACTTGTAAAAAATTGAAAGAGAATCTGAAAAGAATTCAAATCATTCTCTACAGTTTATTGGAAAAAAAAAAGAATGTAAATTTTGTTTTATTGTGTTAATTAACAATTTTCTGTTTTGTTAAACAACCAAGTAATCTGTGTTTTCGGTCTAACTCAGGTGAGGAAATATTTGGGTTTTCAAATATCTTGTGAATCCGGAGTATCTCTTGCCAACTTTCCTATATACATCACAGGTAAGCAGGTCTGCAGGCAAGCAAACTGAGAAATAGCTGGACTTATATATATATATATATATATATATATATATATATATATATATATATATATATATATGTATATAAGTGTAACATAGAAACAGCTCTTAGAAGCTTATGAAGTTTTATTTGACTCATTAGACTTTAATGCTGAAAAACATTTATTTTCTTATGATTGATGTTTACAACAACAATACTATAATTCCAGCAACAAACAGATATGATTTATCCAATTTAGGACTGCGACTGATGCTATATCAGAGTTTTCCTTTGCCTATTGAATACTTTATCACAGGCATAGGGTCCATCACTCCCAGTGGGCTAACAACATGCATGGACACCAACCAAAGTATTTCTATGCACCTATACAAACATACATATACATAACTATATATATATGCTTGATTCAAAAATCGTATGACTCATACAGCAATCGCTATCACTTGACTTAAAATATTTTTGCCCTTCCTTGCCTTTAAAGGAGTGCCCTTTGCCGTTCTGATATTGCTACATGCCTTACTTCTTGCCTATCTCACACTGCGAATTTTTTCTAAGCTCTATACTAAACATTAAATCTATTACAAAAAAAAGAACTAAACAAAATGAACACAAAATGATCAGCTTTAAAAAAGGACTCGTAACTGGAAAAACCGAATGAAAAAAGAATGTTAACAACAAATACTTTTTCACACCCAACCCAGTTCTGCGGAATCAGAATCAATGTTGAGTTTAAGCAAGCGAATAAGCCAATTGGAGTAAAGTGCCATGCAGATTTAAATTTTTCCCACTTGTGACAAATGCAGCTATCGATTTTTTTGCATGCTAGTTAACATTCATGCCAGTCAGCTGTTGGCTCTCACGCTGGCCAATAGAATCTTCCTGCCTATTCTTGGCAGCCAGCTATAGGCTCTCACTCTGGCCAGTAGAAAACGGCCGCAAACTACATGAAAACTGCCATAGAAGCACGAAAAAATTGATTATTTCCAATATCGATGGGAGTTGGGAAATGCAAAGTCGGTCTTGGCCTTCCCACTAACTTGGAGCATGTGCATGTAAATTTTGGTGCAAATCTGTTGAAAATTGCGGCCGGGCATTCATTACACATACACACACACACACACACATCTTGCCTTTTATAGATAGAGATATAGGGTGCGATGTGTAAATTGTCGCCATTTTATAATTTTGATTTTGCACATTGTTTATGATTTTGTTGACTGCACAGTATACTAAATTTAGTTATATATATGTGTGTGTATGTATATATATATATATATATGTGTGTGTGTGTGTATGTATACATATATATGTGTGTGTATATGTATGTATATATATATATGTGTGTGTATGTATATATATATATATATATATATATATATATATATAGGGTGCGATGTGTAAATTGTCGCCATTTTATAATTTTGATTTTGCACATTGTTTATGATTTTGTTGACTGCACAGTATACTAGGGTCAGTTGGGCACTGTCTATGAGAAAAGAAGTATCATGATACAATTCCCTCTACCAGAAATTTGGTAATGGCATGCTGTACTGCTTGGCATTCATGCCAGAAGCTCCAGTACAAACATTTCAGGGTGTTTGGGTGTCAATCTGAGAACAATGCAGAGGATTCGGAAAGAGCTAGATGAGTCTAATGGTGATTATTAAGGTACAGCAGCTTGGAAAACTCACACTGATTGTTCTGAGAAGAATTCCCAAATTTGTTGGTGAGGGCCTAAGACTCAACACAGAGGCTTACATCAACTTCTTTGAGGAGGTAGTGCCGCTCTGGGTCAAGAGGGTAGTTGGTGAGAAAGCCCTATGTCTGGCAACTGAACCATGCCATACAAGCAGGAGAATCCAGTCATGACTGTCAAACAATTTCTGTGACCACATTACCTCTTACACCTGACCACCTAACTCCCCAGACTCCAGCCTTCTTGATTATTATGTGTGGACTGAAGTTGTGCAAGAGTCCAACAAAACTCCTTGTAATACTAAAGATGAACTGAAAGCAAGGATTATGACAGCATTCACCAACTTAAACAAGAAAACTGACCAGGAGATTCCAAAGTCATCTGCAAGCCATGGTTGAAGCCAATGGCACTTTAATTGAATAAATTTACTCTTTAGTATTTCAAGATATTTTTGTGTAATTTTGGTAAGTAGAACCTGTTAAAATGAAATACCAGTGTTATTTTCATTTTTACATAATTTAGTTAACAATTTATCCATTGTACCATGTACATATATATATATATATATATATATATATATATATATATATATATATATATATGTGTGTGTGTGTGTGTGTGTGTGGGGGAAAATATATAGAAAATAGGAAAGAACTGGTTAGGTAAATAATCCAAAGTTCTTTAGTATTTTTGTTATTATTTTTTAAAAATAGTGCTCGATACAAAAGTAGAGCATAAATATAATTATTTATATAAAAATATGAGTTCTCATGCTTCAAAACAATTTTTAATTCAATTTAATTCAAATAATTATATTGAAGTTTTCGGCTCTTGTTTTGAAGCATGAGAACTCTTATGTAGCATGTTGGAATCATATTTTTAAATAAATAATTATATATATATATATATATAAATATATATTTGACAAATGGAAAAACGCTTCATTGAAACTAGATATGATTATGCATTTTACCTTTCTAGGTTTCATCAGATCCAAAAACAAAAAAAATATGTGTGTATGCTTAAATACTGAATTATTAGTACTTTTTCCCTAAGCTAGTATTTCTCATGACGAAAGGAAAGAATGAAAATGAGTGACTTTTAAAAATGTTTTTAATATTTATTCTGTATCTTTTCTTTATAATCCTTAGTTCATATTTTAAACACATATTGTTGACACAGAAAACACATGGTGAGATTTAAAAACATATAAATCTTTTACATTCAACCCATTCTAAAGGATTGGATAAGGATTTACCTTAGATTAATTTCAGAAAAGGCAATATAAATCTCTTGCTTTCAAACCATTCTGAAAATGAGATGAGGATTTACCTTTAATTTGATACAAAAAAGCTGGGAAAATATATTAACAACTTTTGACATGAACTAAGAATTAAAGAGGAAAGCACATTTTCTTTGAGATTTCTCAAATATTCAAGCCAGTATCCTTTGGAGAGGAAGATAAAAAAACTGAATAAGCACTAAATGTCTACTCTTTAATAAGATAAGTTTGAAGGAACAATTGCTACCTAAGTACACTATATATATATATATATATATATATATATACACCTACACAAACAGGTATCATCTTAAAAAATCATTAAAAACAGGTTATGAATGGTCAAGAATTAATGCTAGGTTTACTGATAAAAAATTGCTTTATGTGTAAAATTTTTATTTTGCAGCAATATTCTATGGAAAATGTTTAAAAATAATGATTTTAATACAGAAATATATACCATGAACAGGGCATGAGTAATGTGGAAGCTCTAAAGAAAATGCTAAATTGAAAGACACACTTAAAATCAGAGACTGAGAGAAAGAGAGAAAGAGAGAGAGTTGAAATTTCTGGGTTACAGGAGGAAGGATACTTTGTAAAAGTTAATATTCACAGGGAGTATTGATGAAAAAAGGTAGACACAGATTGCGAGTACCCTTATGAGTTTTTGTGAATGGATAACAGAGAAGGGACAAGGAGGGATGACAGAGAGTCAAAAGTTAGAGAGCTACAAAGAACAGGAAGTTGTGGAGAGTCATGATCACACACATTCTGAAAGGAATGGCATGTAGATGATGATGATGATGATGATGATGATGATGATAGAAATACACTGCAAATTATTAATCAAGGAATATGCATTGCAAAAAAAAAAAAAGAAGGAAATCAAATGTTATTGAGCGAACAGGAGTATTTTTTGTAAAGAATAATTGTTATTTCACATGTTTGATGTGCTTGTCTGTGTAGAAGACCCTCCTTCCCACAGTCAAATTTCAGAATAAATTCCATTTTGCCAGAAACGTCAGATTTTTTTCTCACATTTCTCACCTGTAGAACTCCCATCCAAATTCTCGCATCTCTGCCACCTAAAATCTTCAAAAATTTAAGTACAACACCAATCACCATCTTCTGTCTTCCTGAATCCTGTTCTCTTATTGCCCTTTCTCTTCACTAAAGTGTTCTCATTGTCTTTCATTCCCATTAACCCTTTGCATCCTAGTGGCATCATCACCTTACTTGGGGCGGGGGCGATGATTAAAAAAACATTCCAGTTTATAAGAACACATAGATGAATGTCAACATGTTAGCATAAATATACATGTCACATATGGTCTGGTGCATCTGCTATATATTTAGAGATTCTTGATAAAATCCAAAGAAGAATCTGCAATGTCATTGGTCCTGACCTGGCATTTCAGCTTCAGTCACTTTCCCACCACTGTAATGTAGATTCCTTGTGCCTTTTCTATAAACACTTCCATGATAATTTTACTGATGACCTTTTCGCTATGGTACCTAGACTTTATGAAATTAAGGGCAGTACTAGATTGGTGACAAGGTCTTATCATTTTAAAGTTGAAATGGCAGCTAGATGTAAGTTAGTTCTATGCTAACAGTTTCTTCTAATGTACTTCTCTCTTGTGGATATCTCTTTCAGTTTCTTGCTTTCCAGTCATCTTCAAAAATGTAAATGAAATGTTAATTTTTATCTTCTGTCTTCTTAATTCATTTTTCTTTTCTTGTTCTCTCTCCTTAATAGTAGTTGGCAGCAAAGTCTCATCATATTACGGTTGAAATGGTTACATGTTACCATAAGTTCTATGCTAACAGTTTCTTTTCTTGCACTTGTCGCTTGTGGATCTCTCTTTTGACTTCTTCCTTTCCATCTAACTTTGATCTTCAAAAATTTAAATGCACTTTCAATCGTTATCTACTGTCATCTTGATTCCTCTTCTTTTATTCTTCTCACTCCTTAATAATGTTTCTCTTTTTTTTATTCTTTCACACTCAGTAACCCCTTGTGTCTTAATGGCTTTACTACCTTGCTTGGAGTGAAATGATTAAAAAAATGTATACTTGTTTATATTGGTCCAGTTATCAATGTTTTTTGTATATATGTGCATATGTGTGTCTGTGAAAGTAGGCTTATATGAACACATATGTATATGTATGCATAAAAGTAAAAACAAGACACTGGAACGTTGGTGAATATGTTTGTTTAGGGAATATGGAATGGTAGAAGATAAGCATTTAGACATAGACAACTAAAAGGAAAGAAAAACATGCTGCCTTCACTCCAAGGTTTTAAAGATTTTTATTTCTTTTTTCTTCGTAAATAACTATCAGCTAAAAAAAAAAAAATCCTGAAAATTAAAAGTAAACAAATGAAAGTCAATGTTTTTAAATCTTGTTCTATCATCATTTATCTCCCTTACTTAGACATAAATAATTTTTTATCATTTATTTTTGCAAGGGACCTTTGCTATGTGTAGGTTGTGCTTATACTGATATTTTTTTGTGATGTTGGCTTTATTTAATGTGCTTGTTTTAATTATTTTTCCAGAATTTACTATAATTTAAAAGAAATTATACTGCTTGCAAAAGCAACACTTTTATCGCTCCCTTTCTATCTATCTAAGCACACACACATATACACACATGCACAAAAACTATATTGATATGTCCTGGGTATGATAATGAACTACTTCCAGGAGCAAGGCCTCTGATTGAGAGGTTTTGAGGAGAAAGAAGCCACTTCTTAATTGCTGTTGTTCCCAGGTCCATCCGGACTCAGGGTGGTAGCAATCATTAGGGTGCCATCTATGGACAAATAGTTAACCCCTAAACTGAGGTTAAAACACTATGAAAGTATAAAAATACATTTTTATAGTAAAAATACCAGCAATACATTTTCATAGTCAAATAATTATCAGAAATACATTTTTGTTAAAAAAAAAGTTGCCTTCAATTTATTTTTGTAAAATAAATTACTAATGCTCCCAAGAAAATTTCTGCATTAAATGACCCATAGAGAATTGATATGCTGTGAAATAAAAAAACTATATCGCTGATGTGATTTGAAAGGAATCTCACTGGCCTTGTACTAGTTTGCATCTCATTATTTAGATGCTGCTTTTCTATACAGAACAGGTTTACTTGTGACAGGAGTTACTCAAAATCTACCCTGAACTCACTGAATTAAGTTACGGATTTACCTCAGACTGGATACTGATCCAAACCTATGAAGAAATTTTTGGTTTGCATCCTCTTGGTGGCCAGGTGAGCTAGATCAGAAAGAATCTCACTGGTCTTTGAACTGGTTTGTGTCTTGTCATTGATTGAGTTTAATTGTCACTTTTCTTTATGGTACCAGTTACATGTGGCAGGAAGTAATTAAAAGCTTTCTAGACTTCAACAAACTCACTGATTGATTTACTTCATACTATACTATATATACATAAATATATATATATTTTTACATACATATATATATATATATATATATATATATATATATATACATACATATATATACATACATATACATATGTATAAATATATATATACATACACATATATATATATATATATATATATATATATATATATGTAAGCAAATATATGGATATAGATCCGACAGTATGAAGAAAAATATACGGAAAAAACAAACAAAAATCCTTATATGCAATTATGCTGTTTTAATGCGATGTTGACATTATATTATATTATATTATATTATATTAACATTAAAACAGCATAATTGCATATAAGGATTTTTGTTTGTTTTTTCCGTATATTTTTCTTCATATATATATATATATATATATACATATATATATATATGTATATATATATATATATATATATATATATACATACACCACACCATAAACTCACTTTCACGACACTTGGCACTACATTTGAATGATAACTAACATTTTTAGGCATTTAAAACAACATTCCTGGCCACATACACAATTCCGAAAAATCCTTGTTGAAAACACAACTATACTTAAACATCAAAACAATAAACAAAAACTAAAAATTCTTGAAGCTATATACATAAAACAGTTGAAACCTAACATGAACAAAATAAACTATGAAATCTCCACAAATATTCCTAAATGTCTATAATTGATTACAGAAGCCATTAGTTTATATCAACGACTTCCCATACTTAATACTTCTCGTTTTCACTCTCGTGTGGTCATATGTGACATCATAAGCTGCGGTGCAATTTTCACTTCCAGCTTCTTGTATGCACGAGTTTGTTGTTGCTTGGGAATCTTCCATGTAAACAGAAACAGACTACCATCATTGGTTTTCCGTGTTTTGCTT
Source organism: Acanthosepion lycidas (assembly GCA_963932145.1). Taxonomy (NCBI): domain Eukaryota; kingdom Metazoa; phylum Mollusca; class Cephalopoda; order Sepiida; family Sepiidae; genus Acanthosepion; species Acanthosepion lycidas. The sequence continues at coordinate 38,331,099 of OZ010596.1, read as the reverse complement.
AATATATTGTAATGTAATTGTCATCTTTGATAATGGCTTATGTAAGCTGAAAGCTTAGATTGGATTAAAAAACATGTATCAATATTGTGATTTTCTTTCTTCGTTTAATGATGTTATTAAGCTTATCAGACGTTATGAAAAGAATTTACATAAAATAAATAGACAACACTTGTCTATATTATTTAATGAAACATATGAATGAAAAAATGCTGCCTAAATACACACAATATATATATATATATATATATGAGTTAAATATCAAATGCAGACCAAATAAGGATTGGAATCTGTCAGGATGATAAAATAGAACAAATGGGAAATATATATCAATCTAGCATGTTTCACTTTTATTAAAGCTTCATCAGAGATTGAGAGAAAACAGACAAAAAGACAGAAACACTGGTATTTTCAATTGTTTGGGTCAGTTCTCATTGGTTAGATATGTGTCACATGCATTAAAACTGTAGATAATTCCATGTCTATATAAGTTTGTGAAGATTCTTGTATGTCTAAGTGGGTATAAGATGGTAATGTTTATTTGCAATTGTGTATGTATGTCTGTCTAGTGGGAGTTCTGATGTCTTCACCTTTGCGTGGTCAGCCCATGAAGTAGGGTGTCACATGGTTCTAATTTATGGCTGACCTCTTTAAGCATGTATTCTTTGTATTAGTTAGATACAAGATTCTTTAAGAATAGAAGAAAAATGGCAATGTAATGCAATGTTTTAGGCATGTGTTTACAGTTAGTAATAATGTTATTATTAAGTTTTCAAACATTCAAATTCTTTCATCTTATGACATGAGACATAATTTTAATTTCACCAATGCCAACCTTATTACAAAAATACATAAACCTTTAAAGAGAAAATATGAAAATAGACATATATATATGGGAGAGATGGGATAACGATATATAAATCATTATACATGAAGAACAATTTATGCATGAAGAACACTTTGGGGCGGAAAGATGTATGGCAAAGTGGATAATGTTTTTGGGTCATCTTTCACTTTATTATACATCTTTCCTTCATACCCCCAACAAATGAATGGAGCGATTCCCAGAGGATCAGTCTACAAAAATCTGGATTCAGGATGCTGAAGATAACAAACCTTACCAAACCATACATACATATATATATATATATATATATATATATATATATATATATATTTATATATATATATATATAGTGCTTATAGTTAAATCACAGTTTTGTTTGATTGCTGAAGTTAAACAGGGTCAAGCCCAGTCAGTACTTAGATGGGGGACTGCTTGGGAACACTGGATATTGTAAGTGAAAACTGGGAGCAAAACCGATTGGGCATGGGTTTAGCAAATCTATCCTATAAAATCTTAGTTACTATGGAAATCACAGCAACTACACCTAATGTTGCTGAAATCGGTGGAATCTAGAGTAAAAGAGAAGATATACATACATATATATATATATATATATATATATAGATATATATATATATATATATATATATATATAGATATAGATATATAGATATATAAGTATAAGATTGGTGTATACGGAATAAATTTCAATAACCAAAAAATACTATTCTTAAAAGAGTGCTCAATACAGAGTAGAGCAAATATAATTTATTCGAAAATTATAACATATATATGTTATAAAATCACTACAAAAATAGCCATTTTGTTTCAACACTTCTGGTGTTTTATCAAGTGATGTTGTTGGATGTAGAATAACGGGTTTTAAAAGGTTCAAATCATCCAACCATCCTCGCTAGGGGAGACACTATTATACAAGCTGCAATGTCCAATCAAAATACAAGTATTAGGTTGGTGCAAAAATAATTTCGTTTTCTCACATAGTAACATATGTTAGAAAACGAAATTATTTTTGCACCAACCTAATATATGGGAATTCAAAAAACTTGGCCATGAACCTTGGTTATAATAATTAATGCTTTAATATTAGGGTTAGACTAAAATAGAAATCATTCTAAATAATTAATATTAAATTTTACTATAAAATTGAAAATTAAAAATTACTAATTTTAAATTTAATCTGTATTAAGTTTAAACAAATTATAAAATTATTTAAAAAAGAAACTGAGGAAAAATACATATGTTTTGTTATTTATTTTGTTTTAATTGAAAGGCCAAAAATTCAGTTAGAATAAACGTTAAAATCTAATGTTGTGCTAAGCTTCGTTACAGCTTAGATACATTTGAAGTGATGATATGGGCAGGGGTGGATGAAATCTTGCAAAAGACAATGAATACACAATCAGATTATAATACACAAACACATAGTCATATTTAGATAAATAAACACATAAAAACACGAACGAAACAGGAAATAGATGTCCCTGACCCTTAATATATATATATATATATATATATATATATATATATAGTTTGAAAACCTTAAAGTTGTATTTTTGGTTGTGTTTTTGAGATTCCATATGTGTTTTGAGAGTGTTGTACTATCTGCACATTTTTGTTGTTAAAATTTGTTTTGTGCAAGTATCTTCTCTGTTTCCAGTTAATCTTTTACATGTTTTACAGTTAGTTATCTCTGTTACAAGTAAATCTTTTCACAATAAAATTGATATTAACCAACAACACTCACACTCATTTCCTATAACCACTCTGAGGAGTATGAGGCCACAGCTAATCACTGCTGCTGCAGTTCCCATTGCAAGTAGTAGGATAGAGTTGCTAGCCTAAACCAAACCAGTTTTGAATTCTGAATTTTCCTTCTCTTTAAACGGTTCCCAACCACAGCTAAAGAGCCCAGTCTGCTGTATTATTTATTGTCTATTAAATTACTTAACCTATAGCTGGGGGGAGAAGAGATGTGTTATAAAGTTTGTATAATGCTCATAGTTTCTGGATAGTAAAACTGTAAGGAGGACACTGAAAACAAAGAGTTGGATGAAGAAGGGTTTCATCACATGAGAACATGGATTGAGAATACGGTACTTCAGTGCAACAAGCATACATTAAAAAGTGCTATATCTTTGTGACCCACTTTTTGCCACTGTTCCATGAGCAGACATTCTACTCATAGATGAGTCCATATTTCAATAATAAGTGTAGAAAAGGTTAATCAGTCTTTCTAGACAACAAAAATAGATTCAAACCTTTTTAATACTTATGCTATTCTAGTGGATACCTGTATTTGAGTAGACACTCTTTTTTTTTATAAACAGTATTTATTTTGTCTAATTGTTTGCATACTTGAGAAAATAATGGGGACAGATTTGGGTGTGGTAAAGATATACCTTCCTACCACCAATTTTAGATTTGATTGGAGGTAAATCATGCAAAGTGATGTTACACATGGAGGCAAAATCAAGTTCTTAGAGTGATTACGCAAGTGGTGCCAAAAGAAACAACCCTGACTTAAAGGCCACCTACATCACACTCAAAAACATACTAGCAATAGACCTCACTTTTATTACCAGAAACTCCAGCAATGTTCAACAAGGCAGGAGACAACGAACTCTAGACTGGAACAGCTGTAACATCTGGAGCAATGAAAGTGGTGTCTGCTGGATAGAGCAGGGGCTCTGGGAATGCATAAGTGATCGTCCGAAATGGGAAAAATACTCAGAAATCATTAGCAATGGTCGTATGAGGCCAGTTATAGCACTACACTTACATTCAACAAATTAAGTGATTTATATTAAAGTCAATGGTGTATGAAACCTGAATGGAGGAAACACATGTTTACAAAGATGAAAAATTTAACCAATATAGCTTCCAAATCAAAATCCACCCTGTAGATGTTAAAGCAAGGATTCTGGTAGGCCCATCTCTCTTTTAGTTCATGCAACAGTTCTTGGCTTTTCAAGAGCTGTTGCATGAACTTGCAGAATCAGAAAGGCAATAGCAGAAGCAGTTGAAAGGAGTTCCAACTGGATTTAATTAAAAGGACCAAAAGTGACCATCAAAGGGTTAAATGTCTGTTTTTTTAATAGTAAAGTTCCCCAAGTACAAGAATCGAGAGCCACTCAAGGTAGAGGGTTACTGTTAAAATGATTATGATGAAGGAGGTTTGATATGAGCAAAAGAGGAGAGAGCAAGAAGTCAAAGTTATGAGGATAAAGAGAATAAATAGCAATTGAATTTTGACTTGAAGTTAATGTCTTCTATTTATTTCCATGGAAACTACAATAGATAAAGAATGAGCAATAATCTTATTGAATGAAGAGAGTTTTCTATCACAAAATATTATTTTTCCTAATAGTCAATACCACTAGCAATTCATCTTTACCAACAATGAACAAAAACCTCCATGTAGCACTTGGAACTTGTCTTACCACAATAACACTGTTACCACTGAACTGCCTTAGCCACTGACAACCTATGTTCACATCCACTCCATAAACATTCAGCAAGTGTTGATAAATGTCAATCGGTGCAATTTTTCTATATGGGAAATTTCAATGATGCAATTTCAATGGAAATTGTAATGCAAAAAATATAAAAATGTAACACTGAATAATCTAAAATATATAAGGTTTTAATAATATAAAAAGATGTAAAACTGAATAAAATAAATATAGGATTAATACAAATAAAATTTATCACTTAGTTGATAGAGGCTATATTCAGTACCTCAACTCCAAAGTTTCATATGCAATTTTTTCATAATTGTTTGGTCCACTCATCAGGAGGTTTCAGTGATTGACTGCAAATTTTCTCATTTTTTGTTATTTTTAAGTTTGACAAAGAATTTACATGCTAAT
>OZ010596.1:38246365-38316365 GCA_963932145.1 Acanthosepion lycidas | reverse complement strand
CTATTGGCTCTCACACTGGCCAATAGAATCTTCCTGCCTATTCGTGGCAGCAAGCTATTGGCTCTCACTCTGGCCAGTAGAAAATGGCCGCAAACTACATGAAAACTGCCGTAGAAGCATGAAAAAATTGATTATTTCCACTATCGATGGGAGTTGGGAAATGCAAAGTTGGTCTTGGCCTTCCCACTAACTTGGAGCATGTGCATGCAAATTTTGGTGCAAATCCTTTGAAAATTACGGTTATGCATTCGTTACACACACACACACACACACACACACACATCCTGCCTTTTATAGATAGAGATTCAGCAAAGTGTCAAAATAAAAAAAATAATAGGTTTTGACCAATTCCTTTTATTTTTAACACTTTTGTTTTGTAAATGAATATATTTTATTAATTTTTTTTTAATCAAATTCACCCCAAGCAAGGCAGTAAAGCCACTAAGACACAGGAGTTTAGTTAGTGTGAAAGAATTACAAAACATTATTAAGGAGCAAGAACAGGAATCAGGAAAACAGTAGATAATGATTGACATTGCATTAAAATTTTTGAAGATCAAACTTTGCCAGAAAACATGGAGCTGGAAGAGAGTTCCACAAGTGAGAAGTGTGGGAAAAGAAACTGTTAGCATAGAAATTATGCTTAGGTCTAGCTAATTCAACTGTTAACTGATGAGACCTTTTTGCCAATCTGGTACTGCGATTAAATTCATAAAGTCTAGTTACCATAGCAAAGAGCTCATCCAAACAAGTACTATGAAAGGATTTATAGAAAAAGCACAGGGAAGGAACTTTATGGCAGTATGAAAGTGACTGAAGCTGAGATGCCAGGTCAGGATCAATAATATTGCTGATTCTCCCTTGGATTTCATCAAGAATCTCTAAATAAATAGCAGGAGCACTGGACCAAATGTGGCAGCAATATTCTAAGCGTGGGTGAATGGTAGACTTATGTAAGATAGATTCTGGAGAGAAAAATTGTTTAGCACAACACAGTGGACCAACTTTCTTAACAGCTGACCTAGCAATAAATTCAATATAGTCTTTCCACTTGATGCTGGCCAAGAATGATAATCCAAGAAGGCATAATGAGTTGCTCTCCTGGAGATTAGCGCCAGTGTATGTGTGTGTGTGTGTTTGTAGGTTAGTATCTGAAACAAGTTGGAGATTATGAGATAAAGTGGAAACTCTTATAAACAATACATTTCGCAGATGTCTGTTGGTCATGGCTTCTCCAGGTCAGAATGAAGGACAAAACTGTGTGTAAGGAAAATATGTTGGGATTTTTTGAGAACAAGAGGTGCAAACAAACAAACACTTTCTACTTTCTGGTCCTCAGAGCTGATAATTTAATTTATTGCCCCTCTTATTCTCAAAATTCCCAATGAATTTTCCTAACAAACAATATAGCTGTGTAAATTTCTTTTATTTTCATTTCCCAAGTACTTTCAGTCTTCATCCAAGATCATCTACATCGATTCAAGTAGTACAAAACTATATGTTGTTTATTAGTAGAAGTATTTATACAAAGTTGTGTGTTGTTATGCATTACTGTAATTTTTTCATTATGCTTTTAAATGAAAAAATTAATTTTCTAATATAAATTGCTTCTAGTATCTGTAGTCTGAATGTGCTGTTTTCTTGATGTCGGATAGTTGTGTTGTCAATGAGTAATTTTTTATATTGTGAATGTAGACAGGAATGTTGTTGTAGATGACTTGCAATGGACGAATGGTCAGATATGTGTAGTGTAAGCCTTCTTGTTAGTGTATTTAAAATTAAAGCTGGAACTGAACAGAATCAACTATGAATACTGCAGTAATGTTCTGAAATGCCTGTAAGGAAACAGTTTTTTCACACTTTAATGCATGCAGACCATGACATTATAACATGAAAAAATTCCATAATGGATAATTTTTTCACATCCTAATGAATGCTCAGCACATTGTCAACCATTTTGCACTTAAAAGCACAATGAAAAAATTACAGTAATGGATGACAACACACAACTTTGTATAAACACTTGTACTAATGAACAACATCTAGTTTTATACTACTTGCACCCCTGAAGATGATCTTGGAAGAAGATCGAGAGTACTTGGGAAATGAAGATAAAAGAAATTTAAAGAGCTATAGCACATTTCTCTCATCCTTTAACATCAATACATGGAATACATTAGTATGAACAGATTTTGTTAACAATTAGCAGACATAATGTTTGTAATTTATTCAATCAGACATATATAAATATATATATATAAATATATATGTTAATAAATACACATATAACTATGTTTGTATTGCAACTTAAAGTTTCATGGTTTCCCAAGTTATCAGGCACATATTGCAAATGAGGCACTTATTACAGTTGTTTTTTTAAAAATGCTGGGTCTCATAGGAGGAACACTAAATTATAAACATCTTCAAAATTCAAAGTTAATGTAAACCCAACATATTATTTGGGTGTAAATTAAAAATATAGAGTGTGAGGAGAGAGATATTGAGAAAAACAAAGCAAAAAAAAAAGAATGATGCAAGTTTATATGGTAGATGTTTTTCTGTTGGGAAAAAAAGATTTAAGTCAAAAAATTATAAAGTGTAAGGAGCATTATTTAGTTTATATTCACACTTATATATATATATATATAATATTAGTAATCAGTATGAATATTTCCAAAAGGATATAGATCCAAGGAGAGTGCTAAATCAGAGACAAAGCAATAATCATTATTATAAAAAGACAAACCCTTAAAATGCCATCAGGTGATATTTATTTTGTTATTGTCAGAAAATTGACCTCAACTCTTCAGACCTCATAATACAAATCTGTATTATCAAGTCTGAAGAGTTGAGATCAATTTTCTGACAATAAAGAAATAAATATCTCCTCATGGCATTTTATGGGTTTGTGTTTTTATAATAATAATAATAATAATAATAATAATAATAATGATAATATATAACAGGGCCCATTGAGCACCAGGATTTTGATGAATAATGAAAAAATTATATATATATATATATATATATATATATATATATATATATATTATATTTTTATTACCTCAAGCATTATTTTTAGTAGATACCCGTATTCGAGTAGAAACTCTGTTTTTTTAAACAGTGTTTATTTTGTCTACTGGTTTACACATTCAAGAAAATTTAACAAAGAAAATTTGAATTTGTGAATTTTTCTTTAGGATTTAGAATAGATGGAATTTTAGACTGAACCCTTATTTAATCTGCAGTAATAGACTGTTCTCATTCCCCTGCTCATGTCTATGGATAACTTGTCTAGTTATTTAGTACTGTTCAGTTATTGTTTGTCCTGTTTCCACTGAGATGCGTGTAATTGTGGAGAATTACAGTCATCTACATCCTGATGAGACATGGTGTATAGAGATATAACCATGTAGATTATTTACATTCAGACTAATATCCTCATCTTTATTGTTATTATCACAATAAATTAATACAGAAAGAAAGAAACAATGAAAGAGAAACAACAGATAGAGCTAAGTTTGACAGCAAGGCTTCAATTGCAGCAGCAGTAAGAAAAGAGAAATGGTGGCAAAAAGGTCAAACATTAGTAACTGCAGAAAAAGCAATAGGCAGGCAATGAGAACATTAGGTTTGAGGTTCCAAGTTCTATGTTCAAGATTGTCTCACTAGTGAATTAAAGTGATGGCTTGTGAATTTGGTGCCATAATTTTATGTTCAATCCCTGAGCTGGGTAGTAGTAGTATAGACTTACTGGAAATAAAAAGAGCAGCAACTGAGCAGAAATAAAAAAAAAAAAAAAAGAACAAGTTGCAGTGGCTTTAGATTAAATAAAGAGTTTGGTTAGAAATTCCAGTAAAGTTATCTAGATTGACAGATGAACGGCATATTGGCTGAAATGTTGTGATAATAATAAATATGGGGATACTTGTTAGCATGAAGATTATGTAAATAACGCCACATTCTAGAAAGTCATACAGAAACAATGGAGATGTATATGAATTCTTATGCTTCAAAAGACAACACCTACAGTTAAATTAAACTGTATTCCCATTCAATCACTGAAGTTAAGCAGCATCAAGTCTGGTCATTATTTAGAAAGGGGAATATTGAGAATTGTAGATACTGTAAGCAACCCCTAAAATCTGAAATAAATTTTCAACATTAGATAGCCCATAATGGGTTGATAAGCCATAAAAAACAAATCAATCAAAAGATACATTATATTGAGCAAGAATATTGCACTCTAAAAACAGAAAATAAGAAACTCATAAGTATATGTCCTTTAGTCTATTTCGTCATTTAGTTCTTTTAGTCCTTTAGTTTTTTTAGTCATTTTCAATCCTTTAGTTGTTTTAGTTATTTATTAGGTTGGTGCAAAAATAATGACGTAATAATGTCGTTTTTTGACGTATTTTTTAACGTCAAAAAACGACATTATTACGTCATTATTTTTGCACCAACCTAATAGTTCTTTTCTTTCTTTAGTCCATTTAGTATTTTATTTCTTTTACACATTTCGTTCTTTTAGTCCTTTAGGCTTTTTTTAATCCTTTATTTCTTTTAGCTGCCAGTTGTTTATATATATATATATATATATATATATATATATATATATATATATATATATATGGAGAAGGTTATAATGAACAATTTAATGGCATGCATATTTCTTTTAACTAATTATAATAAAACTGGTAAAGTATTTTTCATTATCTTTGAAAAGGCAAAGCACTTTCAAGCACTTGAGCCATTTCCAAGAGCAGTTCAGTATTATTATTCATGAGATTTCAAGCAAAGGAATTTTTATAAGTAGTTTGCATTAAAAACAATTCATAATTATAAGCCTTAATATTCAAACCAGCATCTTTATTTTGGTTGTTATACTCATAATATTTTGGACATTGTACCCTCCAGCATTCTTTAGGTTATGATCACAAGTGCCATATCCCTGTGGTTATATATGTACCACATGTACTGCAGCCACAGCAGAAATGGGTGTATCTAAGGCAAGCTAGCTTGACAGAGTCCATTCCACTCGAGGCTGGTTTTGAATTCGAAACTGTTTTTCATCTAGACTAGTTTCCACCCAAGGCTAGAAAACGCAAGGCTGGACTTTCTAGGATGGAGAGATATCATTATTTTCTTGGCTTCAGTCACTTTCCTATCACCATAACCAGTGGTGATACTGGAAATCTGAATGTGTTTGCACGGGGGGGGGGGGTCAAGATTTTTCTGCAGAGGAGAGGGTGCAAATTCAAGCAGCATCTTTATTTTCATACTACACCACTTTCATATACACAACTTAGGAATGAGTTTTAGTATAAGTATGTTACTTGACTAAATTAAACGGAATAACTTTTCATTCAAAGTAGTGGAGTCCTAATCTATTCTTGCCCTCTTTTCCACTCTCAAGCTGTTGGACCACAAGAGAGGGGTTAACTTCAAAACAAAATCAAAGGGTTAATACTAACATCAATACTAGCAGAACAGTGTAATTTGTCTGCTCTGATTTTTTTACTTTTACAAGGCTTAGAAAAGGTGGGGCAACCAAGGGGCCAGCCAAAATCTGGGGGTGCATTGGCCCCCTTTCTCTCCTCTCTCCCTAGAATCCCCACTGAACACAACGTAGCTTCCCACTGCCTTTTCTATAAATGTTTTTGTGGTAAGTGTTCTGATGGCCTTTCTTAATTGGTACCTGGACTTTAGGAATTTAAATGCAGTACTAGATTGGCAGCCAGATCTGGACATTTTACAGTGGAAATTGCTTGACATAACCGTAAGTTCTACACTAACAGTTTCTTCCCTTGCACTTCTTACTTGCAGAACTTTCTTTCAGCTTCTTGCTTTCCAGTCAACTTTGATCTTCAGAAATTTAAATGTAATGTCAATCATCATTTTCTGTTTTCTTAATTCATGTTCTTTTATTATTCTCTCTGCCTAATGCTTTCTTTCTCCCATATTCTCTCACACTCTTTGTATCTTAGTGGCTTTATTGCTTTGCTTGGGGTGAAATGATTAAAAAAAAAGGTTTCCCTGCTATTTAACTCACAGATTAAGGAAAGAACAGACAGATTCCCATGAGTATTTGTATGAAAGTGAATGCAACATATTAGCTCAGAATTTAAATTCTGTTTTTAGAGTATAACATCATAAATGTTGTGAGTGTAACAACCAAGATGAGCATGCTGGTCGTAATCATCATCATCAGTCTTGGGTGTGGTTGTAGGGTCACTAGGCAGCTGAACATCTAACCAGCACCATCTACATGTCTCAATAACGTGGCTTAGACAACTAAACATGGCAAAGCAATTCCCTTTCCAGGCCAGACTACAGCCAAGTAATTCAACTTGAAATATATTGATTCTATTTGGGTGGAGGGACTTCTGCCCTGGCCATTGACTTCACTTGCAGAAGCCCTCTGCCCAATGATGGCATGTAGTTCAGTTCCTTGTACAAGATTTCACCTGAAGCGAGTCAAAATACACTGTAGTTATTATCTTTTGACTGAGCACCTGATTGGTGAGAACCTAGGAACCACTTTTTGTTATTTACATTGTTCAACGCCAGAGGCAATGAACTGAGGAAATTCTTTTTAATTTTAAAAATTAAAAAAAAAGTAGTCTAACATTTTTTTTTCTCATGCCAAGCAAGGCGAGAATATCACTAAGAGGTTACTGGGTGCAAAAAGAGAATGAAATGGCTTTAGTGACAAGAAAGGACAATAAAAGAACAGAGTTCAGGAAAGACAGAAGATGGTAACTGGCATTCCATTCAAATTTTTGAAGATTGTAAGAAGCAAGAAACCAGAAGAGAGTTCCACAGATGAGAAGTGCAAGAAAAGAAACTATTAGAATAGAACTTGGGGTTACATCTAACTAGTTAAAAAGTAAAATGGTAAAACTTAGTTACTAATCTAGTAGTACACTTAAATTCAAGGCACCAAGAAGGAAAACTCATTAGAACAATTCAGTCATTTATATGCCATGCATGATACACGCTTAGGTGATCATGTATCTTTCAATACATGACTGACGAGGCAGATTTTTTTCCCACAGTAGGTTGCCATTTCTTTCTGCGGTAGACCAGTTGCCATCCAAGGCTATAGAACCCAGTCTGTCCTGCTATTTACCCATAGCTGGGGGGGGGGAGAAGGAGAGGATTCATACCTTTCCCAAGGGTATTAGCACGTAAGTGAATGGAATGGATTCGACTGGAATTCAAACTCAGCTCTCCGATTCCTTAACCCGAGTCACTATCCATTACTCCACCATGCCTCCCTGCAACAATTGCCATGAAAATATTTATACAAAAGACAGAGGGAAGCCTTGTCATGATGGTGGGAAAGTGACTGAATTTGAGATACCAGGTCAGGACTGATAACATTACAGATCCTTCTTTTGATTTTGTCAAAAATCTCAAGATATATAGCAGGAGCACCAGATCAGATATGGCAACAGTATTCAATGCACAGATGAATGGTAGATTAATAAATGTGAAAAATGGATTCTGATGCAAAAAAACTGTCATGCACAACACAGTGAATCAACTTTCCTAGCAATAGACTTAACAAATGATTAAATAATTCATACTTTTATCTTTGTATTATTTTTCATATTACAATATTTTTTATGCTAACAGATTTTTGTAACTTTTAATTTCATTTTACTTAAGTAACTCAGGATAAGAAAATTTTATACACTTATATTAATTATATGGAGGAACAAAAAATAAACATTTTGTTGGCTTTCTAGAAAAATATTATTGTATATGACTAAATCTTGTATGTTGATTCAAAATCCATAATTCATAATTTGAAAAACTCACAAAAAAAAAAATGAAAGGGTACCAGTGGAGAAAATAGAATTGTTGAAACAGGTTCAAGTTCTACTTTAGTCTGATACATTCACTTCATAGGAGATAAATTCCTGCCTTTCCTAAGAGCATTATGAAAAACTTTATTACAACAGATCAGGCTAGAATTTGAACTTGGCTTACCAATTCCACTGTCTGTGCTGATAACCATTATACTAAAGGCACTTTGAGATACATAAAGTTCATAACTCGATCAAAAAGGAATTTCACAAAAAAACAATTCCACTCTTTTGGTCATTTAGTCAGATTTTGGAAAATGGCTAAGAACTGTTCAGCACTCCCTTGTATGCCTTCTAGAATTTGCTTTTACATGTTTTTGTATAAGTTGGTAACCTTGAATTTAAATTTCCTTCAACACCATCTGTTTTGTGTTCTGTTTGTCATGGAATATAAGTGGAGGGGGTACCTAATTCTAGATATTTCAGTTTTTTAATTTCATATTCTCAATACATCTATTTATATCAACATTCATGTTAACACATATTTTTGAATGGGTAGATATATGTATAAACACACACACACACATATATGTATATATATATATATATATATATATATATATATATATATATATATATATATATATATATATATCGGTTTATCTATTAATATATATATACATATACAAAATATGTTAAAAGTGATAAAAACACCCCCCCACATATATATATATATATATATATATATATATATATATATATATATATGAAGAAATATAGTTTTAAGGTGTGCTATATGTATGGGATGAAGTGCTGAATATTAGAGATAGAGCGTATGTAAATATAAATATAAAAGTGAACATTGAAGTCAACACTCAGAGGCGGCAGGCTGTTTTATGCTAGGCACAATCATCAGGCTGCAAATATTGGATTTTTCCTCAACTATTTATATATATGGGTCAGTGGTGCATTGTGAGTAATCTATTCTGGTGGTTATTTTTGTGGCAGTGGCTTGTTTATTTATTTATTTATTTGTTTGGGTCAATTTATTTTATTTGTTTTTCATTTTCATTTTGTATTATTTATTCTTTTTGGTTTTTGATGTTTTATTAACATAGTAAAAAATTGGTGGGGGTGGATTTGCTTAGGTCACTTATTTAATAGTTAGTCTTGGTCTGGGAAAATAATTAAGGCTATTTATTCGTTCAATGTTTAGATTGCTTACTGTAGTCTATTCTGTTATTTTGGTGGTGGGACAGTTTTAATTTATTTATTTATTTCGATTTATTATTTTTACTTGTTTTTGCTTATTTATGCTTATTTTTATTAGTTCTAACGGTTATTTTAGTAGGGACGATTTGTTAATTTATTCATTTATTTATTAATTTGTATTCATTTTTATTTGTTTTTTATTTATTTACATATGTTTCATTTTGTATATTTTTATTGAATCTATTTGGTTTTTGATTTGTGAGTAACATATTAATGTTTTTTTTTTTTTGCAAATACCTTTTCATGACCCCTTAGGCAATATTTATACTCAAATAGACAGTATCGCAATGGGATTCCCTTTAGGCCCACTTTTCTCTAATTATTATATGGCACATTTAGAAAATAAAATACTTAATGACACTAATAAACCCCCTATATATGTAAGATATATAGATAACATTTTCATCTTAGCTAAAAATATTGATTAAATTATATAACTTAAAAACAAATTTGAAAGTCATGCTGTGCTCAAATTTATACTAGAATTCAACATTAATAATAAAATTCCATTCCTTGATGTATTTATTGATTTCAGCACACATAAACTTACTACTTCTCTATACAGAAAATCCACTAGCATTAACTCGTGTCTTCTTAATTATAATAGTGAATACCCCCAATGATATAAGTTAGCCGTTATAAAAATAACTTAATCCAACACACACAAATGATATCTTCTTCCAAAATCATATTCTATAAAGAATTACATAACATTAAACAAATATTCATTAATAATGGATTCCCTAATTCCATCATTGATCAACAAATTAAAATGTATCTCAATAAACTTAATAATACCACTAACAAAATTGATAATATTAATAATAATTGTAGCCCTAATAGTGTACGTCAAAATAAACATCATACTTATACTATTTTAACCAAATGCATAATAATAATAAACATGATGAAGCCACACCCAAAAACATAATAGTTAGAAATGTTAAACCCATTAATAATAATAAACAAGTTAAGCTCATCATATATTATAAAAAATTTAAAACAATTGACCTCATAGTCTCTAATAACCCTACAACCACACAACTAAATCCTCTACAAAAAAACAATGTAGTGTATCAATTTACATATCCATTCAGAGATTGTATAATTATTATCTAATAATAAACCCACTACATATGTTGGTTTTATTACAACCACACTCTCCCATAGACTTACCTGTCACTTTTCTGATCTTAGTTCCATTAAACAACATTTCTTAGAAAAATATAGCTATGTACATAATATTAAACAGATGTTAGTTGATAACACTATAATACTCACACATACACACAGTAAAAAGAACCTTAAGATATTGGCAGCCACCTACATTAAAACAAAGCAACCCACACTCAGCAAAATTACATTTCAAACCAGTCACAATATATTTCAATGCATTTAAACATATGATTCTGTTGATAACATTTCTTTCTCTCACGTGGTCACATACAACGTCATAGAACTGCATTGTGAATTTATGACCTATGTCTGCTCTTCAAAGACTGTTATTGTCATATAGCAAACTTCTATGTAGACAACACAGTATGTCATCTTTGATGGTGAACCTCTCTGATGTAATTTCCATATAATCACTCTGATCGTGGCTTTGATTTAAGCCAAAAGCTTAGATTGACAACCAATATAATAAAGAAATATCCAAATGTTGGACAGTTTTTGCCTTTATTTTCTCTTGAAACTAAAGCTATTATATGATGCTTGGAAAGGATCATGATAAAACATAATAGACCTTCGTTGTCTGTTATATTTAACAATATATGTTTGAATAATACTCTGCTACCCCTATACACCATATATATATATATATATATATATATATATATATATAATTATTAATTAATGAATATCAAACACTTGAAATACCATACGTAATAATCTTTATTTCATGAAAGCTATAAAAATAGCTTCCAATCCTTCAGACCTACAAACCAAATATTAGGTTGGTGCAAAAATAATGACGTAATAATGTTGTTTTTTGACAGACTCTGTGTGTGTGTGTGTGTGTGTGTGTGTGTGTGTGTGTGTGTGTGTGTGTGTGTGTGCACATACATGTATGTACATATTAATATGAAGATTTGATTGTCTGTAACCTGAAAAATTATTAGTTGAATTTTGGTCAGGACTCCTCATTGTATAATGTATGATTTCATTGATTAATGCAGAAGCAGTAGGTTAAGTGCATTAACAAGGAAGAAGATTATGTTGAAAATAAGTATTTATTGCATGAAAGAAATGCTTTTTCATTATGAGACATCAATATACTTATTGATGTAACTATATATGTAGAAGTGATTGGGCACCTCAAAGCGGTGTAACAGTTAGCAAGCTTGTCTTACTAGAACCATTACAACTGAGTGAGTTCGATCCTCACTGGGTGCCCCATACATTTGGCCTTGTGCTACGTCTACTCTTGGAAAATCACTATATGTAAAAGTGACTGAGATAGGAAAATGTGAACAAACTGATATACATATATATATATATATATATATATATATATATATATATATATATATATAGATAGATAGATAGATAGATAGATAGATAGATAGATAGATAATGGAGATAAAAAGTGGAAAATCTATTGAGACAACATATTCAGGTGAGAATGAAAGACAAACCTGCATATAAGAAAAGTGTATTGGAATTTTGAGGAAGAGGTAATAAATATTTTTATCAAACGTTACAGCCAGATAGATAGATAGATAGATAGATAGATAGATAGATAGATAGATAGATAGATAAACAGAATAAGATAGAGAGATAGATAAATAGATAGCAGAATGAGATAGATAGATAGTTAACAGAATGAGATAGATAGATAGATAGATAGATAGATAGATAGATAGATAACAGAATGAGATAGATATATACATTACCTTCATTATTTTATTAATATTATCATTCATACTATTACTTATTAATATATTGTTATTACGTTTCATATTATTAATATTATCATTATCATCACTCATATTGTTAGTATTTTAGTATATTGTCACACAAGCTTCTCACTACTCTATTGCTATTTCTATGAAAAAATGTTCAGGTGTATTACATTCTGTAGGTCCACCAACTGCAACCCTCGCAGCTAAGATGCATCACACCACATACACAGAGGAGAACATATTCCATTAGTGAGGAGCACGTTCCACTCGATTAGCTACTTCCAACAAACCACTGCTTCCTGGAATAGATTCCCAAGAAGATGCTTTCTGACCACTACAGTCTTCAAGTCTAACCATTATCTTTCCTACATATCCTCATAAAAAGCACCTCTACACACTTAGTCTTACCACTCACACAGCAAACTCCTTCAGTAACGCTCTAGCTTGAGTGGCTCTTGTGGCTTGTACAGCGTGAATTAAGAATTAATAATTAAGAAATTAAATTTTTATCATAAGAATCACACACACACACACACACAATATTAGCATAAACCAAAGAAAAAGCAAGTTTTATATTATTATCATATTATTTTCTATCACTCCATATTGTAGAATCTCACTATTAAACAAGAATGAATATGTGTATTTGATGATGTATCTTATTGGTCTCGGTCAAGGCTAACACTGGGGGTAACAGGATTTTGTTGCTTAGGTACCTCTAGATTTTATGACAGAATGTTTTCACGAGTTATTCACTTCTCCACTAACTCCTCTTTCAAATGTACCCAAGCATGGGTTAATGTTTAATGAGGATAGTCTGGTTGCACATTACAACTGAGTAGTGAGTTTAATCCTCTCTAAGTGCTCCATACATAATTCAACATTAAAAAGAAGAATATGTAATATTATCAGTCTTAATCTGGCATCTCAGACTCAGTCACTTTTCCCACTGTTGTAATGTAACTTCCCTTTGCCTTTTCTATAAATATTTCATGGTAATTGTTCTGATGATCTTTCCTCTTTAGTATCTTGACTTCACAAATTTAAGTGTAGTACTAGATTGGCAGTTAGGTCTCATAATTTCACTGTTGAAATTGTTAGATCTGACTGTAAGTCCTATGATAATAGTTTCTTCTATCACACTTTTCACTTGTGGAAGTCTCTTCCAGCTTCTTATTTTCTTGTCAACTCTGATCGTTAAAGATTTAAATGCAATGTCAACTGACATCAATCTTCTTGAATCCTATTCTTTTTTTGACTTCTCTGTATCTTTCACTCTCAGTAACCTGTTGCATCTTAGTGGCTCTTATGGTTTTACTTGCAGTGAAGTGATTGAAAAAAATACCTCAACAAGGGTGAGGGGAACATGTTGTGACATCAACCTAACCTAACCTCCTCCACTTTCTTCACTATTCTGACATGCCAGTGACAAAATATTTTGTCAAGATATCTCATAATGAGATAGCAAAGGGAGAAGTAGATTCATGCCTCTCCTAATGATCTTAGTGCAGAGTATAAAAAGGTAGTGTCAGATAAAATTTGAACCTGGTTGATTTTGTATCTGAATTTCTGGGATCAGGAGTTATCATTATTTACTTTGCAAACTATTATCCTTATATTTGTTGTTGCTATCACATAATCACCTTCTGTCTGACTTTCTGGGATGAGGATTTATCATTATTTGCACTAATTATATGAGAGCTATTGTCCCCTTTTTGCTGTTATCACAATGTTTCAGGCGTCGTGTCCTCTGGCTTTTATTAGATAGATGTCGATCTGGGTAACCTAAAAGGAATCAAATAAAGATTAAATAAAGTATTCAGTTCAGATTCTCTGTAGGTTACCTGAATTAATATACACCTGGTGAAGTTTCAGGGGCACAGTGGCTTAAACACTGTGATGACAGCAACTAAGATGAGGACAATAGTCCACATATAAATTGTGTAAGTGTTAGTCGAATTTGTCTTCTTTTCTGGTGATTGTCATGCTGCTTTACACTTTCTTTATGGCTGCAAAATCACTACAAATATGGTTTTGTTTTGTCTTTGCAAATTGGCAATTTTCAACTCTTTTCAACTAATAACATTGTATGTAAACAGAAAAGAATAAGTCAATATTAAGGATTAGGAACAGAAAAACAATTTCCTAACAATTAAACAGCCACACAGGTTTTTGAAAATATCTCATATTTCTGAAATACAATATAATCCTGCGAAAAAGGGAAAAGCAAGAGAAGGATGTGACAGTGCCTTTTGATTGGCCCATGAACTAATGAATCAGGAACTGACAAAAAATGAGATTTCTGAGTAAAAAAGGAGTTTCTCCCTCCAAAATTCTTCAGAAAGAATGTTTGCCTTATACTAGCCACCAACTAACCACCAACTGCAGAATCTCATGACCTCACTGCTGCTCCTGACTTGCAAGCATGGACAAAAGAAGATTGACAAAGATATATAAACAGCCACCCCAGAGGTAAGAAGGCAAATAGTTTCCCTCAGTCACTACACCCTTTCCATCACTGACAAGTAGTTGGCAAAATTTCCCAACTGGGGACAATAAATATAGCCAATGCAAAGTACATGAGTTGTGCTTTTTTATTATTACAAGGAAACCTTTCTCCTGGTAAAAAAAACAGCTGATTTGGCTTTCAGTAAGAAAAAGAAACAATGTGACTTTGATACATTGGCCTTAAGACAGCCCTGTAGGCTAACACAGAAACACAATCAATACAGCCCAACCGTTGTCACCAGACACTGGTATAAGCCAAATGCTTAATTGCATATGATGTCATGATTATGTCACATCAACTAATAAGATTGTGTCAGAATAGAATTTGCACTCGATATGACACAAGATCATCAATGTAGCCAGGTGCAGGATTGACATGGGATAACCTCCTGGCAGCCGAGTGCAGAATAACATGTTATCACAGCTGTTTACAGCTTGCCAGCATGGGAACAAGTAGCATGATAGAGATAGATAGATATATAAGTACCCACCCTAGTGGTGAATGGGAAGAGAGTTTCTCAGACATCACAGCTGAGAATGTAAGGTTCACATTTGAAGGAGGGTTCAAGGGCTGCTCACACACATAATGGCTGACATTAAATGATGAAGTCAGGAATTGAATAAAAAGTAATGTTAAATAATGAAAGATTCAAGATTAGTTATTCATTAGTCCACATGTGTTGATATTAATTGGCACAAAAAACTTATTACAATATCACTGGAAGTTGTTTTTCTTTTTTTGTATCAAAAGTTTGCAATATGAGGTATGTTAAAAAGTCTGTAAAAGCAAAGACAGTAAATGCATAAATTTTACCACTGAGCAAATTGTGGCCAGACATTCAGAAAGAAGCTATTTATGCATAGAATGAAACATGAGACTGGTTCTTAAATAAAGAACAAAAAACAAGAAAGAGTACCAAGTTTAGATGAATCTATAAACAAAGTATGGACTTGAGAAAAACCAAAACAACAAATCTTAATGTTTCTTTTTATCTCAAAATAGCAACAGACAAGCAGTTATCAGCCTTCTTTTTACCTGATCTCATATTTGACTTTTAACATTAAAATTTTATTTTAACATTAATATTTCATTTTATCATTAAAATTTTCATTTTAAGATAAGAATTTCATTTTAATGTAAGCATTTAATTTTAACATTAAAATTTATTTTATCATTAAAATTTCATTTTATCATTAAAATTTTCATTTTAAGATAAGAATTTAATTTTAATGTAAGCATTTAATTTTAACATTAAAATTTATTTTATCATTAAAATTTCATTTTATCATTAAAATTTTCATTTTAACATAAGAATTTCATTTTAATGTAAGCATTTAATTTTAACATTAAAATTTATTTTATCATTAAAATTTCATTTTATCATTAGAATTTCATTTTTATATCAAATTTCATTTTATCATGAGATTTTCATTTTATCATTAGAATTTCATCTATCTATCTATCTATCTAATACTAAAAGTCTATGATTACATGCATGCTTGTGTGGTACATCTGTCCAGTGCATAATGATTTATGAGTTGTTTATACAGCAAGTATTTTTATTTTAAGTTTCTTCAAACAGACAATTTTTTGTAATTAAAATATTTTTAAGTTAAAGACAGACACAAAGAGATCCCGCTTTGCTGTTTCGTCCAGTTGGTTGTAGTGTAATTATTTATATTTCAGCTTTGTTTAAACAAACAATATTTTAAATATTTAAAAAATATTTTTAAGTTAATCTGATTTAAAGTTTAAGTTTATCTTGGAAGTTCTATTCATATTAAATGCTGTAAACGATCAGTTAAAACGTTAAACAAGAACTTGTAAACTAGACTAATGATGACACAAACGAATTGAAATATTTAATTAAATGATAATAAAATTAGCTTTCATTTCAACGATGAAAATCAACTTCAATGTTTTATAACCTGAACCACCAACGTGTCAAAAGTAGCTTAGTTTTCAAATTAAAATTTCATTTCATCATTAAAATTTTATTTTATCATTAAAATTTCACTTTAAGATTTTCATTATAACATTAGAATTTGATTTTAACAAAGATTTAATTTAACATTAGAATTTCATTTTAATATTAAAATTTCATTTTAACATAAGAATTTGACTTTAAGATTTTCATTATAACATTAGAATTTGATTTTAACAAAGATTTAATTTAACATTAGAATTTCATTTTAATATTAAAATTTCATTTTAACATTAAATTTCACTTTATCCTTAAAATGTCATTTTAATATTAAAATTTCATTTTAACATAAGAATTTCAGTCATTATGCCTTTTTACAGACTGATGCATCCTTACAACTGGCACAGGCTAGTAAGGGGTGGGTGTATTTATCAAGTTACCATCATTAGGTAAATAGCCAACCATGGCTAAATATCTTCTACCTCTCCATTGGCATAACCACCAACTGCTTCTGAATACTTTCCACATCCCAATTTCATTCACAAGGCTTGGGTCAACCAGTAGTATAGTTTTCAGGCACTTCTCAACTTTTCAAAACAGTCTTCTTTTGGGATCACTATCAGCTATTTCATTACATTCTCCTTAATCTCGTCCACGGTCTAAAATTACCTCCCTTTCAAAAGTGAAAAAAAAACCCCCAGAAATTTCAAGGAGCCAAATTTCAATTGTAGTGAGGCTTGGCTGATATACCTACTCACTCACTGGAGTCTCACTGTTGACTGACTAACCCTATGGGAGAGTACATTAAGGTCTCCTTTGATTGGTTATCAAGTTACATCAAGGCCATGAAACTGGTTCTTGATGTGGTCAAAATAAATTCTGGAGAGACATTGCTGCATTTATTTTCAGAAACACAAAAGCTAAATTTACTTGGCCGTTCTGTGAAATAGAAGGATTGTTCTCAGAATATTTAAAAGCGATCGGATTTTATCTGCTAATGAATAAAAGATCTTGCAAAAAAAGTGGGTGTAAATACAATTTACATGTCTAAAAATGACAAAAAGCAAAATCTTCAACTCGACAAACAAGAAGTAATGAGACTTAAAACAGAAAAAAAATGAATGAGTTGTCAAAATGAACAAAGAAAAAACTGGGTGGAGAGGTAAGAAACCTACATTTCTAAACTTTTTTATGATTGGTCTAAAGTGGCTAAATAAAACATAGACAAGAAATAAAAACTTGAAAAGTGGAAGGTAAAGTAGGTATCAGAGTTAGCCATTATGGGAAAAGGAGATTGGTAAGTATGAATAAATATTAACAGTGTACTGTTTGAAAGCAACACCACTGTTATTCTGAGATATGATTTTATGAATTAGCTTTGCTTTATTTATTCTAAGAAGAGGCACGGTGGAGTAGTGCTCGGATTGAGGAATCAGAGAGCTGAGTTTGAATTCCAGTCAATTCCATTGCATTCACTTACATGATGATACCCTTGGGAAAGGTATTAATCCTCTTCTTCTCCCTCCAGCTATGGGTAAATAGTAGGACAGACTGGGTTCTATAGCCTTGGATGGCAACTGGTCTAGGAGAAAAAAACTTGCGGAAGGTTGTTTAGGGATCTTGTGGCACATAGTGCACCACGTTTCTCTATTCAGCCTTTCAAAAAGTGTGATTAGTTCTGCACAAATCTATCACCACTATAATCAAATTATATGTGCTGGTGTCTGGGTTATCAGTTACTAGGAACTGAGCTGCTTGCTCCTCATATGTCTAAAATGATGGGAGAGTCCACCATTTATTCAGTCAAGCTTGCTCAGACACTCATGCGTCTATCATGCCCACCATCGCAGTCCTGCAGAAGGGTATTAGGGTAGCATTCTCTATTATAACATAGCTGGTCAATGTAGGTTGTTGCTGGATGACCATCTTGTCTTGTTCCATAGCTAAGTGACCAGAGCAGTAGATCATTCATGAGTTCTTGTTTTGCTCACCAGTTGTGTTCTGCAAGTCCTGCAAGATTCTAGAAATATCATGGATGGTAAGTATTAAATTATCATTTTAAACATTTTATTTATTTGACAATGTTCTTCAATACTGGCGTTCTCTTCTCCCTGCAGTTATAAGTTAAATAGCAGAGTAGACTGGGTTCTCTAGCTTTGATTGGCAACCAGTCTAAGAGGTGGAAAATTCTTAATTCAAAACTCTGGAGTAGGGAACAAGATTGCATAGAAATTGAAAGACATCTTGATGAGACACAGCATTAAAACAAAAATATATTAATACCGGTAAATACATGAAATTTTATACAGGTGAGTATTGCAGGGATCTATTGCATAATAACATTTTAAACACACTGGTAGTTCATTATGATACAAGGATAAGTCAAAATTTATCTGTACTTTTCCAATAACATATCTTAGGTTTGCCACACAGCCTTCTGCTCATGTGTGCTTATAGTTGGTACTACAGTGGTCACATGATTGAGGTTTGAGCTTGATCATATCAGTTTTCTTGATGCTATTACAGTGTAAACATGGCCACTCCACTAGCAGTGTGCACTAACGAGGAACAAAGAACAGTGATCCAAATCTGCAGAGAACATTCTACTTCATAGATGATAACACACCAGTTTGCCATTACCATCTTTCAAGCCTGCTGAGTCTTCTTGTCAGTGGTGGAAGTTGATAGGTGTCCTGTTCCTTCTTCATGCATCATGCTTGTTCAGCCACTTTTAAAATTCTCGATTCACTCTTACACCCTTCTATGCAGTAGTGCACTGTAACCATATTGAGTTAAAAGCCTTCAATGAATTTCAGCCCCTGACAACTTCCAACCAGAGAAATTGGATCACTGTTCTTTGTTCCTCCTTGGTGTACACTGCTAGTAGGGCAGCCATGTTTACACTGTAACAGCAGCAAGAAAACTGGCATGATCAAGCTCAAACTTCAATCACATGACCACAGTAGTGCCAACTATAAGCACACATGGGTAGAAGGCAGTTTTGACATATTATGGTGAAAGTATGGATAATTTTAATTTTTTTAACTTGTACTTCTGACTCCAATTTTGACCTGATAAATTTCAATCTGATTAGACGAGAAAAGAATTTACTAAAAGAAGAAAATGCATTGAAAGTGCACTGATCATTTTTTATGGTCAACCTCGGACAGTATTCATATCACTGATTATTTTTTATGGTCAACCTCAGACAGTGTTTATATCACTGATCATTTTTCATGGTCAACCTCAGACAGTGTTCATATCATGGATCATTTTTCATGGTCAACCTCAGACAGTGTTCATATCATGGATCATTTTTTCATGGTCAACCTCAGACAGTGTTCATATACTATATTACTGATCATTGCAAAAGCAATGACACAATACAGTGTTACAAACAAATAGAGTAAAAGAACAAAAACCTAATTGGTGTTGGATAATTTAAAATCCATTTAATGTTAACAGCTTCAATATGGAAAAAGAAAAAGAAATTCTGGATGAGGTCCTGATAGGGTTATTTATTACCTCTTCCTCAAAAATCCCAACACACTTTCCTTATCTGTGGATTTCTCTCTCATTCTGACCTGAAGAGGCCTGCTATAAAGAGGTGAAATGAGTTGTCTGAACAAGCTCTTCTACTTTGTCTCATTATCTCCACAGAGGATTTCATAAAGCCTATGTTCATTGAGAAAATATGAAACATGAGATTTTAACAAGTACTATTCTCCCGAGAGAGAGAAAGAGAGAGAAAGAGAGACAGAGAAAGAGAGAGAAGGAGAGAGAGAGAAACTGATTCAGACCATGGTAAAAAGAATCTTCTAGGTTGTGTTAGGGGTAGTTTCACCCAACGCCACAAGCTGCTATAAAACCTAAACATTAAACTAAAAACTAGAATCATTTTCTTAGTCTTGTCAGACAGAGACTTTCCTTTGGTTGCCATGCATAGCATCAGACTCATTCAGAAATAAATAAACTGTCAGTTGTATGCAACCACTTTTTCAGATCAAAGGTTAAAAATGACTAAAGCATGTAGGTCTCAGTGAGGACCATCCTTCTTCAAACCCTATTGACTGACATTACAAAATCACAAAGAACTATACCAGGTAACAGAAACCATATCACTTGACGACTATCAACAGTTGTAACAGCTAAAATGGATAGCACAATAGAAAATAATGGCATAATCAAGATGCTGACATTCCACACTACATAAAAGAAAAGGCAAGGAAGGAAGCCTCCATGAATACTGGAAAGAGTGATAAAAGCTACTGAACTTGAGAAACCTATTTCTCTGAAAAATTGTTTTAAGAGAAAGATTTTATGAATCTCAACTGAAAACAACACTGACTGCTTGGACAATGAATACCAAATGTTTCCTTATAAGGAAATTGTTAATTTTTACATTACCATAGCCTTATGAAGTTCAGATGTACACAAAATAAAACATTATAAATATTAAAGAAAATTGCAGAATGAAAATGATTTTATTCTTTACATACTTGTAATATCTTCAGCATTAATATAGAAATATGTCTTCACAATTTCTATCTCCTTCACAATACACTGGCACTATCTTACATATTTATAAGCCTATCATTTATTCATGTACAGTGTAACCTGGATATAAGAGACCCGGATATAAGATAGATTTTCTCCGGTCCCAAATTAGAGCCTGTGTTAATGTATATAAAATAGACCGAACCCGGATATAAGAGAAACCCAGATATAAGAGACTTCTTCTCTGGTCCTGACAACTCTCTTATATCCTGGTTACACTGTATTGAATATTCTCACCACATCTGGTCTAGTGCTTCTGCTATTTATTTAGACCTTCTTGACAAAATCCAAAGAAGAATCTAGCATCCCAGCTTCAGTTACTATCCTACTCATGTAACTTCCCTGTACCTTTATTTAATATAAATATTTTCCTGGTAATTCTTCTGATGAGCTTTCCTCTTTGCTATCTCAACTTTATAAATTTAAGTGCAGTACTAGATTGGCAGCTAGGTCTAATCATTTTACTTTTGAAATTGCAAGATTTCATGAACTGCTGCTTTATGGAGCAGACTCCCAAGAGGATGCTTCCCAATCACTACAACCTTAACTTGTTCATGTCTAGGGTCAACTGTTATCTTCCCCATATATCCCCATAAGCAGTGCCTCTTACTCTACATTGAGTGGTTTCTGGGCATTGTACAAGAGGAACATCATTGTAAAAATGTAACCATAAATTCTATGCTAACAGTTTCTTTTTTTGCACTTCTCGCTTGTGGAACTCTCTTCTGGCTCCATGTTTTCCAGACAACTTTGATCTTCAAAAATTTAATTGCAATGTCAATCATCATCTTTTGTCATCTTAATTCCTGTTCTTTTATTGGCCTCTCTACTTAGTAATGTATTTTTTCTTAGAATCTTTCACACTCAGTAACCTCTTGCATCTTAGCGGCTTTATTGCCTTCCATGAGGTGAAATGATTAAAAAAAAGAAATGACTAATATTACTATTACCATGTGGTTAGTGTTGAAAAGTTGAGATTTATGAAACAAAGCAGCATAAATATTAAAGATAAATTGCAGCAAGAAAATGACTCTTTACAGACTTGTAACATGGTGGAGTAATGGATAGTGGTTTGGATTGAGGAATCAGAGAGCTGAGTTCAAATTCCAGTCAAATCCATTACATTCACTTATGTGCTAATACCCTTGGGAAAGGTATGAATCATCTTCTTCTCCCACCAGCTATGGGTAAATTGCAGAACAGACTGGGTTCTATAGCCTTGGATGGCAACTGGTCTACCGCAGAAAGAAATGGCAACTTACTGCGGGGAAAAAAATCTGCCTTGTCAGTCATGTATTGAAAGATACATGATCGCCTAAGTGTGTATCATGCATGGCATATAAATGACTGAACATCTTCAGTATTAATATAAGCATATGTGGAGGAATATATCTTCATAATTTGTATCTCTTTTGCAATACCTTGGCACTGCTAAGTATCTTAGAAGACATCAGAGTAGAGAGGTGTAAGCATCTACCCTTTCCAATTGAGCTCAGACTCCACATAAACTATCACTTCACAAACACAAGGCTTCATTGTTGTCACTTGAACTAAAAGAGTGTGTGGAGGATTATCTTGGCTGAAAAGAGTAAAAGCAGACACAACAGCCATGAAAGAAAGCTATTCTAAGAAAATAATAAAAAAGGAAAAGAAGAAGAAATATATGAGGCATGTTTCAAGAAAGATCTTGCCTAAAATGGCAGCAGCTGTTTGTTCTCTATGCAGATTGTACAGAACTGGTCTCCATCAAGGTTTTATCTTTGCTACTTAGCTAGCCACCGTCAAGCTGTGGCCATCATTCAAGTCCGCTCCAATCCTGTCTATCTTTCTGACCCCGTTTTGAAAAGGAGCTCATTGAAATAAATTCACCAAAGAGAAGTAAAATGCTGATTTCAAACTTCAAAAGTAAAATGTCTTTTCTTATAAAGTACTTTTGTCACAAGTAGCAGCCAAAAGTTTGCGGAGGTTATTTTCTGAACAAGATGAAGTCAAAAAGATTTAAGCTTTGTTTTATTTTGTGGTTTGAAAGGATATTGTCCTTTAAGAAACAATAGGTCTATATAAAAATTGTTTGTGAAATCATGAGATGTTAAGATAGAAAAATCATTTCTGAGATGTTATGAAAGTAAAAAAAAATGTTAAAGAGTAAAAAATTACCTTTAAAAATTACAGGTTCTTTTGTCTATTTTAACATAGAGCTAATTTACATGTACTGAAGAAAATTAATTAGTCTTAAACTTTTAAATTATTTTCAGCTTTATATTTTAAATTATATTCAGTTTTTAATTTTAAAATTATTTTCAATTTTTAAATTTTATAATTATGTTTGCTTTTTAAGCATTAAATTATTTTCACTCTTTTAATTTTAAAATTATTTTCAGTCTTTTAACTTTTATCATTTTAAGATTTTAAATTTTTAAATTATTTTCTCTCTTTTAACTTCAAAATTATTTTCAGTTTTTAATTTCAAAATTAATTTCAGTTTTCAAATTATATATTTCTGTCTTTAAATTTTAAAATTATTTTCACTCTTTTAACTTTAAAATTAGTTTTTATACATTATTGCTTGTTAGAAGCTAACAGATGCAGTTGATGTAGAATTCTAAATTCAAAACCAAATCTTTTTACCTGAATGACATCTACTAGTAATAAAATTAGACCTAAAACTCATGCACTAACCGAAACACAAGATTCTGAGCTCAAACCAGGATAAATAGATAAAGTAGAAATAATGGTTTGTGTGTAAAATGTACCCTCCCCTATTTCTGTAAATAACAAATTTGAATATAAATTTTTTGCTTCTTTTAACAGTTCAACAAGACAATCTCCAAAGAAATCTGGAAGTGGGAAACTCCCCGAGAAAATCATTTGGCCCACCTGATATGTGAAAATGATGTAAACTGATTTCAGTATGCAAATTCTTTCTTGTGCTCCCCCTCCAGTAACAGTTCTGCATTTAAAACTTGTTTGTTCTCAAAAGATATATCCCAATTGATAGTACATAGCCCTTCCTGCACATCATTTACTGTTATTATAATAATACGGAGTTAGGCTAGGTACAGCATTTGGTTAAACATTAGTTTACCAGATACATCTTGTTCTTCTATGTCCCACTTTCCTTCAGGATCATGGTTCTCCACAATTTCTTATCCCTTATAGCTTTTTGCAATGTTTGTTTTTTTTTACCACTGCCACTCCTCTGTCTCTGCCTGACCCTTTTGTCTTTGATGTTCTGAGAATGTCAAATTCTCTTTCCTCATTATGAATCCATACATTTCAACTATCTCTTTCTAATTTTGAATATAAGTGTCTTTTTTGATACATTTTCCTTAAGATTTCTTTGTTGGTTACACACTCCATCCAGGATATTTCCAGAATTCTTCTGCAGAACTACATTTCTGCTGATTCTAGTCTTATCATCTGTGAGGAAATTGTTCAGCATTTACTGCCATATAGGAAGAATGATAGTTTCATTTTTAATGACCTTCTTTTATTGTCAGTAAAAGCAGATATCTTTGTGGCTATACTTAAAAGAGGATGAAAATGAGGGTTTCTGCCATAAAGATATCCACTAGCCATGAAGTGGTTTACTCATACAACATAAATCAGTATTGCAAAGGCAGTCATAAACCAAAATTGGACATTTAAGAGATTGGGTGTGTGAGAGTAAGGCTATTGTTTATTGCTATTATTGATACAAGTACACAAACTTGTCAAAGTATGACACAATGTGACTCTTCCACCATTATCACCAGATTCTTGATTTAGGATACTTAATTTTTTTCCTTATTCATAAGTTCAGTCTCCATGAATTGAACAATGAGTTCAGTTTGAAATTCCCAGAAAATTGCCAAATGCAAATTTGAAAGAGCTCATAACAGCCCAAATATTTGGACTATATAACAATCAACATTACTTCTTGTTTTTATTGCTTCCTAGTGACGTATGAACATTGTTTTCTATTCTCATATACATCTCTTTTAAAGAATTGGGATAATTAAGCAGAAAGTTTTTATTCATACAAGTTTGGCTAAAAACCAATAAAAGATTGTTAGTTGCTTTCACAATATTTCAAACCTTTTACCTGGTTTGTGGTGAAAATTTTATGCTAGTGTTCCATTTACCAGGTATGCTGTAAGGTGGTTGCAGGAGAACAGTGGGATTGAAAATGGAAAATGAGGTAATTGGGGAAGAAGATATAGTTGTTGAACATAATTCTTCTCAAGAAAATACAACAGAGGTTATTCTGCCTTCCAGCATGCATTCATCTCCCATGCATACATACCTCAGATAAACACCATACAGCAGTCAAAACACTGAAAACAAAGTCCTGTTCATCATTAGGTTTATTTAAAACCAAAAGGCATTTATCTGGCTGTCTGAGATATTCATGCATGTGGGAAGGATGCGTACCAGAAGGTAGAACTGTGAAATGACGACAGTATCATAGGGGGTAGATTTAAGAGGATAAGAAAGTAGGGTGGTGATGGTATCATGGGAGTAGATTTAGGAGGATAAGAAAGTAGGATGGTGATGGTATCATGGGGGTAGATTTAGGAGGATAAGAAAGTAGGATGGTGATGGTATCATAGGGGTAGATTTAGGAGGATAAGAAAGTAGGATGGTGATGGTATCATGAGGGTAGATTTAGGAGGATAAGAAAGTAGGATGGTATCATGGGGGTAGATTTAGAAGGATAAGAAAGTAGGATGGTGATGGTATCATGGGGGTAGATTTAGAAGGATCAGAAAGTATGATGGTGATGGTATCATAGGGAGGTAGATTTAGGAGTATAAGAAAGTAGGATGGTGATGGTATCATGGGGAGGTAGATTTAGGAGTATAAGAAAGTAGGATGGTGATGGTATCATGGGGAGGTAGATTTAGGAGTATAAGAAAGTAGGATGGTGATGGTATCATGGGGAGGTAGATTTAGGAGTATAAGAAAGTAGGATGGTGATGGTATCATGGGGAGGTAGATTTAGGAGTATAAGAAAGTAGGATGGTGATGGTATTATGGGGGTAGATTTAGGAGGATAAGAAAGTAGGATGGTGATGGTATTATGGGGGTAGATTTAGGAGGATAAGAAAGTAGGATGGTATCATGGGGGTAGATTTAGAAGGATAAGAAAGTAGGATGGTGATGGTATCATGGGGGTAGATTTAGAAGGATAAGAAAGTAGGATAGTGATGGTATCATGGGGAGGTAGATTTAGGAGGATAAGAAAGTAGGATGGTGATGGTATCATGTCAATCGATTTAGGAGTATAACAAAGTTGGAACTGCATGCTTTGAGCTTGTACTTTATTTTGTTTATTCTGGCAATTGCCAAGGGGTAAACAGGAAATGTTGAAAAATGGTGACTACCCTAAAATCTACCTAAATGAAAAATGGGACAAACAAAGGGAAAATAAAGAGAAGTGTTCTGGTAACAGAACATAGTAGAAGCTTTGGTACAGAAAGAGAAGTTTTGTTCACACTTGCAGGAGATAAGTCAGCTTCTATTTTATTATCCATAATTAAGAGATCTCTGCTGAAACAGAGATCCTGGAAAGCTTTTTCATAGAGTATATATTCTGAATAAAAGTACCACCAATCTGAACACAATAAATTCCAAACATAAAATAGTTCATCATATTGTTATTGCATTGTAAGGGCCAGAAATAAACACACAAAGAGAGGAATAGAGTTAAACAAAATATATTAACAGAAACAGTAATACAAACATATACACACGAAAGTGTTACAGCAAGAATGTTCAGTCTGATTGTCAGAGCTGACTGCTGGAAACTTCCCTCTCCAAAAGGCAGTACCTGCTCCTATTTAAAGCTGGGAGAGTCCATGTATGTGTGGGTAAATTACCATAACACATATGCAATGCCCCTACCCACAAACTACAAATTTTAGACACCAAAATCAAACAAGTACAAAAATTTAAGTATCGAGCAAGTGCTTTTGCTGATGACAGAAAATGCAATGCTAAAATTCAAAGGAGTATTAGAAGAGAGAAAGTCGCTTTCAAAAAGCTAAGCAAAGTATTAGGAAACAGAAAAATTTCATTAGAAACAAAGAGTACTGAACTGTTACATAATATCAGTCCTATAGCATTGAATGCTGGACAATTTCCACACAGATGAAGAAGAAAGTTGAGCCAACAGAAGTATTGTTCTACAGAAGGATGCTGAGAATACCATAGACTGAATATGTGAGCAATAAACCAAGTTTTAGGGAAAATGGAAACACTTACACAAAGAATCAGAAAGAGATGCTTGAAATTTTTAGTGGAGATCATGAAGAAAGAGGGCTTGGAAAATTTGATACTCACAGGACATATTTAAGGCAAGAAGGACAAAGAAAAGAAGTGAGTAACCTACCCAATGAACTTGTGTAAACGGTTGACAGAACAGGGATTAGAAGATATAGAAAAAAAGCAAAACTTGCTGAGAGTTACAAAGAGAAAATTGTGGAGAGTTATGATCAACCACATCCTGAAGAGACAAAGCACAGAAAAGAAAAAGAAGTACTGGACAAATGCAGTAAGAACAAAAAGAAAATGATATTTATAAGAGAAGAAAATAAAGTTCCATTGTAATTTCAGGGTTTGCCAAGAAACTGCATTCAGTGTTGCTCTGTCTTTAGTTTCTTTATTGAACTTGTTCATTACAGTAAGGGTAATATTATCTATTTCCTTATAAGGAAACATTCAGCATTCATTGACCAAACAGCCAGTGCTACATTCAGTTCAAATTTATAAAGACTTTCTATTAAAAGAATTTTAAAGGAAAAATCTTAAGTCCAGTAGCTGTTATTGATCTTTCTAGTATTGATGGTAGATTCTTTCCTAAGTATTGTGGAACATCAGCATCTTGACTATGCTATTATTTTCTCTTTGAGTTACATGTTCTATTTAATTGTTGCCACTGTTCTTTTAAAAATATTACAAAAACAACCAATCAGCAACCAATCTACTATACTACTTTTTTATATATACAATGCTAAAAGAAAAGCTTAGAAAATCTACAAAACAAAAAAAGAAAAAAAAAGTACAAACAACACAAAAATTAAGCTTCTTACATTAGCAACAAACTTCATAAAGAATGAACTTGCAAAAAATTTAGTTCATCTCAATATAAAAATTATCACAAACAGTTTAGAAGCAGTTCAAAGTTTAATCAATGTAAAACAAAGAGTTAATTGTACATCAGAAGCAGGAGTCTACAAAACAGAATGTAAACAATGCTCTACCCTGAAAATATTCTTCTATGTTTCATGTCTCTTCAGAACATCGGTGATCCTGATTCTCCAAAACTTCCAATCCCTTGCGTTTCTTGATTCTGAGTAAAAGTGTTCTTTCTCTTGCTATTTTAATAACTTCTGTCTGAATTTTGGATGGAATAATGTTAAGTGAAATTAGCCATTTCCTTATTCAGAAACATTTGACATTCAAAACTGTTAGCATTGCCATCAGTTGAAATTTATAAACTTATCTTAAAACAGTTTTTCAGAAAATATGTCAAGACCACTGTTATAGCTATTTCTACCATTGACAGGGGTTTCCTTTCTAACCTTTTGTTTAGGGTAATATGGAAAGTCAACATCTTGATTATGTCATTATTTTCCCTTCTAGTTACATGTGCTACCCATTTTAGTTGTTGCTGCTGTTGAAAGTCTCCAAAGGATGTGTTTTTTGTAATGTGGTGAAGTTATTGTTGCCTTCCTCAACCTCTCTTGTCCATATTATGCTCTGTGAAGGTTAAGTTTTCCAATCCCTCCTTCTTCATTATGTGTCCAAGGAATTCTCGCTAACTTTTCCTGATTCTGAGCATAAGTGTTCCTTTTTGTTGTCATTTTCTTGACTACATTTAAAGAAAAGAATATATAAATATAAAAGAGACTTAAAGTTAAACAAGACACTTGTGTGTCATGGGAACCTTTTTGTTCAGAATTTTGATTTGGAAAATGCTGTTTCAATCTTGTATGTCTCATAACACATTATGATCATAAAAGGAACCACAGTAGAAGTCTTTCCAGATTGTTATATATTTATCAATTAATCTAATTGTTGTATAGCATCCTCATGCTGGGGAGGTCATGGTCTCTGCATCAAATTAATACAATGTTGTATAACCCCTCATTCTGAGAAGATCCTGGTTGATAGTCTCAATTCAATAATAAAATTGCATTCTTCTTTCTTGACTGGTGATTGCTAGTTGCTTTGAATTCAGAGATAAAAGAACTTTTTTTTTTTTATTAATGTTCACATATACATCTTCTATTTTTCCAGTGGGGTCATTCTCCCTCCACTGGTGAGTCATTTCAGACATGAAAGAAAACATGTCTACATTGCTTGATATGTAAGAACCAACTCCCTGAATAACCTTTCTTTATCTATTGTTCAGCCAATCAAAATCGACTTCCTTGTTTTGTCTTCCATCTGTCCCCAAAGATCAACCTCAGGAAGTCCAAATAAAGATACCATTCCCTTAAAAATAATAGTCTGCTAAACTATTATTTAACATAATATAATAATGATAATTCCTTGTTTTAGAGAAGGAAAAGGTATTTAGTTTTGGTTTTTGGTTTACGGTGGTAGTCATGGTGAGACTACCAATGTTGACACAAAACCATTAAATGCTAAACTTTAATAAGGTAAGAAGCACCTATCACATACCAGCCAGCTGTCCAGTGAGGGTGGGGCTGGCTTACAAATAGTGACAAAAACGTAATGAAGAAAATAAATGAGGTCATCATCTCATAAATGGAAAGAAATAAAATATATGAAAAATCGATCGAAAAAGAAAAACAAACTTCAAGCTCAATGTTCAAATGATAGCATAATGCAAAACCTTCTTTCAAAATCACGATAGACATGTTTATCCTTGCATATTGTATATAAAGATATGGAGAAGAGTGCTTGAGTAGTGAGAAGACTTGCTGTTACTTGATATTCAGTGAAAACCACTAATTTTTTCCCTATTATGAATACCTTTGAGACATAAGATCATGGCTCTCTACATCTTTCATAATATAAGTAAATTATTTGGGGACATTTATGCGTTCATTTTTTTCCACTGAAGTTGGCCACAAGTTTAATATATGCATAGCTGAGTTGATTAAAGCATTGGTTAAAACATATCTGGTTGCTTGACAATTCTGAGTTCAATCCCTGGGTCTGGTAGTGCTGTAAACATAAAAGGTCTGATTAAAAAGTATCAGGACCATTGCTATGGTAACATAGTTAAAGTATGCAGAATGAAGATGTTTGGCACAGATTGACTTTGAACTCTCTGTACACTAAATTATAACATTCTCGCTCACTTCCATTGTTTATCGCACTACTTGGAAGAAAAGTGTTGAATATGGTTCTCTCACAATACCACAGATGTTCCATCAATGACCGTGGTTTGTTGTGCAGCAGTTTTGGCCAAGAACAATATTCCACAGGTCTACCAACCACCATTTTTCCCAGATCTTGCTCTTTGAGATTTTTTCCACTTTCCAAAAATAAAATCCCACTTGAAAGGAACTAGATTTCAAGATGTTGAGGAAATCCAAAAGAATGTGACAAGGCAGCTGCTTGCTATCTCCAAAAAGGAGTTCCAAGAATGTTTGCATCAATGGAAATGATGCTGAATAAAGTGTCTTGCTTCAGAAGGGGGCTACTTCACAGGCGATTAAATGCCAAAATGATATATGTTGTAGTTTTCTTTTTATCCCAATACTTTTTGATCAGACCTCATATATACTCTGGTTCAGTAGAAGCAATGCAAAGAGGAATAATCCTAGCAAATAATAACTGATATAAAATGTACTCTGAACAACAGCATCTGAACTTCATTCACTTTCCTAACACACAGCTTCCCTCTGTCTTTTCTATAAATATTTTCATGGCAATTGTTCTCCTTTTTGGTACCTCAACCGCATGAATTTAAGCATACTACTAGATTGGCAATTAGGTCTCATCATTTTACTGTTCAAATAGCTAGACATAACTGTTAGTTCTATTCTAATAGTTACTTTTCTTGCACTCTTCCAGTTTATTGCTTCCCTGCTATTTATGTTCTTCAAAAATTTAAAAACATTGTCAATTGCCATTCTCTTTCTCTGAATTTTGTTCTTTTATTGTCCTTTCTCCTCACTAAAGTGTTTTCATTGTCTTTCATTACCAGTGACTAATTGTGTCTTAGCAGCATTATTGCCTTGCTTGGGTTGAAATGATTATAAAAAAAGAAGATTGTTCCAATGAGCTCTCATTCTTGGTACCTCAACTGCATGAATTTAAGAATACTACTAGATTGGCAATTAGGTCTCATCATTTTACTGTTCAAATAGCTAGATATAACTGTTAGTTCTATTCTAATAGTTACTTTTCTTGCACTTCTCACCTCTGGAAATCTTATTTATATTATTTGCATTGTTCAAACTGTTATCCTCATCTTTATTGCCAAATTCACAATGTTTTGGCCATTGTATACTTCAGCTTTCTTCAAGTGATTGGAATTTTGAACTGAATCCTTTATTTTGTCCATTTCAGAAATATAGACACATATAGAATCCATCTTGCAAATTTATAAAACTACCATTCATCTGTACATTGAATATTGCTGCCATATCTGGTCTGATGCTTTGGCTATATATTTCTAACATTGCAAGAAAATCCAAAAAGGGTCTATAATATTATCAGTCCTGTCCAGGCATCTCGATTTCTGTCACTTTACCACCAGTACTGTGACATGGCTTCCCTCTGTCTTTTCTATAAATATTTTCATGGCAATTGTTCTAATGAGCTCTCCTCTTTGGTGTCTCAACCACATGAATGTAAGCATACTACTAGATTGATAAGTAAGTCTCATTGTTTTACTGTTGAAATAGCTAGATATAACTGTAAGTTCTATTCTAATAGATTTTTTTCTCACATTTCTTGCCTTCGTCCTGGGTATGATGATAAACTACATCCACATCTACATCTACATCCACATCCTAGGTAAGATGATAAATTACGTCCAAATATAAGGCCTCTGGTCAGGAGGTTTTCAGGAACGTGGAACTACTTCATAATTGCTGGTGTTTCCAGGTCCACTCTGACCCAGGGTGGTAGCACCTGTTAGAGTCCCAGCTATGGGCAAATAGTTAACCCCCAAACTGGGGTAAAAACACTATGAAAGTGTAAAAATAGGTTTTAATACCAGAAATACTTTGTAAAAAATTATTCCCAGCAATACATTTTTGAAAAAAAAAAATTATTACCAGCAATACATTTTTGAGAGAAAAATATTACCAGAAATAGATTTTTGAAGGAAAAAATATTACCAGCAATAAAAATTTTGTCGGCATTATTAACCCATTGAGGTTGATATGCTGTAAAACAAAACAAACCAAACCAAACACACTTCTCACTTATGGAAATCACTTCCTGTTTCTTGCTTCCCTGCTACCTACAATCTTCAAAACTTTGAAAGTAATGACAATCGCAATTTTCTGACTTGTGGAATCCTGTTCTTTTATTGTCATTTCTCCTGACTAAACTCTTTTCATTCTCTGTCATTCTCAGTAACCACTTGCGTCTTCGTGACATTATCACATTGCTTGAGGTGAAATGATTAAAAAAAAAAAACATAGAAAGCAAAATAAGAACAATTTATCCCCTATAAATTAAATTACAGATCTGGCTTGAAATTCAAGGAAGGTTACTGAATATAAAGACAAATTCCTGAAGAAGGCCAGCCGAAATGTTGTGAGTATAATAACCAAGATAAACATGCTAATTCAAATAGCAAATAAATCAGAAGCCATCTCTAAACTCTTTTTGTTAATAATTTCACCCCAAGCAAAGCAATAATGCCACTAAGATGCAAGAGGTTACTGGGAGTGGAAGAGAATGAGAAGAATTTAGAAGGAACCGAAAACCTAAACAGGAAACAGGGGATAAATGTATACTCCTGTTCAAAAGACAAAGAAGGAGTGTGAACCGGGCGATAGGTGAATTTATCTATAATTGTTGTAAAAATGTAAATACATGAGAAAAATTTTTCAAAACTAAGTTATATTATGTTAACCCTTCTAGATGCTCTGCATAGTTATAAGTCGTAGCTTCACCAAACTAGGTGTATCTATTGTGCTTTTTACAGAATGGAGTTGCTAAACTCATGCCCAAAGAATTTTGGATACTAGACTGGCTGCCAACCAAAGCTAGAAAGCCCAATCTGTTCATGCTATTAACCCCTAAATGGGGTAAAAAGAGATGGATATATACATTTTTCATTTTCCAAGAGTAATTGTGCAAAAGAAAGTACAATAATTGCAGCTGGAATTTTAACCTGACAGACCAATCCCATTTTCCATGCTGTTAACCATTACAACACACATACATCCATTTTGACATCTCATAATCATGAGTCCCGTTACTCGTCAGAGTTGTAGAGGCACTACGTGCACCGCCATCATTGTAAAAGGGTCTTGGGCAAGTTAGCATAACTGAGCCCTTCAAGTTTCTTATTTAAAAAAAACAAAATGAAAAATAAATTGATGCACACAATGTTATGTTTTTTTATCTGACATCATAAAAGATGCCGGATAAAAATATATAAATGCTTATAAACTGTCCTTTTGCCACACCCTTTTCTGCGGGTCACAATCATGAGTCTCGTAATGAATTGTAAAGGCACCACATATACTGCAGCCACAGAAGAAGTTATGTGTCTTTGAAAAAATAGTCTGACAGAGCCCAAGCCTCTCTTGGCTGGCTTGAATTCAGAGTTTTCCTTATCCTAGACCAGTTGCCACCCAAGTCTGTCCTGTTATTTACCCATAGTTGGGGGAGGAGAAAAGATGGATAAATACCTTTGACAAGAGTATTAGCACATAAGTGAATGTAATGAACTCAATTGGAATTCAAACTCGGCCCTCTGATTCCCCAGACTGAGCCACAATCCATTACTCCACCAAGCCTCTATTTTGATGCCTACTTAGGATTAATAGATTTATATACTCTATAAAATAATTACTCTTCTGTTTTTTTTTTATTTTGTTTTTCACTAATTATTTTTTGAAATCTTTTCTCTTCTTACCTCTGTACTTTAAAAAGTAAGGTTGGTGAGCAAGTTAGCTAATTCTGACAGAAAGGTATACAATTATGCCTATCATGTATGATTAACACCTGTCATATTTAATCTAGGATTTCAGGTAAAAATTGTTCTTTTTTTTCTCCTCTTTTATTTTTTTTTTTTACAATATTTTTACGTTGCTGATTAAGCGGATAACTGTGATGTGAAGTCATTTCTGATGACAACATCAACGAGATTTACGTCAGAAATCTGAGAACATAAAGTAAATAATGATTAAGCTCACTGTCTGTTAAAAAGATAAACAGTTTTAGATTTTTGGCTATACTTGGTATCATTTTACAATAAAATATATATATTCCTTATTGTCAACATAAACAATATTGAACATTTTTACTGGTTTGCTCCAATTAATATCTGTCTATATTTCTGAGATGAGGTATTATGTACACTATTTACATTATTCGGACTATTGTCCTCATCTTTCTGTCTATATTTCTGAGATGAGGTATTATGTACACTATTTACATTATTCTAACTATTATCTTCAACTTTGTCGCCATATTTATCACAAGGTTTCGACCGTTGTATGCTTTGGCCTTCTTCAGGCTGTTGGAATGTCGAACTGAACCGTTTATTTCGCTCACTGGGGCAGACTGTACTAGTTCCACATGCCATGTCTAATGGATGTCAGTTATCTCCCCTCTGAAAGATCTCCACTGCTTTAACTGGGTATTGAACCCACACTCTTTGGGTCCTGTCACTGAATGTAACTAACACCTTTATCCACTGTGCCAATTACTATCTGTCTATATTTTTGAGATGTGGTATTATGTACACTGTTTACATTATTTGGACTATTGTCTTCATCTTTGTCACCATGTTTCGGCTGTTGTACACTCCGGCCTTCTTCAGGTGGTTGGAGTGTCGAACCCTTTATTTCGCTCACTGGGGTAGACTGTTCTAGTCCCACATGCCATGTTTAATGGATGTCAGTTGTCACTTATCTCCTGTTAATTCCCCTCTCCAAGTTCTCCACTGCCTTAACTGGGTATTGAACTCACACTCTTTGGGTCCTGTCACTGGATCTAACTAACGTGCCATGTGTTCTTGAGGGCATCTGTGTATGAATTTCTGGGTATTATAAACCTAATGTCTTCAGCAACCATTTTTTACCAGTGCTCATATTGCAATTTTTGCTGTTACCATCATGTTTTTACCGGAGCTCATATTGCAAATATTTGTTGATATTATCGTTTTTCTCTGGCACTCCTTATTACTGTTCCAATTAATCTTGATTTTTTTCTTTCACTGTCATTTCCCAGGAGGGGGGAGAGAAGACCATGGAACTCCACACTTTCCTTTTCTTTCATCATCAAATCAGTATTTACATTATTTACATGTGGACTATTGTCTTCATCTTTGTTATTGTTATCACAACATTTTGGTTGTCATGATCTCTGGCCGTCATTACAAGCTTGTCAATCTGGTTACCTTCAGAGGATTTTGAACTAAAACCTTTATTTAATCTACTAGGTTACATTGTTCTTGTTTTGCTGACCATGTTATAGGCCAGTGCATGTCGTAGATTAATACATTTTATAGGCCAATGCATGAATTATGTCAATGCATTTTATCGGTCAATCAATGTTATAGGTAGGCCGGTGCATGTTATAGGCCAATGTAGATAATAGGTCAATCAATATCAGAGGCCAATACATGTTTTAGGCCAATGCATGTTATAGGTTAGTGCATTATATAGGCCAGTGCATGTCATAGGTTAATGCATTTCTTAAGGCAATGCATATCATAGACCAATGTAGGTTATAGGTTAATCAATGTTATAGGTAGGCTGGTGCATGTTACAGGCCAATGTAGATAATAGGTCAATCAATATCAGAGGCATGTCAATCAATCAATATCTGAGGCCAGTACATGTCGTAAGTCAATACATGTTATAGGTCAGTGCATATCATAGGCTAATGCATGTTATGTCATATAATGCATATTATTGACCAGTATATTTCATAGATCAATGCATGTTATAGAACAGTGCCTTTAATAGGTTAGTGCATAATATAGAACAGTGCATTTTTATGGGAGGAATAAAGCATTTTAACTGAAGAATATCAAATAGGTTGTCTTTTAAAACTAAAATCTGTTTTGAATTCCATTTTTGGTATCACAAATGATCAGAAGTTAATGTGAAAATTCTTTAAGATTTCTGGCTAAGTTCACTTTTCATTTATAGTTTACTGATATAATGGAATAGGCATACACCTGTGTTCCCCCTCAATGGAATATGATTGGCTGGTGTCCGTCATAAATACAGACGGACATGTAGGAAAGTAAAGAGCCTTAGTCTGAGAGCTAAGTCTATAACAATGCCCATTTGACTACGCCATTGATCTACACTTCTTACCTGCGTCTATGACGTGTACCAGTCGATTACTGCTACCATATTCTACTTGGTTATAGTAGCCAAAACCACTTAGCTACTTTGTTCAAATATATCCCTTTCCGGGACATATCATTTACTAACACCAGGAGATATTCTTAATAAATTATTCCTGGTTCCATATTAAAAGAAAATTATTATATATTAATCATATACAGTAAATGCTCAGGTTATGGTGATTTGTGGTTAGGATGCAATTGCTATTAATTTTGTTTCATATATATATATATATATATATATATATATATATATATATATATCATTTTCATTTTATTATATTATATGTATTATATTTATGTCCTCCATCGGCATTTTTGGTCCTCATTATGTTAACATATGTCCTAGAAATCTGTTTTTATGTTCTAGATCGTTACAACATAGATTATTATTGTTATGTTCTAGATTATTGTGTACTTTACTATTGCATTCACATATGTAAGTGATGTAAGTGCTTATTGCAGGTACGTTCTGACTTACACAGAAAATCACATTATGATTCATCATAAGAATGGAACCCTATCATAAGTCAAGAACCTCCTATATTATTAAAATTTTCATATTTAAAAAAATGTTTTCCACTTTTAACATGAGAGTATTAATGGATGACCAAAAAAAGTTCATTTGATTTGTTCATTTTATTGAACATATTTAATGTTTCATTCCATGATCTTTTGCCATATTACTGGCAATTTAATAATTCTCCAGTTTTGGCTCTTTTTATTGTTCTCTTTAAAGAACTGCTTAAAGAACTACTTAAAGTGCATTTTGCAAGCTTTCAGAAGTTGTTTTCATTCAAAGTATTATGTTATCTTACTGGAATATTACACTTTTTCTCTTAACTAACACCAAATGAATTTGTTGCTTACTACTTTCATAATTGGGAACAGTACTTGTTCAACTCAATCAGATGGTTATAATAGAGGACTCACTTCCAATCCCACTATGGATTAAGCAGCTTCTTCTGTGAATGAAGATTGGCTTTTGTTGTGTTTGATTTATTTCACTCACCTTTTGTTGTCATATTAGGTTGGTGCAAAAATAATGACGGTTTTTGCCGTATTTTTTTAATGTCAAAAAACGACATTACTTTTGCACCAACCTAATATTTATTTTCATTGCCCACCATAATTTGCTTTTAAAAAATGGAAAATTTTTGTCATGCTTCAGCAGCAAATTGCACTTGGAATTACAGTCCAGTAAATTTTTATTCAGTTAATTCATATGGAAGCCACAAATCAAAGTGTCTAATGATAATGCAACTGATTTGGATATTTTTATCATGCTAGCTACTATGTGTTTAATGGTGATCATTCAAGTAATGTCTCAATTTGATCACTATCAACTGGTTTACCCAATTGTGGAGCATCATTTATCCAGAAATCATCAACTAAAAAACTTTGCAAACCACTTTTGACTTTTTACATTACCTTCTACATAAGCTGCACAAGTCCTTTTGTGTCTGAGGAGCATTTTTACCTTTCTTAAAATAAAAAAAAAAAACATAGCAAAAATAATGCTTACTGTCTTCTATCTCAAATATTAGAATTTTTTTAATGCCATATTCCTTCAGGACATTAGTGATAATACCTGTCCTGAGATTCCATTTTCTTTTAATCATCTGCGGATAATAACCATGCCTTCTTTGGAAAGTGGTTTGCTGTTTTATTCTCTTCTTTAAGAACACAAATCATATATGTATGGTGATTTTCTAAGGATAGCATTGATGTGGTACAAGGCTGAAAGTATAGGGCACCTTGTGAGGATCAAACTCATTACTCAGTCATAATTGTTCTAGCAAGACAAGCTTGTTAGCCATTACACTACATTAGGATACCTACTAATGATTTTTTAAGTGTATCTTAGATGTAGCACAAGGCCAAATGTATGAGGCACTCAGTGAGGATCAAACTCACTACTCAGTCATAATTGAACCATAAACTCTGCAATAACTCAACCTATGTTTTGCATATGGAATCAAGGATAATGTTTGTGTAATGATTCAAAGATAAACCTACCTAATGTTTATATATGAAACTAAGGCATAAACCCAACCACTTATAACGAATATTAAATGACCCGACTGTAGTAGAATTGTAAGCTTTAATGAACTCTGCATAGCAACAGAATTCTCCTGACTATATAAGGTTAGGACAGATCCATTCATTGGTGGGAAAATGAATAATATCACAGAGACAAATTTTGATATGTCATTATAATTAACCAACCTAATCTCACCAACTTTTCTAAGCAAATTTTAGAACATCGATGTTAGAACATCAGCATTGCTTTCCTGGTTTAAATTTTCTCTTAATAAAGAAAAAAATCTTTTGAAAATTATGCCCTGTAAATCTAAACTTAAAAAATACACTTCAATTAAAAACAAATAGAGGTATCTTACCTGGAATAACACCTGCTGACTGTGGCATATCACCAATCGAAATCCAGATGATTCATCTAAATGGACATCAGTCTCCTACACTTTCTTGTGATTTTGTTCACCAACTGACCTCCCTGTCCCTCCTGCTGGCTAAATGTAAACTAGAAAAAAACTGTGGCAAGCTTGACTACCCAGGACAGGTGCAAATAATCCAATTATATTAATAAACACGTGCTTTCACACCTGAAAGGTGAGCATATGTGTGTAATAGGCATGGCTATTCATATCTGGCTTGGTCAGAGTATAAGATTAGGGTTTTTCAAACTTGTTTTTAGAATCATAAAAGAAGAAAAAAAAAACAGAATCTTGAGGTGAGAGTTTCAGCTCATGGTAATTTTACAGCTGTTTTTCAGCAATTTCACCTGTGTATGACTGTCGTAACATTTTTAAGTATTAAGGTGTATCAGAAGTATTTTCATTTTTTTTAAAAACTTTTATTCCAAACCTTAGTTCACGTACTCTCAGTTCTTGAATAAAAGGGGTTCGGAATAAGTGGAGAGTTGGAAAAAAATTACTTTTCAAAATCTAATAATTTCGATGGGAAGCTGGAATTAAGCAGTGGAGTAGAAAAATCTGAATAGCAGGTAAAATTAGTCTAGAATTTAGTTTATTTGAATGAAGGAAATTATCTAAAGAGAGTTAAAACAATTTTCTTTTAATTCAAAAGTTTCTGCTGCAAATAAATATAAACCTTACAAAGCAGGTTTCTAATGTCTGTCAGACTAAAGTCCTAATCTTTGTTGCTGTTATAATGTTTCATTCTTTGTAATCTCTGGCCTTCATCAGATGCTTGTTGATCTGGGTAACATTCAGGTAATTATGAACCAAACCCTTTAGTTAATCTATGGGGGTAGATTATTCTCATTATGTCTAGGGATATCTTGTTTGTGATTTTTTACTATTCCTCAGTTATTGATCTCCCTGTTTTCACTAAGTACTACCTAAACCAGGGATTGAACTCATAATTACTATGTCATCAAGTTCAGTGTAGGGTGGAAAATAATGTCACCAATAAGAACATGGAAACACTTTAGGACTATCGAGACTAAAAAATGAAGACTGGGCAGCTCCTGCCCAAATATGGCAGCAGTAC
Organism: Acanthosepion lycidas; assembly: GCA_963932145.1. Lineage (NCBI taxonomy): Eukaryota > Metazoa > Mollusca > Cephalopoda > Sepiida > Sepiidae > Acanthosepion > Acanthosepion lycidas. Next base: position 38,276,338 of record OZ010596.1, on the reverse strand, counting down.
TCCATTTTTAGCCTGATCTGGCTCTATTAAAAAGTAAAAGATAGCACGAGGAATAAGGTACTTGCTGGATCAGTACAGGCAAACTCCCAATTTTCCTGCATCAATAGTGAGGGATGATATGTATGAATTCCACTTGAGGTCAAGGGTGAGTTTAAGGCCCAATAGTCACTCAAGGCACAGGGCCTCTCTGACTGTTGATAGTTCAGGGTCCGATCAGCAATAATGGAATTTAACTAGTTTAGTTTTCAAGGCATTGAATGCAACCAGCCAGTTTTTGCCCTACTGAGATGTTATAGTTAGATTGGAGGAGAGATCAGCTACCATTATCTGGACATCGAGAGAATATGCAATATTATTGGTCTTGATCTGGCATCTCAATTTGAGTCACTTTCCCACCATTATAATGTAGCTTCCCTGTGTCTTTTCCATAAATACCTTCATGGTAATTGTCCTGATGAGCTTTCCTCTTTGGTATCTAGACTTTATATTATTTAAGCTCAGTACTAGATTGGCAGCTAGGTCTCATCATTTTACAGTTGAAATTGATAGATGCAATCATAAGTTCTATGCCAACGGTTTCTTCTCTTAGCACTGAACAAAATATGTGACTTCAGAAGGGAACTACTTTACAGGAGATTAAATCCCGAATTGATATATATTGTAGTTTTTTGGGGTTTTTTTTTCATAGCATCAGTCAAACCTCGTACATACTCTGACTCAGTAGAAGCAACACAAAGTGGAATAATCTTGGTGAGTATTAACAGATATGAAATATGGCATCTTGACTGCAGTCACTTTTCCACTGCCATGACATGACTTCCTTCTATTTTCTTGGAAGTTCTAATGCGCTTTCCTCCTTGGTGCCTTGATCACATGAATTGAAGCATACTACTAGATTGGCAATTAGGTCTCAAAATTTTACTGTTGAAATAGCTACATGTAACTGTAACTTCTATTCTAACCATTTCTGTCCTTGCACCTCTTGCCTGTGGAAATCTCTTCCAGTTTCTTGCCACGTATGTTTTTCCAAAATTTAAATCTGATGTCATTCGTCATTTTCCGTCATCTTAACTTCTGTTCTTTTATTGTTCTCTCTCCTTAATAATGTTTTTACTTTTTCTCATATTCTTTCACACGCAGTAACCCCTTGCATCTTAGGTGGCTTTATTGCCTTGCTTGGGGTGAAATGATACAAAAAAGGAAGCTGGATTACAGTAAATGATCACATATATAAATCAGTGTGTAAGGGGGTGTATCCGCAGTACTCAGTCCCCATATTAATATACTGCATATCCTCCTTGGGGATTGGAAAATTTGATAATCACAGGACATATTGAAAGCAAAAGAGACAGAGAAAAACAGCATATAAGATACTGAACAAGATTGTATAAATGGATGGCAAAAAGACAAAATTTATTAAGAGCTACAAAGGATGTGAAATTGTGGAGAGTCACGATCGCTAATGTCCTGAAAGATTTCAAGTGCTTATGGTGGAATTCTCCTATAAACTTGTGTTCTAAATTATCATAATTAGCAACTGATGATCACTCACTTCTGGGTTATTTCAAGGGTCAATTATATCTCACCCATAAAACCTATTTTCTTGAAAGATTCTTTTAAGACAAAGATTTTATAAATTTCAACCAACAGCAGTAGTGGCTGCTCAATCAATAAATGACAAATGTTGGTTAGTTGATTGATTTTGTTTAGCAGTATACCAACCTCTATAGGTTATTTAAAAATTTAAATATTTTGAACACAATTTTATGGCTTCAACTAAATATATTTTGAATGCAATTGTATGTCTTCAACTACAGAGAAAATGTATTTTTGTTCATTTTACTATAAATATGTATTGGGATTGGGGATTGACCACTGGTCTGAACTCATGCATGCATATGATCATACAGATGGCAAATACCATCCTGCAATAGAGTTAAATCTGTAAATAAACTGACTCAAGAAATCAACCATTGCCCTGTAGGAATACAGAATGCACTTATCTCCCTTTGGTGGAGATAAATCACATGAATCACATGACAGCCACTTAGTAATGTCACTCCATACAGTGATGAGAGTGGCATTCAATTTCAGTCAGTTTACAGCAGCCAAGCCAAGAGTTTGTTTTCTTTAGACTGAGAACCCCACTGATTGGGCAAAGGCTAAATCTGCTTCTCTCAGCAGCTTTCAAGTCCATGGCACAGTTTCCCCTTGGGAATATATCTTTCCCAGATATACAAAGAAACTTCACCACACATTCCTCAATTTGGGAAAAGTCAAGACTGATATGTAAGATATGTCTTCACCTCGAAGATAGTAGATGAATCCAGCCTATTTGAATCTGCAGTCCTAAACATGGCTTCTCCAGACACAGGAGTATCTCCATATTATATGTAATACCTTTCCTTTTTGTTTCTCCTTACAATCTGCTTTGCAACGTATAGATGCTGCAGGAATAACAGCAGAATATGTTGATGTTCTGAATGTACATGGTATTGTTCAGTGTTCCTTCCACAAACACCACGAGTCCTTTGCCTTGCACATTATGTGTAAGTAAACTTTTGGAAATGCTACTCCGCAGGTCTACATTGCAGATACAAACAACAATCATTTGCATGAAGACAGAAAACTACATGGTACTATCTAACCTTTTTCACAATAAACCATCCACAGCACTATACTGGAACAGAAAACTAAACAGAAGACTAACTTTGTCTTTTTGGCCTCAACCTATGACAACACTTGAGTTGTGTTCTATCATTGTCTATGAACCTAACTATCATCAATTTACAAAATAAAAGTTAATTTTCCATTTGTTTTTTTTTCCACAAAAAAAGAACAATTGATATTACATAGCAGTTCAGTACTCTTTTTCTCTTTCTTAATACTTTTTTTTATTTTTTGGAAGGCATTTTTTGCTATTCCAATCCACTCTCAGATGTCTTTGTCATGTTTTCTGCTATCTGTTAAGACAGTTCCCCGATATTTAAACTTCTGCATTTGCTAGATTTTGATATCTCCAATTCATAGTTCACACGCTCCACAAAGCCTCGAATCTCAAAATAGGCAGCCATGCAGTTTATATTGATCAAAACAAAACCATAGATGACCTGTGACTATATTAATATGCTTGTTTTACAGCATAGTAATTGAAAAACAATGTGTTGCCTTGATTTGTATAAACTAAACTCAAAGTTCCTTTCAGGTTAAATAAAGCAATAAAAGATAAAGCTAGAAATGTTGGGGTCAGGTAAACAAGCCATTTTTTTTCTGACTATGGACTAAACATAAACAAAGAAATAATGATCAAAAGATAAGGTGACTATGGTGACAGTGCATAAAAATGAGTAATAGAAAAAAAAGCTATGAGGAAAGGGAAAGTTAAAGCAATAATTCTAAATGTAAGTGATAATATAAGAGTTATATTCAGATGTTTTTGATAGGGAAGTAATGATGTTTTACCAGAAAGGATATGAAAATACATTAAAGTTATATTTATTTCAATATTAAGCTGTTCAGAAAGAATACTGTTGATTACTTATATATTGAAAACAACAGAAGAGTATATATATATATATATATATATATATATATATAAGCAATCCAGTTGATATATAATCCAAATGAATCCTATTAATATAATATAAAATAAAATATTAATTAAACAATTCAAATTTTAGTATGTTATTATGGATGATAACGACTACCAGTTGTCAAAATTTCAGCTTTTCACAGTTGTTATTTCTAACAAATATTAGGTTTTAAAATTTTGTCCCTTAGTTTTGGACGCTACTGTATATATATATATATTTTAAAGAAAAACAGACCACTTTAAGGTTCCATTATAATAATTTATTTCACCAGAGCCCTTTTAAAGGATGCCAGATCATCAGCTCATCCTTTAAAAGGGCTCTGGTGAAATAAATTATTATAATGGAACCTTAAAGTGGTCTGTTTTTCTTTAAAATATTGGCTCTGGATTTACATTGAGCTCTCGGGATTTCATCCTCCTTGGGACTACCCATACGGATTACCAAGTTTTTCATAACTATATATATATATATATATATATATATATATATTGTAAGGTACATCATGGTGCTGAGAATCAAATTTTAAACAGTTTGCCAAAACTTTGCATATATAAATTGCATTTCATTCTGACCTACCTTTCTATTATAAGGTTAGCTCTGAAAGAAATGCTTTATTATTATAGCAGACCACATTAAAAGCTGATGTTGGTATGGCAGTAGAAGCTGAAGCTTCCCAACAATAACACATTTTTTGTTTTTTTTACAAAGTTCCAATTCCAGTCAGGTTCTTTATATTTACTTATGTGCAAATACACTTGGGAAAGGTGTGAATCTACCTATTCTCCTCCCCAGCTATGGGTTAATTAGTAGGACTTGTATCACAAAATCATTATTATCTCCAAAAACAAAAATTCTTCGACTCCAAAAATATATTCTGGTTTTAAATAACCAGCAAATGATTGAAAAGCCATAAAAAATTAATGAATCAATTAAATCTTGTTCATTGCTAATGCATAGCCAATGATGGTGACTATGTGGAAAATAGAGTTTTGTAGTTGGAAACTTGCTCTCACCAACAGCACTATTTTAGTACTCTCTGTATCTGTTGTAATTCCTATGAAATCAGAGGCATTATTTTCAGAGCATCCCCCATATTCTCTGTTTTGCACATTAAGATTTTCAGGAATTTTTATAGGTTTATCTTCCTTGAAAATGTTATGTCTATCCTTTTAGTATCCTAATTACAAATAACACAACATAAATAGTAAATAATAAATGTTTTTCTGCTCCTTTCATAAAATGACAAAGTAAAGCCGTTAATACACATCAATATTGATTGGTTTGGTTTGGTTTGGTTTGGTTTGGTTTGATTTGTTTTATGGCATATCAACCTCAATGGGTTATTTAATGCCGACAAGATTTTTATTGTTGGTAATTTTTTTTTTTTTTCATAAATATATTTCTGGTAACATTTTTCCTTCAAATATGTATCACTGGTAATTTTTTTTTTTTTTAAATGTATTGCTGGTAATAATTTTTTTTACAAAGTATTTCTGGTATTAAAACCTATTCTTACATTTTCATAGTGTTTTCACCACAGTTTGGGGTTAACTATTTGCCCATAGCTGGGACCCTAACAGGTGCTACCACCCTGGGTCAGGGTGGACCTAGGAAACACCAGCAATTAAGAGGTGGTTCTATGCTCATCAAAACCTCCTGCCCAGAGACCTTGCTTCTGTCGTAGTTTATCGTCTTACCCAGGATGGGCACATCAATATTGAATAAAAAGTTATGAGTTCAATTCTATCAAGATATTAAAGGTGATGAATTTTATGATATTTAGCAAAAAATTATATACTTTTTTATTCTCAGTCTGTTGACTTTCCTTAATAAACAAAATAAAAATGAAAAATAAGGAATAAGCAAGGTTTGTCTGCACACCTTCCATCAGCCATAGTAGCATATGAATATCAATATTTTAAATCATAATTAATAATAACTATCAATATCCATGAAAATTTCAGTTTTTCTATTTTAATTTTCTGGCAAATCTTAAGTTAATAATTGAATAAGCATCTTTCGAGTTCTATCACTATAAAATACCCATGGAAATTCCTCTATTGTCTTGTTAAAGATTTGAGTTTAATAACTTGAACAAAATTTTGCAGTATCAATCACAGATATGAATGCAGGTCATTATTTAAAGAAGTAAATTAAAAGATTAAAAATTGGCAAGGTTTTCCATTTCATTGAAGCAGACAAACACCTAAGAGTGTTATCACCTCTTTTCCTTATTGGACCATTACCTGAGACCTAGGGTAAGGCAAGGGAGCAAATATATACAGAGATACTGACAAGTGAGCATCCTGCGTCACTGCTGCATAACATTCTTAAAGAACGCCTGTAAATTTCCCACCTGTGCATCCTATGAATGCAACTAAAGTTTCCCATGAAAAGCAATACATTGCACATTCTTTCAAATATTTTTTACTCATTCTTTCTTCCTTTCTTTCACTTACTCTTTCCTTCTTTCATTGGACAATGGTGTGTGTGGGTGGCATGAAATAAACATCAATGTCACCTTAACTTACCAGAGACTATTTTTTTCTTTAATTTATTTAATGTTATTCATTGAAGTTTGATGACCGTTGATTTAAATAGTATTTTTGTTTTAAATTTATTGATTTCAATTGAAAAGAAACATTTTTATAACTAGTATTATAATAATAAAACAATCACAATCAAAATAAATATGAGTTTGTCATATTGATATTGTTTCAGTTTATGAAAGTACTTAGAATTTATAAGATCTAGAAAATGAAAATCAATGCTTTATAAACATTTCTAAGATTTAAACATTCTGAGCTAAAATCAAACATGTCTTCTACTTGAAACACAATAACACAAACTAAAACATTCTTTTCCTTGCTTTGCTTCCTGCAAAGTCAAATAAATATGAATTTGTCATATTGATATCATTTTAGTTTAGGAAACTATTTAGAAGTTAAAACATCTAGAAAATTAAAATCATTACTTTATAAAAACTTAAGGGGAAACTAGGCTGCAGCCTATACTAGCCTAAGATAATCCGATCCCTGGACCCTAAGCTGCAGCCTATACTAGCCTAAAGGATAATCTGAGCTCTGGACCCTAAGCTGCAGCCTATACTAGCCTAAAGGATAATCTGAGCTCTGGACCCTAAGCTGCAGCCTATACTAGCCTAAAAGATAATCCCTGGACCCTAAGCTGCAGCCTATACTAGCCTAAAGGATAATCTGAGCTCTGGACCCTAAGCTGCAGCCTATACTAGCCTAAAGGATAATCTGAGCTCTGGACCCTAAGCTGCAGCCTATACTAGCCTAAAGGATAATCTGAGCTCTGGACCCTAAGCTGCAGCCTATACTAGCCTAAAAGATAATCCGAGTCCTGGACCCTAAGCTGCAGCCTATACTAGCCTAAAGGATAATCTGAGCTCTGGACCCTAAGCTGCAGCCTATACTAGCCTAAAGGATAATCTGAGCTCTGGACCCTAAGCTGCAGCCTATACTAGCCTAAAGGATAATCTGAGCTCTGGACCCTAAGCTGCAGCCTATACTAGCCTAAAGGATAATCTGAGCTCTGGACCCTAAGCTGCAGCCTATACTAGCCTAAAAGATAATCCGAGTCCTGGACCCTAAGCTGCAGCCTATACTAGCCTAAAGGATAATCTGAGCTCTGGACCCTAAGCTGCAGCCTATACTAGCCTAAAGGATAATCTGAGCTCTGGACCCTAAGCTGCAGCCTATACTAGCCTAAAGGATAATCTGAGCTCTGGACCCTAAGCTGCAGCCTATACTAGCCTAAAAGATAATCCGAGTCCTGGACCCTAAGCTGCAGCCTATACTAGCCTAAAGGATAATCTGAGCTCTGGACCCTAAGCTGCAGCCTATACTAGCCTAAAGGATAATCTGAGCTCTGGACCCTAAGCTGCAGCCTATACTAGCCTAAAGGATAATCTGAGCTCTGGACCCTAAGCTGCAGCCTATACTAGCCTGAAGGATAATCTGGGCCCTGGACCCTAGGCTGCAATCTATACTAGCCTAAAGGATAATCCAGGCCCTGGACCCTAGGCTGCAATCTATACTAGCCTAAAGGATAATCCAGGCCCTGGACCCTAGGCTGCAATCTATACTAGCCTAAAGGATAATCCAGGCCCTGGACCCTAGGCTGCAATCTATACTAGCCTAAAGGATAATCCAGGCCCTGGACCCTAGGCTGCAATCTATACTAGCCTAAAAAAGAATAATCCAGCCCTAGACAACAGTCTACAGCCTAAAGGATAATCTGGGCCCTGGACCCTTGGCTGCAGCCTCTCTAGCCTAAAGGATAATCCAACCCTTTTGCATAACAGCAGTTTTAAGGTGTGACTTTTTTTTTCAGTTTCAATTTCAAGATCCTTATAAGAGATATTTTTTTATCTCATCACACTACCATATCTAGAATCTTCATTTACTAGACTGATTGATTTGTTTTTTTATGACTTATCAGCCCTTTCTGGGTTATTTAAAGCAGGAACATTATTTTAGATTCCAGAAGTTTGCTTACAGTATCCAGTGTTCTCAAGTGACCCCCACCCCTCCATGCAGTGACCAAGCTTGATGCTGCTTAACTTTGGTGATTAAATGGGAACCGATGTTTTCAGCATGATTTAACCGTAGGTTCTTTTTACTAGAAGTTCCATCGCTGTGGCCTTACACCAACCAAACTAATACGTACTTAAATACCTATTTCTAAAAGAATAGATTTTGATTTTTAATCTGACATTTTTATTATTTCAGGTCCAATCCCTGCTGGAGAACACATTTATTTTACTAAAATTTCTCGAATACATAGACGGCAAATCAATAGATGCAATTGTAATGCACACTGTTTAGAGCGTTTAAATAAAAACAGGGTTTCTATTTCCTATGCTGAGGATAACATGAACATGTGATCTACGAAAAAGTTTTAGAGAAAATGGAAACGAAAAGGAAACTTATAACATCATGAAGAGACAGCTGAGGTTTCTGGGGCACATAATGACGAAAGAGGGCTTGGAAAATCTGATACTCACGGGACAGACTAAAAGGCATAAATAGAGGAAAACAATGCATAACATACTTAGTAAGCTTGAGTAAATAAATTGGAAAGCGGAACAGGGTTTTAAGAGGAATAACAGAAAGACAAAATTTTAAGAGCTACAAGGGACAGGAAGTTGTGGAGAGCCATGATCGCATAAGGTCCTGAAGGTACACGGCACATAAAAAGATTTCAAAAACGAAAGTGTCCACTATAGTATAATAACATTGGAAGTATGATTCATTGCATAGCAAATGAATGAATGGCAAATATTGTAAATGAAACTCGGAAGAAGAAGACGTCCTTTTCGGTATCTTTAAATAAAACTAAAAGAACTGAATCGAAGATTTAAGGTATGGATATAGAAAGCAAGGAAAGAAAGAACGAACAAAGTGAACAAACGAATGAATGAATGAATGAATGAATGAATGAAGAAAGGAAGGAAGGAAGAAAGCAGATAGGAGATGAGAACCTAGAGAAGGTTCATCATATCAGAGCTAGAATAATGATGTTTCTATTAGGTTGGTGCAAAAATAATGTCATTTTCTCACATAGTAACATATGTGAGAAAACGACATTATTTTTGCACCAACCGAATATTTGGACGATGTTTAGACAAAACCCCACGACAAAAGCAAAATGTAAAGTACAAAAAAATTATACGTTCCTTATGCTTCTTACTTTAAGGGAAGTATTTTTACTTGGATTCATCATATCACACGTTAAAGTTTGAAACTCGGAAGAAGAAGAATTTGTAGATGTAAAAATCGTTAAACTGTTTAACGATTTTTACATCTACAAATTCATGTAAATAAATTCCACATATTTTGAAACTATTTTATTTCTTATTATCCAAAAACAAATCTATGAAAGTTTATTTTATATTTATTTAAGATTTTTTTACCGCTTGCTTCCACACTCCCCCACATCTCAGTTTTCTTTGGGTGAAATTTATTTTAAGTAAAAAAAATAAATACTTCTATTTTATTGAAATAAGATCTTGCCTGGAAAACTACTTTTTTCATTTCAAATGTTAAATTTAAATCTATTTGGTTAAAAATGAAGGCAGGGAAAATTAATTTCATGCCATAAAAAGAGGTGTAGGAGTGTAAGTTATAAAATAAAAACAAAAAAATTATATATACTAAAATTTAATTTTTAATTATTAGTAAGTATTTTTTAATGTTTTTATATTTCAGGACGAGAGAGAGAAAAATGTGTGTGAAACTGAGAGTAAAAATGAAAAGTTAAAGAAAATAAACATTAAACACGAAACAAAAGTGAAAAAAAAAAAAGGTCATTGCAACTCTTCCCGGTCTCTAATGGGAAGAGCTGAAAATATATCAATAATCGGAATCCCAATTGTTTTTTTGTTTTTTTACTGATGGCACATCTGTACTACCTTTTTTTTGTAAAAAAAGAAAAAAAAAGCAACTTAGCACTCATTTTTAAATAGATTTAGATTTTTTTTTTCTAAAGAAAATCATTTTCTAACTCTAAAAAGAAAATTGTATCCAAATAAAGTTAATGAGTGTTACTTGTTAATTATTTTTTGAGCTCATTAATAAATTAAACCCAATAAATAAGCTACAAAAACAAATTAAAAAGATAACGACAGTAAAAATTTATGATTCAAAAATTCCTTTTTCCTGAGGGAGTTTCTCTGCAGGGTGATGAAGTTTTTTTTTTTTTTTTTTTTTTTTTTTTGTTTGTTTTGTTGTACACCCGTCTGAAACATGTGCTCGTCGCTTAAACAAGCCAAGTACTAAAGTCCAATAAAAAAGTCCGTGCGAAAAAGACAAAGAAAACTAAGGTGGGTGGAGGAGAAAGAAAGTGATTTCACATGGCTGTTACGATTTAAACTCAATCTCCCCTTGTTTGCATGGTTAAAAAAAAAAAAAAAAAAAAAGAAGAAGTTTAAATGAAAAAGCGGGTATTTTAAATTTGCAAGGTTGGGTATTTTCTTAATACAAAGAAAGGGATTTTTATGCCATTAACAAACAGTTGTTTCAACAACTGAATTATAATTTAGAAGTCTAAAAGGTAACAGCAAATAACGATTGACCAATCGCTCAACAACAATAAAATGTCATTGTTATGATACAAGCTTTTTAGTTATTAACTGAAACGTATTTTGTTGATAACGGTCAAAGAAAAGAAAAATAGAGCAGGTGTGAATTTGAGCTTTTTTGCGCCCTGTTAATTTTTTTTTTTAACAATGGAAGAAAAAATAGTAACTCATCAAATGGTCAGGAAATCGATGTGTGTGTACATACAGTGTCTGTTTTAAACCGTGGTAAATTGGGAAGAATGTGGAAAATGTAAAAATATGTATTAGTTTGGCGAACGAAATTTAACTCAGGACATCATTCATTTGAAATCATTTGAAACTAAAAAGTAAAAAATAATTTTATTTTCCCGTTTTCTTACAACGAACACGTTTTAGTGAATATTATCTTGTCTGAATTTTTTTTTTAAATTTATTCATTCACATTTTTAACAAAAAAAAATTCTAAATGGTGGATAACTGGATTGATCTTTGGAAAAAAAAGAAGTATTTTTTAATTCAAAGTCAAACACAGTTGGTTACTGTACAAAACTGGCAGAGTATTTCAAATACACAGGTAGTTTACTAAGTTTACGATTTCTTATTTTATTGTGGGCCTATTTGCTGGGCTCGTTGCATGTTCTTTGATCTTTGTCTAAGAAGAAAAAAAGAAAATTAATCCAACGTCAAAGAAAAAACAACATTGATATTCGTTAACATTTTTAAAGAAAGCGTGTGTGTTTAGGGGATGTAACACAAGGAAGTGCCTGCTGCATTCTGAAGATCCCTTTTAAAAGCTGGACAATGAGTGAAGCGGACGCAAAGAGGAAGAAGAGAAAGGAGGAGGAGTCTATTTAAGAGCAAAAATTAATTAATTAGCTAGCAAGTGGGAATGAAGAACTTTTATGTTTTGGATTTGAATCAAGGAATTCCTGATAGTTATTGGTTAACTACTCAAACATGCAACACTATACGGTCTTCCTCCCACACTTGAAAAAAGGACCCTGTATCACATTCATTTTTCTATATTGTGTGGGGTAAAGAAAGATATTCTTTAAATAGCTGTGTGGCTGAATAAAATAAAACCAGTGCGTTATTGTTTAATTTATTGTTCGCACAAGGTGACTGCTTGGTTGTTGCTCCGGTCGGGTATTGAGTGATGATAAGTTTCCTCCTCAAATCCTCAGCACCTTCCTTAGTATTCGTACTGACATGAGCTTTGTCGTAGTTTCGTCTCAAACCTTCATCGAATTTCCAAATTTTTCAGTTTCGTTGTTGTTATTCTATTCTCAATTGCTTTTTAAATACAAACACTTTTTGTTTATATTGTTATTTTGTCTCGCAACAGTCAGCAAAATTACCACAACCTTCTTAGATCAACAAAAGGATATATATTATTATCCTTTTGTTTTGTTTGTTAACGACCTCAGTGAGAATTAGCGTGTATTAGAAAAAAAATTAAATCTCAATTTTAAAACTTTTCTTTTTTTTTTACGATTATTAACCAAACTTACTTAAGTTAAAAGCAGTATATGGGCGTTATTCAACAACAGTACAAAAAAATTGCTTGTTTTTTGTAATACAGACAGTCGATTTTTGACCTTTTTTTAGAGTTCAACTCTTTTGGGAAGTCTGTAAAAAAATTTTAGACTTGGACAAAAATTGAACTCGTAAATTTTCGGGCTTCAAACAAAAAATGCAAAATATATGGAGCGAGAGAAGAATGAAAAAAAGTGTCAAATAATTCTAGTGTCCGTCGCGAATAGTTCACGAGAAATTCACTACAAATTATTTACGATTGCACAATTCGGCATCCGAATAAAATATGGAAAGTAAGAAGAAAGAAATTTACGAATAGATGTATAAGGAAATGCTGAAAAGTTCTCGAACAGACCAAGGATAGGGATTGTAAAATAAATTATGATGTTTTTTTTTTTTTTAGTTATTAAGATTTTTGGAAGTGGGTGGAGGCCAAGAACTTTTCAGCACGCCCTCGTAGATAAGAAATATTTCAATTTATCAATTTTTTTTTTAAAGAGCAAGAATTAATGAATAATAATAAAGAATGTATGTAAAAAAAAGACTTGAACAGCTTTAGAAATGAAACAAAAATCACACGTATTGTGTGACTGTGACACAGACTGCTGCACGTATATTGAAAAATAAATAAAATTAAGAAAAATAAAAGGATCTTTGATTTATCACGAGAATCAAGATGGAAAGAAAACCACGGGAAGAAATCTCTTTTTCTTTTCTTTTTTTTCTTTTTTTTAACCCAGGAACACTGGAAAAATGTGAAATGAACGTGTTGTTTTGGACTTTACTTTGGAATGTGTGTGTGTGTGTGCGCACACTGGAGAGATTCCCAAATACACAAAAAAGTTGAAGTTATCTATTTTGTTACTTACTTTGTGTCACAGAGAGAGAGAGAGTGAAAGAGAGAGATAATTTAATTGTTACTTACCTTCAACTTTATCCATTTGTATAACCAGGGCATTAAAATAAAGATTTTAAAAAAAAAATTTAAATAAAATCCACTTGTAACTTCCACCCAAAAAGCTTCTTATTTTTTGTCGTCATTGATTTCACTTCTCACATTATTAAAAAACCGGGGTATGGTCCTCCACATCCTCCTTGTAGATGTCGCTTTCATTTGGTTTACTTTTCCTTTTCTTTTTAATAATTTTTCGCTACTGTTAGACAAGTGATGAGGAATCGAGTTAAAGAAAATAAATATTTTTATATACGACTTGTTCGTTCCATTTAAAAAGGACTTTTTTTTTTTTAATCCATCACTTATATTTACGTGAATGAAACGGACGATTCTTTCTTCTTGCATTGCATGGCACGGTATTTTAACACATTTTATGTTTATTATGTTACTGGTGGTGTGGCAATGAACACGGGTAATCCATGGAGAGAGAGAGAGAGAGAATGAGGTAATCCGATGACTGATTGAATATACTGAATGAATGTTTGATGTTTGTGTGTGTGTGTGTGTGTGTATCTGGTGTAGCTTTAAGTTAAAAATGCTACTGGCCCAAGTCTGGAGAGAGTAAGAGAGAAGTGAGAGAAAGACAGAAAGAAACAAAACAAAAAATATACATGGATGATACAAAGTGTGTGAAAAATGCATGTGCTAGAGAGCTTTGTGTGTGGCTGTCTGTGTTACTGTGTTTGTGTGTGCGTTTGAGAATGTATGAGCGAAGACTGAAGATTGTGTATGGGTGAGTATGCATACGGATGGATTGGATGGAAGGGAATGTAAATAAAATAAAAAAAAAGGAAAGTAAACTTTATTGTGTTAGTTTGATTGTGTAGCAGTGAACCAACGTCCAACAGATTTTAACTAGAGATCAGCTACGGTACCCTCTAACCAACAAATTACAAACAGCTCAAAAGGTGTAATGCACAGGTGTCAATACTGTGTACTGTAAATAATAAAAAAAATGCTTATAAAATCTGTAGGTCACTGTATTGTAACTGGTTATATATGTGTTTTATTTTATTTTTTACTTAGAATAATAAAAGTCCCAAAAGAAAAATGGGGTACCCGGGATCGAAGCTAGCTTGCGTGGCACCGTTTAATTAATTATTAACAATATTCTAGTTCTTCGGGGTTTAAAAAGCAACTGAAGCCGGGTGCTAGGAAACAATCTTTGTAGTTATGGTCAGAGGCACACCCCACCTTACAGCAATACAATAACCGAAGATTAAGAAGCGGGCAATTTTTTGTATGATCCAACAGGCGACAATTAGTTGTATGAGAGACCTCCACAAAAATGACCCTCTGCCAAATTTTTGTCTTTACTCTTTACGTAACATAAAAACTTAAAAAGTGTAAGTGTAGTAAAGAGATCCAGTCCAGTAGTAATCATTACTGGGCGATGAGGACCGAACCCCTTATAAGCCGTCCGTAAGAGCATAAAAGTACTAACCAACCATTGCTATTATCATTTTTATCATTACGTAGGTAAGTGATCGTTGTGGCGTGTGTCATAAACTTACGTTTATTTGAGTGTAGCAAATTCTTTTTGAATTGTTTATCAGCATGATGAATGAGTTGCAGTTGAGTGTGTGTTACACTAAGTAAGACAAGACTAAGAGTAAGACTGAGAGTGTGTGCGTGATTAATATTTTTTTAATGACGATATGCGTTATGAGCTCGTTGAGCCTAAAGGAGCGTGAATAAAAAGAACTTTGAATTAAAACATTTTTTTTTTTACATCGTTTGGATTTTTTGAAGAAACAATCTTTTTCAAATTTTATTTTGATGTTTCAAGTTCAACTAACAAAATAAAATAAATTGTTGCTAAAAAAATTCACAAGTAATATAGTTCGTTACGTAGTTTTAAATTTTTCGATTTCGTTTTATTTTTGTTTGTATATTTATCATGAAGATAAAAATAAAACTTTGAAATTTATCAACTTTGTACGAGCAAAGATTTTTTTTTCTTTTTATACGCATGCGCATTGTTTGGGAAAATTGTTTAAAATATTTGTGTAAATGACCATAACTGTAAAGTGACTATTGATTTTTATGCACACAAACAAATTTAAGCACTTGTTAATTACTAGTCTTTTGTCTTTGTATTGAATACTTGCATACAGGTGTGTGTTTTTTATGGATGGGATAAATGCTTTGTTTTTTTGTTTGTTTTTTGTTTTGTTTTTGTTTTTATTTTAAATTCGCCCCAAGCAAGGCGATAATGCCACTAAGACGCAAGAAGAGGCTACTGGGTGGGAAAGAGGATGAGAAGACTTTTTAGAAGGAACCGGAAACCGGGGATAAAACGGTCTCTAGTCCTGTTTAAAAAACCGGGAAGGAGTGTGAACCGGACGATAGGTGACCTTACTTCTAAAAAAAAAAAATAACTAAAAAAGAAAATCCTGTAATATTTATTTGTTGTTCTTTCTTTATTTAATTTGTATGAATGTATTGTATGCTTCTTGAGTATCGTACGAGCAGTAGTAAACTTTATTTATATTTTTAATTGTTAAATCAAAATGTGTAAATCTTTAACTGCCCATCACAACAAATACCTGTGAGTATTGCACATTACGTAAAGAAATTGCTAAACAAACGGCGATCAGTGGCCATCAGTGCTTTTGTAAATATTCGTTTTTTGTTCTTTTTTATTTTATTTTTTTATATTTTTACTTTTTTTTGTTTTTACTTTAACTTTATTTATTTTATTTTCTGTTGATCTTTGTCCGTACTTAGCACTGCAATCAATTGAATAAGATGTTTTGTTTTAATTTTTCAAAAGTTTCAACATAAAATTATTCATAAAGATAAAACTGTATTTTCTAAGCGTATCTTAGATGTGGCACAAGGCAGGAAGTATGGGGATCGAACTCGCTATTCAGTCGTAATGAATCTATATCGAGACATGCTTGCTACCATTTAAATTAAATGTAAATTAAATGATTTAATTTACACCACGTCGAAGTGCCAAGTAAAATCGTATTACGTTTCGGTTTATGATTCATCACTCTTAGGTTTTTATTTTCTTTCGTAAGGATTGGCAGATAAGTTTCGTTTTCTTCACAAAAACCATAAATAAATAAAATAATGTCTGTATTTGAGAATTAACGTGATAGATAGATAGATAGAGAGAGAGACAGAGAGACAGAGAGACAGAGAGAGATATGAATGAATTGAACAAACTGAGATAGATATGAATGAATTGAACAAAGATAGATAGATAGATAGATATGAATGAATTGAACAAAGATAGATAGATAGATAGATAGATAGATAGATAGATAGATATGAATGAATTGAACAAACTTAGATAGATAGATATGAATGAATTGAACAAACTTAGATAGATAGATATGAATGAATTGAACAAACTTAGATATGAATGAATTGAACAAACTTAGATAGATAGATATCAATGAATTGAACAAAGATAGATAGATAGATAGATAGATAGATAGATAGATAGATAGATATGAATGAATTGAACAAACTTGGATAGATAGATATGAATGAATTGATCAAACTTAGATAGATATGAATGAATTGAACAAACTTAGATAGATAGATAGCTATGAATGAATTGAACAAACATAGATAGATAGATAGATAGCTATGAATGAATTGAACAAACTTAGATAGATAGATAGATAGCTATGAATGAATTGAACAAAGATAGATAGATAGATAGCTATGAATGAATTGAACAAAGATAGATAGATAGATAGCTATGAATGAATTGAACAAACTTAGCTATGAATGAATTGAACAAAGATAGATAGATAGATAGATATGAATGAATTGAACAAACTGAGATAGATAGATAGATAGATAGATAGATAGATATGAATGAATTGAACAAACTGAGATAGATAGATATGAATGAATTGAACAAAGATAGATAGATAGATAGATAGATAAGTAGATAGATAGATAGATAGATGTGCATTGAACAAATTTAGATAGATAAGAATTGAACAAATTTAGATAGATGGATGGATATGAATTAAACAAATTTAGATAGATATGAATTGAACAAATTTAAATAGATAGATATGAAATGAACAAATTTAGATAGATAGATAGATAGATGGATATGAATTGAACAAATTTAGATAGATATGAAATGAACAAATTTAGATAGATAGATATGAATTGAACAAATTTAGATAGATATGAAATAAACAAATTTAGATAGATAGATGGATATGAATTGAACAAATTTAGATAGATATGAAATGAACAAATTTAGATAGATAGATAGATAGATAGATATGAATTGAACAAATTTAGATAGATAGATAGATAGATAGATATGAATTGAACAAATTTAGATAGATAGATATGAAATGAACAAATTTAGATAGATAGATAGATAGATAGATAGATAGATAGATAGATAGATAGATAGATATGAATTGAACAAACTGAGATAGATTCAAAAAATTGAAATGCTTTTCTTTTCTTTTTATCTGTCGTTTGTTAAATGTTAGATTAACGACACGGTTGTGTTACTCTTTCTCTGTTTTGTGCTTTTGCATACGGACATTCAATTTTCAACAGTCAAGAAATTCTTATGAATGTTTTCGTGATATTTTTTACAAGTTTTAAAGCAGGAAATATATAAATTTAAATACAAATAAATAATTCCATCAAAAATATATATAAAGATATTTGATCTCAAGTTTATGCAAATCAGTTCATTGCAGCGAATTATCAATTCCTTCCTTCCTTCCTTCCTTCCTTCCTTCCTTTGACGCTGCAGGCTCACAAGAACAGGAACCCTGTGAGGGACAACCTCATTACGAGACGAACTTGCTTACAATGACTTTTTGTGCTAAGGTGTATATCTTTATAGACATATGTGAACAGACTGAGCTAAATCGGAATATTGATTGATATAGATGTAACAGTACACGTGCACATATGTATGCTTGTGGATCAGAGTTATTATCGGGATTTTGATCTTAAATTTTTGCTGTGTAATGTGCAATCTATGTGTTTAACAGGCAATAATGTTGGGTTAAGTGCATTGACATCACAGATTATGTTGGAAAGCAAGTTGCGTTGTAAAAATAAGATATTTTTTTGTACGCTACAAATGTACATACATCAAAATACGACGATAAATAACAGGTTATAAAACTGAAGGTAAAAGGCTAAATTTAGCACCCTCTGGTGTTCTTTACTTAAGGCCAAGTCATAAAGCAACTCACGTTGGAGACTTTTCTCAAATCTCGTCGTTCCACTGGGAGGGAAAATTGTTAGTTTGGGCTTGGATTTACAGTAATTTGCTCTTGTTTTTAAGAAAATTTTGCTTTTTACATTTGGAATAACTTTTGCTGATTTAATTAAAGTATAAGATTTATTTATTTTATTTCCTTCGGAGTTTCTATATTATTCCATGTTTTTATTGCAAAAGCAAACATTTTGTACATTTATATTTTATCCGAAATTCAATAAAAAATATAATTAAGAAAACTTGGTCTTGTTACTTGAAAGTTAATTTAATATTCTTCACTTAAGTTATTTTGATATTCTTTTCTGTGAAATTTTAATTAATAAAAGCAAATGCACTAATGATCAACCCTATTACTTATTTTTACGTAATCGGTATTTCTGTTTCGAACAAATGCAAAAAGTATGTTGTATTTTTACGACGCTTCTAATAGCGAAATGTAACAGCTTAATTTTAATTGATTTAAAGAAATAATTTAGTGATACCATTTTAACCTGTCGAATTACAAATGTTACAAGAAAGTTAATGTTTTGTTATATTTAATTTTCAACAAATTTTCTTCCAGAGTTTTATTTTTCTTCGATTCTGCTTTTACAATGCAAAATTTAAAAATGCAATTATTTCTTATGGGGGGGAAAAATGTATGACAAAGTGGATTCGTTCTTTAGGACTTCATCTAACTATTAGGTTGGTGCAAAAATAATGACGTAATAATGTTGTTTTTTGACGTTAAAAAATACGTCAAAAAACGACATTATTACATCATTATTTCTGCATCAACCTAATATTAGGTTGGTGCAAAAATAATGTCGTTTTTTGACGTTAAAAAATACGTCAAAAAACGACATTATTACGTCATTATTTCTGCATCAACCTAATATTAGGTTGGTGCAAAAATAATGTCGGTTTTTGACGTATTTTTAACGTCAAAAACCGACATTATTTTTGCACCAACCTAATAAATTTGTTATGCTGGTGCGACTACATATGCGCACGAACGAGGGATGCTGGGAAATTAAATTTTTTTTTAATTTTAATCTAACCGATTTCATTTAGATTCATTTTCTTTCCATCACTTTCGTTAATAGATATCCTACACTGTGATAATAGAAGTTCTGCCAGGAATAGTGAAATGTTCTAAGAGCCCGGGTGCAAATTACTGTGAATCCATGCGATCAAGGCACTCTCTAGACATTTTTCCCCAATACTGTTCTTAATATATAAAAAATATGGGTAATCTGCTTTTTAACCCCCCCACCCCCGCTAAATATATAATATAAATTTCCCGAATAGTTATATTTAGGTGTAAATGTACATGCTTAATTCGAAAATAACAAAGAAATTTTGATAAAATCTACCGTTTAGAAGTTATCGACAATAAAAGTTCGAACTTATTCGCGTTACAGCACGGCAACCATTACTGAGGTTGTTTGTATACATTCGCTGCTGATTAGATTTGCGCGGAAGATTACCTTATTAACGGCCCTTTTACAGTTTTTACTTGACTCAATTACTGCACAACTGAGAACTCAATGTGTGCGTAATAATCAAGACTATTCCGAACCAAATATATGCAAACAACGCCAGTAATGGCTGTCGCCACGCAAATGAGTTCGAAATTTTATTGTCGATAACTCCAAAACGGTAGATTTTACCAAAATTTCTTTGTTAATTTCGAATTAAGCATGTAAATTTACATCTAAATATAACTATTTGGGAAATTTTTATTCTATACTTAGCGTGGAGCTTAAAAAGCAAATTACCCAAAAATATATGTTGTTATCGCCATTATTTGTTATATAATGCTAATTTAATTTTTTTTTTCTCTGTGTTATTGTTATTCTTACACAAATATATTGATGATCCAATTTAATCTTTTTTTATCAATAATTTGTATTTTTCTTTCTAAAAAAAGTATTTTAAGAAAAAAAGTATGTTGAATTTTAGCTAAGTACAAAATAAGAGTAAACGTAATATTTTATACTATAAAATTAACAAAAAATCATTTATTAAGAACATTATTAAATGTTATTGTGTAAAGTTTATTAAATTCAATAAATTTAATCCGTGATATTTAGATATTAGGTGTACTAAACGTTAACCCTATCGCATGCTGCTAAAGCACACATTTTTAAGAGCCATTTTTCCTACTTCTTCTTTTCTACTTCTATAATCATAAAAAAGAAATGTTTGACAAATTTATGACAAGTCAACATAACAACGGTTACTTTATTTCTAATCAATGTAATAAAAAAAGTTACTTTAATGTTTTTGTTTCATGTTTTGTTCTGTTGCAGAATCCATAGTTCCGATATGGTTTCTGTTTTATTTAAACTATTTTAGCGTAGATAATTAATTCAAAGATTAAAATACATATAACATATCGTACCCCCTTTTTAACAGGGTGGGAAACGATGGATCTGAAGCTCCACCAAATTATATATTAACTGTAATAAGAATTTACCAAGATAAAGAGGATTAACTTTTTGAGCTAAATTAATTATGCTCTTAATCACTACATTTTTCTTTTAATTTCTTAATCCAACTACAGCAGCGAATTACCGCAAAACCAAACTGAAAATCTTAGCTTCCAGTGGAACGATGAAATTTGAGAAAGGCCTCCAGCCCTGGGCGTGAGATGCAGTATGACTTGGCCTTAAGTAAAGAACGTCATAAAAATTTTAATTCAAATATTCAGCGTCTCTGTATTTTTGACATCATCATCACATCTGTTTCGACTTGATTTCGAACATCATCATCAGAGCTGTTTCGTGTGATTTCTCATTTGCAATTTCTATATAATAAATGCGAATGTCAGTTTTTCACTATGTCACACTTTTCAATTTTGCTTTTAGAAGCCGTAGTCCAACATATCATACCATTTTGGATCAGGTCAACTCCGTGAGCAAATTAAAAATATTCCAGGTCGTATCCGGAACCACAATCCTGAAATTTTCGATTCCCAAGTTTTCATTACTGCGTTTGTTTTCGGCGATTTTTTAAGTGATTTTTTTGCGACGAATTTTTTGTACAATAACAATTTTTATAACTTGGAAATAAATTTGGGAATAATCGAAATTAATTGCGAAATCCAGCGAAAGTCGCCCATGAAAGAAAAATAATTGTTTGTACAAAAAGTAAGAACCTACGTACATCAAATTGTCTTTAAATCAAGTGGCGGCAGAAGAATTATCGTTAAACTTTTAAAAGTTAAGCTTAAATATTAATGCAATACTTAAATGCAGCGACCAGTTTTGATTTCTTCTGTAGTGCATTGTTGCCTATCGCATCTATTCCCCACTACCTATTGTGATGAAGGTAAAATCAGGAGCCCTCCTCAGCAGCAGGAGCTAGTTTAAATGCCACCCAATACGGCGATTTTAAGCTAGTTATAAATAACTCTTATCTACATACTTCCAAAGAAACATGATATCTAAGGTTTAAAGTAATTTTTTAAAAATTAAAAAATCTTTTTCGAAACTTTTATTTTATTTTTATTTTTAAGCTAGTAGATTTAATTTAATATCATTAATAAGGAAAATAATTTGCTGTAATACAAAATGAATTTAAACTGCTTGGAATTAGTATTTTAATTTCTAAAAAAAAATGACTGATTTTAGTACTATTAAGTTGGTGCAAAAATAATGGCGTAATAATGTCGTTTTTTAACGTATTTTTAACGTAAAAAAACGACATTATTACGTCATTATTTTTGCACCAACCTAATATTTTCTCAGCACAACATAATTCTCTTCATTAAAAAAATCTTTCAAAGATGAAATATATATTTCTGAATCTTTATTTAGGGAATATTATTTGATTAAAGTTTAATTAATCTGATATGAAACAAATATTACTTATTTTAATTTAAAATATCATGGAAATGCATATATTAACACGGAGGTAAATATTTTTATGAGGTGTTGATAGCTCTATTGACAACCGGAAATTTAACTAACTTTTTCTACGGTGGACATATCTGTAAAAATGACTTGACGAATATAACGTGAGCGCTTTTTATATATATATATATTTTAACTACACAGTAATCTTAAAAATTTAGGAAAATATTCTAAGTAATCTAATGTTTTATTGAATTTTAGGTACTTTGGCTTTAAATTTACTATAGTTACCGCTCTTATTTTTTAATATTGCCGTGCATAGAAGTTCGTATTTACAAAAACCGGAACGTTTATAAGCACAAAAAATATTCAAAATTATTTTTAAAATACTAGGTGTCGCTGAATTGTAGTAAACTCCTTTATTTGTGATTAGTAAATATAGTTTTTATTTAATAACAATATCACCTAACCGCTACAAATTAATACAGAATTTTAAAAGGTTTACAATTTTATAAATTAATTATTTTAGAAATGAAGAAACTTATTTTAAAATCGAAAAATCTTTTTTTCTTAATACAATAGAGTTCATAATATGTCTTATTCATAAAAGCAGTTAATAACTTTTCTAATTAAATAATGTCTTAGTTTTATTTCATTTTTTGATTTTACACTTCAGAGCAGATTTTTCGTAATTGTGGGTTCTGCTTTTCAAAAGGGAATTGATGATTTTAATTTCTCCAAAATGTTCTGGTTAGAACTAATATAAATATTAAGCGGCATAAAAAAAGAATTTGTCGAAATTTCATAAAATGAAATAAGTAGTAGGTATTGGATGTAAAAAAAACAAAAAAAATTACTGCAATTATCTAAAAACAAACATTTAAAAAATAATTTAATTCATTTTTTAATAAATCCTGAAACTTTCATGAAAATCCGACAATTATTTGATTTTTACAAGAATTTTGAAACCAATGGGTTTTTTTTTGTTTTTGTTTTTGTTTTTGTTTTTCACCGTAGAAATACGCTAAATTTTCCCATTCTAATTTACGGTCACCCGTTGACGTAAGATAAACAAAGATTTTTAAAAAAATATTGAAGGTTCTAAAAAGGATTATGAAATATAATAATCAAGGAATTCTTTGGTCTTTCCTCTTAATAATAGCATAAGGATTTTGATCATAAAATTTTGTTTTTATTATGTCTGGGGTATTTTCTCATCATGGTCTAAAACCCTATTCTAAGCGTTCTCCTTTAAGCCTCCCTGTCTTGTTCTAACTCAAGAAAATGCTACAATTTTTTCAAGTTCTTCAAAGTTCATATTGGGAATTTTATTGATAGTTCTTTTAATGTCGTTGTTCAATGACAATACTATGCTCGTCTGTGAATGTTATTCTTCAATTTGGAATTGAGGACAAAACCATTTCCATATTTAATGTTTCTAAAGCTAATTAGCCTTTCCTGTCTAACTCCTATATTTATATAAAGTCCTTTGATTTTAGTTTCTTGGAGACAATATATCATCCCTGTTATCAGCGCCCCGAGCCAATAATTCTTGCTTTTCTTTATTCGCAAGTCGTCTAACGTTAAATGACTCGATTCCTGATTTAAATATCTTTAGATATTGGCGGCATTTACAAAGTTTTAAATAAGAAGTTGTCAACTTTTAACTTTGCGTTTGATATATTTCTTCTTCGATTTTTCTCTTCTTTCCTGCATAAGACTGGTTCCATCAGTAAGACCTATTTGTCTGAAGACGTTTCTTCTCGGAACGTAACGCGTCACTTTTCCATCTTGTCAATCATTTGTCCACCATACATTATGGCCGGCTACTCGTTTCTGAGCAAACCCGTCTGCGAGGGCCACTAGCTAATCTCTGTTGAAGACGCCCGCTCAGGCACATTTTTATATTGAAGAGCGGACTTTATTTATAGTTTTTAGGAGATCCCACAACCTGTCATTATCAACATTTTTCTTAAACAAAGCTGAAACCCTCGGTCACGATGACTTGTGTCTTTATGCTAACATAACCATCGATGGCTCCAGAAAAGTTTCGTCTACCGAATTTCACCCACATTGCTTGGGTGAAGACATTTGTGCTATATAGGAATAAAGTGTCACTGTGGGCACTTGAGTTTGAACATAGATCGACAGTGAGTAAAAACAGGCGATCCCATTATTGAATTAAGTGGATCATGTGAGCATAGAAGAAACGCATATATGGAACGTAGCGTGACGTCCAAGGATCGCTATTTCTAGTCTATCCTCTATTACTATACGGACCGCTGTTCTCTACTCTATTTACTATACTATTTCTCTGTTAGGATCCCTATACGGATTACTGTCCGAGCGAGTATTATCGAGCACGTACTATTAGTGCGAGTGATATTTGAAGGCGTCTGACACCAGTATTGTTCAACGGCGTTACTATAGTTGTATCTGCGATTACAAAGTCTCTACTACAACGAGCATTACGAAAGTGACAACGAGTATTCGTTGACATCACAAAAATCACAACGAGTGTTCGTTGGCATCACGAAAGTGGCAACGTGTGTTCGTTGACATCATAAAACATTGTATGCTGTTCAGGTATTTTCCAACGGTGTCGCACACTGGGATCGCTCCCCCATCCCTACCAGGCCGTTAACATCAAGAAGTCACTTCCCTGAAAAATCGAATATGGTGACATTCGAACCCAGGCCATGCGCCTATACATTCATACATCTTTTATTCATCTACATTTTTTTAAAAGTATTATTTCGTTTCGTATGGGACAAGCATATCTCCATAGTCACACATGCATACATCTCTGTTCTAGTGGACAATCCTTATTTTATCATACCGTGCTGTTTCGACTTAAAGGCACAATACAAATCAAAATTTTTCATTTTGGGGGCATGCCACGTGCTCAGCCAGAGAGCCAAACCCGAGGTTCATGTTGCATAGTGCTCAGCGAACCTTTGTTACAGTTCAAATATGTGTCAGGGTCGCATACGGTTTTGCATTCAGCGTTTTCATTCTACTGTACTGTACTGGTTTTCAACTACGGCTATAGAGTCCAGTCGGTTCTGTTATCTAGCCTATAGCTGGAGATGTAAAAGACGGATTCATATCTTTTCTAAGGGTATTTGTGCGAAAGAGAATGCAACGATCCCGACCGGAATTCGAACTCGACGCCAATATCACAACACAATGCTACCTGCACATTCAGTATGAAACAAAATGAAAAAAATTAATTATAAACAATATTATCTAGAGTGAGGATCGTACTCACAGCCTCCGCATTTTTCTCACTGCATAGCTAGACTCAGGGAAAGTATTGTCTATAAATACTGCAGATAAACCGATTGTACTACCGGAGCAGAAAATCTTTATATTGAAGACATCTTTTACTAGTAAAGTGACAATGAAATGTAAATCGAGGTGAATTCTTCTACTTATATATATATATATATATATATATATATATATATATATATATATGAAGAAAAATATACGGAAAAAACAAACAAAAATCCTAATATGCAATTATGCTGTTTTAATGTTAATATAATGTCAACGTCGGACGTTTCGGTCTAGTAGACCATCT
The DNA here is from genome assembly GCA_963932145.1 of Acanthosepion lycidas. Taxonomy (NCBI): domain Eukaryota; kingdom Metazoa; phylum Mollusca; class Cephalopoda; order Sepiida; family Sepiidae; genus Acanthosepion; species Acanthosepion lycidas. The sequence goes on along the minus strand of OZ010596.1, from coordinate 38,250,509 downwards.
TCAGGACATATTCATAAAACATAATTAACATTAGACTATATTTAATTTTAATGAAAAGATGATGGACATAAGAGTAAGACTAATCAAAACAGATAGCTGAAATTAACTCGGAGTTTCATGCTCTATGCAATCATCACGTACATATCACGTGCATTTATTTATATTTATCCATTTGAGTGTATATATATATATATATATATATATATATATATATATATATATATATATATATTATAAAAAGGCACCGCCTCAAATATTTTTTCTCTGTGACCTTTCTTTTGAGTTTCTTGGGTTTGGTATACTTTTGTGCAGGTGTTATTTTAATGTTTTAGTGTACGCGCGTGCGCTTGCGCTTGTTCATTTCCGTCACACATGGACGTATAATTGGGGCCCTGTAACGGTGAAATTGCATGGGTATATGAGTCAGCAATTTTATTTGATTATTGCAGACTCTAATCTAAAACAGGCCATGGTTGGCATTTAAGAGAATTAGAGTCTCAGATGCCTCCCTCAGATACCTCCTAATTAACTAAAGCCGGGTCGGATAGTTAGGATTTTAAAGTACGAATCATCCCGCCATTTTGTTTTTTTTTTGTTTTTTTACATGACTCAAAACACACATGCATTTAGTGTATTAATATCTTATTTGAATTGTTCATTTTCAAAGCAACGTTCCTTAAATCTTTAGAATACATGTCGTCTTCATCTCACTCACGAAAGTCTTGAATCTTTTCAAAATTATTCTTTTCTTTTTCACTGTTCCTAGTTCTCCTTGACTTATGTGCATGACAGTTACTTATTACCAATTCTTCGAAGCTGTTATTATTATTTGTACCAGTGTCGTCTGGTATTTAGTGGTTATTCTTGGGGATAAACTAACAGCATATCTCTTGAAATCTCCAGAATTTTCCGTAAGTGTTCTAGTCCGCTTCAACACTGTTGTGGTCTGAATAGTTTTCACTTTTAGCCTTGGATTTCTTGTTCTTCCATAGTGAAGGGTGGTCGGGATTGTTCGAAATAAATGACCATTATATCTTTATTTTTAAAGCAACTTGTTTATAAACAACTGTACTCAAATTTGACTAAATCTTAAGCAACTCTCTAGCGACGCCATTGTGGCTTAAACAGAAAATGTAAAATTAAACAAAAACAGTCATTAAATTCTTTATTTTATACTGTAGTCAAGAATTGTACCAATTCTACTAGTCTAGTTATATTGAAATGTCTTTCTTTTCTGTTCATTAAACGAAAGCATTTTAAGCAACTATTTCAGCAACTTGTATACTATCACTTGTGATAGAATAAAGAACAAATAGGAAATGTTTATCAATCTAACATCTTTTATTAAAGCTTTGCCAAAGAATGAGATACGGAGAAGAAAAAAAAGAAAGAAATTTTAATATTTTTTTTTATTTTTGTAAATAATGATGCATGGCCCAGTGGGTAAAAGCTGTTGGTTGAAATAATCCAGTGACTTCATCCAAAGTGTTGTGAGTTCAATACCTGGCCACAGCAGAGATGAACAAAAACTTGGAGAGTTAGGCTACCAAAGAGAAGTAACTGAGATATCCAGAATAAGATAAGGCCAGAAAAGGGCGCGGCACGTGGAACTAGGACAATCTACTCTGTTGGAGGAAATAAAGGGTTCGGTGGGAATTCCTAAATATATATATATCATCCGAGGAAAACCGGAGCGTACGTGAATATGAATATAAAGATGCGGACAGCAGCCCGAACAATGTAAACAGTGTTTTATTTTTGTTTTGTTTGATTTCCATTGGTTAATCTCGCTTCACGTGCATTTGACTTGTTAAGTAACGTTAGTATAATTTAACAAGTCAAATGCACCTGAAAACCCAATAAAAACCAAACACAAAAATAAAAAATACCAGAATTTCTTTTTTCTTTTTCTCCATATCCAATTCTCTGGTGAAGCTTTAATAAAAGGGAAACATGTTAGATTGATAAACGTTTCCTGTTAGTTCTTTCTTCTGTCATTCTGTCGGATTCCGATCCATATTTGACCCCAGTTCACTAATTCTTAAGCTACCTCGATTACTGAACAAAATCCGAAGTTGCTTACAAAACATTATAAGCAACATTGTGTAAAGTAAACTATGGAAGCCCACGTTGATCGTCCCTTCGTAATAACTTATCCAAGAGATCTTTCTCTATACCCCTCTATGTTTTGATGTATCATGTCTCTTCAGAATATTGGTGATCATGACTCTCTACAACTTCCTGTGCTTTGTTGTTAAGTAATACATGTTCGTTTGTAATCCTTTGTTTTATTTGTGGTCCTTGTTCTGCCATCCATTTGTTAAAACTTGTGAAGTTGGTTTCTCGCTGATTCACACTGCTTCCCTTGCGTTCGATATGCCCTATGAGTTAAAATCTTTCTTTATGCTGTAAATATAATGGTAAGAGTGAAAATAGCCGTTTTCAGGCAGGAAACATTCGACATCCATTGACCGAACAGTTAGCCTTACTTTTCTCTTAAAAATGTTTTTCAAGGAAAACTTCTCAAGTCCACTCTTTTATTTATTGATTGATTTATTTTAATCGATGCACCCCAAGCAAGGTGGGGGTCCGACTAGTACGCAAGGGGGTTACAGAGGATTGAGAACAAGAGTAAAGAGGCATGTTTGAGGAAAGGATACAGAGAAGGACGGGGAACAAGCTCAGGGTGTCGGATGTCGATTGACATTACATTTGAATATCTGAAGATTATAGTCATCAGGAAAGCAAGTAAGGGAAAGGGAGTTCTACAGACGAGAAGTGCGAGAGAAGCTGTTTGAGTAGAAGAGTCGGTTACATTTAACCGTTTCGACAGTGAAAGGGTGGGACCGAGATGTCAGCCTGGTAGCTCGCTTAAGTTCATGCAGTCTGGGAACCAGCGAAAGTAGCCCGTCGGAACAGTTTCCGTAAAAATACTTATAGAAGAGACAGATAGAAGCGTGTTGATGGGAGTTTCCACCCTCACCTTTTGTTTCAGCTAGTGTGGAAAGTAAACATTTTAGTTATATTATTATTTTCTCTTCTAGTTACTTATGTTATCTATTTTGTTGGTGTTGGAAGTTTTCAAATAATCTTGCATTTCTTATTTTGTAAAGTTCTTTGTGATTCTGTAGCGCCGGTCAGTAGAATTTCTCGTTAGAATCCATCTTTCACATTTATAAATCTACCATTCTTCTGTGCATTGAATACTGTTGTCACATCTGGTTTGGTGCTCCTGCTGTATATCTTGAGATTCTTTGCAAAATCCAAATAAAGATTCTTAATTTAATCGATCCTGACTTACCAGGCATCTTGACTTTGGTCACTTTCCCATCAGATGATGTGGTTTGCCTCTGTCTTTTCTACAAATATTTTCATGGCAACTGCTCTGACGAACTTTTTTTCCCGCCGACTCCATTCCAACAGTTTCTTTTCTATCACTTTTCACCTGTGGAAATCTCTTCCGATTTTTGAATAACTACAATCTTCAAAAATTTAAATGCAACGTCTTACGCCATCTTCTATCTTCTTGAACCCCGTCCATTTTTTTTTTTTTGTTCTTCCCTCAATCCTTCCGATGTTCAGTCTTCTCATTCTCTGTCACTTTCCATCCCGGCAATCCTAGCGTTCTAGTGGCATTACCGCTTTGCTTGGAGGAGAACGATTAAAAAAAAAAAATAGAAAACATATTGGTGAAGGAATCTCTTTAAGACCTAGAGGATTCATTCGCTCGAAGCCATATTTAATTATTGATCTGAGAAAACGGTTGCATTTATCTGAGAGTATAGACATTTCTGGACGAGTTAGACGCCATGCATAACATCCATATGAGATTCTAGATCTAATTAAAAGTAATTTAATTAATTAAAAAAAAACGATTTAATGAGACTTATTCGTTACTTCACACAATCAGTATAATATGAAACGTTAAAATAAACACATTTGATTTCGTTGATACTCTTATGTACCAAATACAAGTGCCGGTAAAATTAAATCATTTCCTTCTATTTCCCTACCCCTAGTATGGTGCTTCGGAATGCTTATTATTTTTCAATGATTTTCTCCGCGGCACGATTATTTTGTCCCGCGCTTATATAAAATTTTACAGTAGAATGTTCATTTTAATCGGCATAAGTGGAAAAATTCC
>OZ010596.1:38186365-38241365 GCA_963932145.1 Acanthosepion lycidas | reverse complement strand
TAAAAAAAAAAAAATCATCGGTGTGTTTAATTCATTCCATTTGAAAGTTTTCACTCACCTTCGCCACACTCTAAAATCGGAAAACAGTTAAAATATTTTTTGGTATCACAGCTGAGATCCAGTAATTTACGTGACAACAATCCCATTTTATCTTTGGATTGAAAAATACTTTCAGTTGCCGTAATCAACTTGACTCATTCAAGCTTATAAAATATCAGCAAAGTATTTCTTGATCTATCGAATAACCGGAATTTATGGCCAATAAAATATGCCAATAATTATTTCCGTAAATCAAACATTCTAACGAGACTCTTTGCGATAGTCATCTAACCTCTGCATCAGGAAAAGTTAAAAAAGATACCATCTTTACATTGGACTCGGTAAAAGGCAATTTCAATGACTGTGATTAGATAGAAATTATCAACACTGTTTCGTCTAAAACCGATTTTAATGTCTGTCTGAATGTCTAGGGTGAGGATTTTTTTAAAGATAATGTCAATCTAATGCAAGGCTCAATAGCCTCTCAAGCTATGTAGTGTTTTTTGAGCTTAAGAAAGGCCAAGAATTAATCTTCACATGAAGTGAACTTTTGTTGTGGGTGCTGACTTTCTCGGGAGCAGTTATGGACGAGTTGATTGATGGAGCGTAGAAAGTGTTTGGTTGTTGGGGATAACTCGTAGAAGATAGTGACAGCGATTACTAATAATTCCGATTGCTGTCCGGAATAAAGCAATCTTAACTCAACGTACATTTCAAAGATGAAGCAAGGCATTTAAACAAGTGAATTTAAAATGAACAAAAGGTAAAGTTGTGTTTATCAACAAATGACAATTTGGATGTTTTATACACCGTGTGTTGAATATAATAAGACCCTTGAAAAGAAGAGTAAGTTCACATATACACATTTTAGAGGGAAAAGATAACATACACACATTTAGGTGTGTTTAATAAAAACACTTTGAAAGAGGAAAGTTAAATACATTAGGTATGTTTAAATAAACCTCTGAAAATGGAAACGTACAAAGACACAAGTTGAGGTGTATTTAATAAAATCCATGAAAATTGAAAAGTTCAAATACAAAACACACATTGAGATATGTCTAATAAAACTCCTTGAAAGGGGGAAAAGTTCGCAGACAAGACACACATTGAGGTGTGTTTAATAAAACCCCTTGAAAGGGGAAAAGTTCGTAGACAAGACACATATGTTATGTTTAATAAAGTCCATGAAGATGGAAACGTTCAAAGACAAAACACACATTGGGGTCTGGTTAATAAAACCTCTTAAAAGAGGGAAAGTTCGTACCTTGGATTCATTGTAGAATCTACAACAGAGAAGCGGGAAATGTTTCAGTGGATTAGTAAATGGGTTGAGTTTACAACGCGAAATCCATTCGATGTCTCTTGTTTGCATTATGGTCTGTGTTTATAGCTTCCCTTAAGCATGTGCTGACTTACAAAGAAAATTCCCTCGAAAATGCGGGGGAAACGCTGTCAGTGGTCGACTAATAATTTATATTATATTTTCAATGCTACCAGAAGTACTACTCGGAGTCTATGCGTAAATAACTGATTTTGGTCATTCGACCCCTGACTCTTGAGATGGAAACTTCCGGTCGACCCGACACTTTCCTAGGCAGGAAAGATAACAGTTAACCCTAGACTTGAAATGGTTAAGATTATAGTGATTGTGAAAACAAACATCTTCCCGGGTGTCTGTTCCACAAAACAACAGTTCTTGAGAAGAAGCTGTCCGAATAGAACTTACTTCTTACTAATGGAATACGAAGGGAATGGGGGTGATTCACTCTTGTGTACGCGACATAGAGGGTCCCAGGTGTAAAGGTCAGGGTTGGTGGAACTAATGAATATAGCTCGTCAGAACACAGGGCATGCAAGTAGTGGGAGGCTTGCAACGTTTCGACTATGGGAAAGGGGTTGTAAAGTGGAAAATAATTCACCACCCACAAGTCCACGAAGACGCTTTTGAATTCACGACAGGCAATTTATCATTTATATTATTTACATTCGAACTAATGTCCTAATCTTTGTTGTAAGTGTGACAGCATTTTGATTGCTGTATTCCCCACCGCTACCCGGCCTCCTTTAGGTGTCTGTCGCAGCGGACCTCTTCAGGTGTCTGTCGATCCGACTAACTTTCAGGCAATTTGGAACTGGACCATTTATTTAATCTACGGGGATAGACTGTTATCTATCCATTGTCTCTGTCTTTGGGTGTCTTGTTATATTTTAGTAGTGCTCAGGTCTTTTTTTAATCAGTTCACCCCAAGGAAGACGATAATGCCACTAAGATACAAGGAGTTACTGGGAATTAAAAAAGATTTGTAAAAGGAATCGGAAAGCCAATCCTAAACAAGAAACAAGAGATAAACCTTTGCCCTTGTTCAGAAGACCGGGGTGGAGGTTCGAACGGACGATTAGCAAACCTATCTACTCCTATTGAGGAAAAAATTTTAAAAAAAGTAAATAAAATTTCAGAGTTTAATCGGAGATGTTAGAAGTACAGATTTGAAGTAGACTTTAGAAGTAACCGGAAAGCCAATCCTAAACAAGAAACAAGGGATAAACCTCTACTCCTGTTCAAAAGATCGGTGAAGAGTTTGAACTGGACGATAGGCGAACCTATCTACTAAGCGAAGGCATTGGAAGTATAGATTTGAAATAGACTTTAGAAGGGACTGGAAACCTAATCTGTTAGGGCAGATTTGGCTAAACACGAAAATGTAAGATTATCCCCCTTAGACCGGAGGGATAAAATAAAAGGGTTTTTGTCATTTACCCTGTTTTAGGGTACAGAACATTCTATATATGGAGTTCGACCATTACACCAAGGTGAGCAGGACAGATATCCGAGGCCCATATCTTATTATTACGCATCCAGCAGTTCCACTCATCATCCGAACTGTATTTTCATTTAATAAAGTTTGCTAACAGTTATCCTTTCGTCCAGTCTTCACACAACCACATTTCACCTCTCTGAGAACATAACAATCCTAAACTGGAAACAAGGATTAAATCGCTACTCTTGTTCAAAAGACCGGGGAGAAGTATGAACCGGGTGATAGGCTATTGTTAATCTTGTTTCTACTGAGTTTGAATTTCTGCTACCTGGCCCCGGGATTGAACTCATAATTATGTCTCGGGGAAATAGCATAGTGGATTAAAGGGCGGTTTGTGAATTTGAAGTTATAGTAAAAAATGAAATCAATGCATGCGCCAAGAAATCGTAATATGGCGGTAGATTAATTTGCAGAATTTATCAGGAATCAAAGACTCAAAGTTTTATCATTTTTGGCACCGAATCGCCACAGATTTATATCTTGTTTAATATCAATGGTTCTCTTTTTTTTGTTTTGTTTTTGTTTTTGTTTTTGTTTTTGTTTTTTGTTTTTTATTATTGATTAATTGATTATCATGGACCGAGCATATGAGCAACGATGATGTCTTGGAGAGGATGCAGACAAGGAGGAAGCTTATGCCTAACATAAGAAAGAGGCAAATGAAGTTTGTGAGACACGTGATGAGAAAGCAAGGCCTGGAGAATCTGATACTCACGGGACGAAAAGAGGGGAAAAAAGAGACAGGGGAAAGCACCGCATGACATACGTGGCGGGCGTGGGCAGGTGGATGTCGGAGCGTGGTCTGAGGCAGAAACACTCTCTGTTGAGAGCCACAAGGGATAGGGGGAAGTGGAGGGCTATGATCGCCTGTCCTGAAAGGACATGGCACATAAAAAGAAAGAAGATTCGTTTTCTACGGCTTGCCAACTCTTTGCAGGTTATTTAAAGCCAGAAAATATAAGAATATTTTAAGAACTTTTTTTGTTGTTGAGATAATGCAAGCTTTACTAATTAATCCGTAGCTGGAGGGAGAGAATATGGATTCATGCCTTTCTCGAGTGAATTCGTTATATTCTCTTAAGTGTATTTACACATAAGAGGAATATAACGAATTCACCGGCAACTGGAACTCAGTTCTCCGGTTAACAATTCCGATCTATTATCCATTACACCAAGCTTACACTTCCCAATCGGAAAGGAAGGAAGAGGCGAAATTAGGCGATTAAGGATTTTAGCTGTTTGACCAAAGCCATTTGCCCGTGAGTGAATATTACGAACCTGCTGACATTGGAAATCGGAGAGCCGATTATCTATTACGTCACCCGCACATCCAAACTTACATCACCTGGTATTCCTAAACGGCCACCCATCTAGTTACTGACGTTGCTTAACTTCGGTGATCGTAAGGGAACCGGTGTTCTGTAAGCATTGAATTTGCATTAAATTGAAAACAATTTTACTGTTTTAGATTCTTTCTTCTTCTTCTTCTTCTTTTTTTTTTTTTTTTTTTGACTGAAAACATAGCATTTTTCAGACTTTCAATTTAAATGTCATAATGTAAATTTTAATGTGCAGGAAGTAAATATATGGTGTTCTAAGAGGAGGTGGGATGTAAAATTATAACAACACCTACCTCCCCTCCTCTTTCGCTCTCTCTCTCTCTCTCATTTTTCCAGACCGACAACCAGTGTGACGACGCCCTTTTTACCTTTCACAACAGGAAAATATATTCATTACATGTAAGTAGCTCATCACTTCAGAAAATTCGGGTAAGAATTGTATATAACAAGAATGGGTAAATTTATTTTCGCAGACCACATGTGTTGTTTGACGGTTCATGCCGGGCCGCAGGTATCACAAGACACTTGAATAATAAACATATATAAAACACTCTTTTTAGCAGTGACAACAGTAATCAATAACCAGTAATTGATAGGTTGAGAATGATGGAAGCCATGATTCTTATTGGTCATACAGTAAACTGAATACATTGACCCAGTTTCCGTCTGTTAGGACGAAATGGCCTAGTAACCTAGTTGTTTCAACAAATTCTTATTTTATGAACATTCAATGAAATTAATAAATTGTCATTGATCTATCAATTATTTCTATTCGGTATTAACTAAAACTGAAAAAAAAAAAGAACAAAAAAGAAAACTGATTACAGAGGAAATTCGGTTCCCGAACGTCTCGCATACCGAACAAATCGGTTTTCGAACGGAATATTCGAGATGAAAATGCCTCGGTTATCAAACAAAATTTCGGTTCTCGAACAACATTACCGAACCGAGTTAACCCAAACGGAATCATTTCTGAGTCGGCCGCCATGTTGAATACATTCGTGTGTTGTGCCGCGCTTTTCTTTTCCAATTTTAATGTACTGTGACTTTTTTTTCTCTACATTGATTTCTATTGGAAAAAAAATAACTTCGGTTTACGAACATTTCAGGTTACGAACGGCCTTCAGGAACGAATTAAATTAGTGAACCCAGGTTCCACTGTACAGGAAAATCGAATAATGCACGAAAAGATTTTCCTTTGAAATACTTTCCACAACGGACCGGATGCGGCCGTAATTTTCCCGCCACTGATATATAAACGTTTAACAAATAAAAAAGATGAATCCCTTTTCTTTCCTGCATGTCAACAAAACCCTAATAATCCTGTAAACATTTTACATGTTACAGAGAGTGAAAGAGAATGAGAAGAGTGATGAGAAGATGAGGAAAGGATTATAAATGAACAGGATTCAGGAAGACAAGATGGCGATTCTTGTTGCATTTAAATCTTTGAAGAATGTAGTTTGCTGGGAAGCCAGAAATCGGAAGATGAGAAGTGTGAGGAAAGAAACTGTTAGAATAGAAGTGGCGGATACATCTAGCTAGTTCAACAGTGTTCTATAACAACAATGTTGATGATGATGATGATGATTTTGTAAGAACTTCCGGTCAAACTAGGGAATGCTGGGTGCAAACAGACCAAGCGTCAGTTGCTGAGTTGTATCTTTGTGTTGCTTCAGCTTTTTAGCAGCCAGTCTCTTAGTTTATCTTTCCACACTAAGCCCAATGGAACAAACAGTAAAATCTAGTAGCACGTCTAAATTCATGTAGGGACAAAAGCTCATGAAGAGTTGCCATGAAAATATTTGTAGAAAAGACAGAGGGACGCGACATCACGTCTGTGAGAAAGTGAGTGAAGTCGAGATGCCAGGTCAAGATCAATTACATTGCAGACCCTTTTTTGAATTTTGTCAATAATCTCGAAATATATAGCAAGAGCGCCACGCCAGATATGACAGCTATATTTAATGCATAGATAAATGGTAGATTTATAAATGTACAAGATGGATTCTGATAAGAAAATTTTTCTGGCCCGACATAGTGAACCATCTTTTCTAGCAATCAGTCAGTAATGTGCCATACGTGACACACGCTGACGATGCAGATTTCTTTCTGCGGTAGACCAGTTGCCATCCAAAGCTATAGAACCCGGTCTGTCCTGCTATTTACCCATAGCTGGTAGGGGAGAAGAGGATTCATACCTTTCCCAAGTGAAAGTAATGGATTCTACTAGAATTCGAACTCGGCTCCCCGATTCCTCAATCCGAGCCGCTATCCATTACTCCACCATTGATTCGATATACTCGCTCCACTTCCTGTTAGTGGAAAACGTGAGCCAAAGAAGGCGTCGAGTGTTGCTCTCTGGAGTTTAGCATCAGCCATGTTGATAGTAGACAGAAAAGGTTTCCTATGGTGATTAAATGAAAACAGTTTTGTTTTGGAATTGCTAAAATGTACAAGCCATTATTTTATGATTGTTTTGAAGCTATGATTTGATCTTTATTTATCTGACCTACTATAATGTTATCAATGCTGTCCATTTCATTGCAATTTGCGTCCTTTGTTTATAACAATATTTTTCTCTTTCCTCGTACTTTGCTTAGCTTTTGGAATGCATCTTTTTGCTATTTAAATGCACGTTCGGTTTTCGGTGTCGCAATTTTCACCATCTATTAAATCACTTCCCATCTATATATAAAATTATGTGACTTTTGTTAGTCGGACGGACTAACAAAAGTCAAACCCTCTAAAATAGCCATACATTGCCCTATTGGAAACAAATTTTGGAGAGAAGTGTAAACAGATAAAGTACATAGTACATTTGGTTTTAGTAGGTTGTGTAGCTTAATACAATAAATTTTCATTCATTTTAGGGGGAAAATTAAAAGTTTTATTATTTAATATGCAAAATAACCCCATTGTTTTAAAAACAATTTAGTGATTTTTGCATATCTCTTCATCAAGTTTTTATTTACAAAAATCCAGTTTCCAGTTCGCCCTGTGTTTGCGAGAACTATAAACAGATCATAAGGCCAAACGCTTAAAAAGTTGGAATTTGGCTCTAGAAAGAAATATTTACGCATGGCCAGTTGTATGTTTCATGCTCAAGTGTAAGAAATCCTATGAATTTATTCATCGCTGATAAAAATGTTAAAGGAAAAAAATAAACGTTCTTAAAAAATATTGTTTACCATGAAATTCTATAAAATTAAATTAAATAAGAGAAATTATTAGACCGCAAATTAGAGTTTTGGTCAAAGTATTTTTGGTTTGAGAAATTGAACGAAACGTAGAGTTTGCAAATATCGAGAAAAATGTTAGCTATAATTTCAACAATACTAAATACTGTGAGCATTTCTACACGAGCCAGAGGTTTGTAAAAATTTCTAGTGTTCTTAAATAGCCTCATCAGATAGAGAAGTTCATATAGATGTCAAACATGGCGTCCAGTCCATTCAGAAATGTTTAAACTATCAACTGTGTTCAACCGCTTTCTCATATTCGAAGAGGTTTTGAACGAATGAACCGTGTAGGTCTTAGCAAGGATCATCTTTCTTCGAACCTTCTGGACTGGCGCTACAGAATCACAAACAGAACTGTACCAAATAACAAAAACCACATAACTTGAAGGCTTTCAAAAGCAGCAACAACTGATTCTAGTATTTTTAAACTTGTGTAACTATTTGATTTTAATAATTCCAATTCGTAGTTCGCATTTGAAAATATCAAAGTCTGTACAGAATGTTCACTAAAGACACAGCGAGGAATTGAGACGTAGACATTACCCGACGCTGACTGGCGGGATTCAAGAGGAAAAAAGGTTGAATAATTAAAAACAATTATACCCAAATAATCGGTATTTATGCTCTCTTTAATTATTTCTATGAAGATTTACATCCTTACCGAAATTTTCTATTATTATCATTATTATTTACTAATTAGGGGTGTGGCCAGCCGTAACGGTTATCAGCACAGGCATTTGAATGCCGGGTGTGGTTGTTAATGTTCATCTCTTACCAGTTCCTTTGGGAAAGGCAGATAACCACTTCTTTTTGTTCTCTGTCCTACTATTACATCAACAAAATAACTCGTTTCGTCATTGTCACGTCGAGGCGGTTAACAGAGTGAGCAAAACATTCTTCCATAACTACTTCACTTGTCCAACCGGTAATAACAATAAGCTGTTACCACCATCATTAATCTTGACATGACCAAGTCATGAGATCACGTTAGCTATATATATTTTTTATATGATCAAGTGATTATTCACACTATTTACATTATTCGGACTATTGTCCTCATCTTCGTTTCGGCCATTGTACGCTCCGGCCTTCTTCAGGTGGTTGGAATGTCGAACTGAACCCCTTACTTCGCTTGCTGAGATAGACTGTTCTAGTTCTACGTGCCATGTCTAATGGATGTCAGTTATCAGTTATCGTCTGCTAATTCACATCTCCAAGTTCTCCATTGCCTTAACCAGGTATTGAACCCAGTCTTTGGGTCCTGTCACTTTATCCACTGTGCCATGTGTCCTTGAGGACATCTGTGTATGAATTTCTGGATATTATAAACCTAATGTCTTCAGTAACATTTTTTACCAGTGCTCATATTGCAATTTTCGCTGTTATCATTGCATGTTTTTTACCAGAGCTCATATTGCAATTTTCGTTGTTGTTAGTGTCAGAGAAAAAGCAATAACAACTAAAATTGTAATATGAGCACTGGTAAAAATGTTTGCTGGAGACATTAGGTTTATAATACCCAGAAATTCATACACAGATGTCCTTAAAGACACACGGCACAGTGGATAAAGACGTTGGTTAGATTAAAAGAGCGTGAGTTCAATACCTGGTTAAGGCAGTGGAGAACTTGGAGAGGAGAATTAACTGGAGATAACTGACATCCATTAGACATGGAACTAGAACAGTCTACACCAACGAGCGAAATATCGACATTCCAACCGGAACATTATGATAAATATGGCAACAAATGTAAATAGTGCCTTAACCAGATATTAAACTCAGAACTCTTTGGGTCCTGTCACTAGAACTAACCAACGACTTTATAATAAATATGGCAACAAAGATAAGGACAATAGTTTAAATAGTGTACATAATACCTCATCTCAGATACCCAAGTGATTATTATTATTACTACTACAATGCTTTACATTTTGGACTGCTGTCTTTTGTTGTTTTCAATACAATGCTTCAACCGATATATTCTTCGGCCACTCTGAAGTCTAATCAAGAATCAACCAAAGAACAGATTCCTGTTTCTCTACACGTTATTCAGCTGATACTGATGTTGACGGTCCCGTCTAATTAAATAGTAACTGCATCCATTCTGGCACAGCTGCTGCACATGAAGACCGAATGCTGTGGTTGAGTGATCACTGCCGCAGGTTTTGTTCTCTCCCTTATAACTGACCTCAGCAGGGTTGATTTCTCTTCTGCAGTATCATTGCGGTGATAGTAAGTACGGTGGAGTAATGGATAGCGGCTCGGTTTGAGGAATCTGAGAGCCGAGTTCGAATTCCAATTGAATCCATTTCTTTTTTTTTTTTTCACTTACGTGCTAATACCCTTGGGAAAGGTATGAATCCTCTTCAGCTGTGGGTAAATAACAAGACAGACCGGGTTCAGACTGGTCTACCACAGACAGAAATGGCAACCTACTGCGTGAAAAATCTGCCTCGTCATTCATGTATCGAAAGATACATGATCGTCTAAGCGTTTATCCTGCATGGCACATGACTGACTGACTGATATCAGAAAGACCAATACAAATGTGTACCTATGTTTTATAGAGTATGCAAAGGCGTTTGACAAGGTACATCTTAAAGTACTGTTGGAACTGCTAAGTAAGCTTGATTTATTTGTGAAAAAACATTAGAATAATCCAGAAGTGATACTGGGAGCAAACTGCCTACATGAGAATAGAAAATGAATTCAATAAAAATAGAAAGGGGCGTAAGACAAGGATGTGTCTTCTCGCCGAACTTATTCACATTTTACAGTGAAGTAACCCTGAGATAATCAGAAGTTCTACCAGTCATTATTGACGGCCACAATCTTAAAACATTAGATATGCAGATGATACAATGTTAATAGCAGACAATGAAAGGAAACTACAAGAACTGCTACAGAAGGTACTGAAGGAAAGCGAGAAGAAAGAACTAAGTATCAATTGCAAGAAGACAGAAAATCTGGTTGTCAGCAAAAGGAACAGCCCAACATACGAATTACAAAGATGGAGATATCAAGATTAAATTAGTGCTATTTTAATATCTAGGAAGTGTTTTAACAGAGGATGGAAAAATGCGACACCGAAATCTGACTGCGCATGTTGAGATAGAGAAAGATGCCTTTCAAAAGTTAAGCAAAGTATTAAGAAACAGGAAAAATTAATTGGAACCAAAAATAAGTACTTTTTTTTAATCATTTCACCCCAAGCAAGGCAATAATGGGTTACTGGGAGTGAAAAAAAAATACACTGAGAAGACGTTAGAAGAAGGAACTGGGAATTTCATCCTAAATAGGAAACAAGAGATAAACCTGTAAATTGTTATGTAATATCGATACTTCTATATGACAGTGAATGGTTGTACAAGACTTGAGGCAACAGAAATATGGTTCTACACAAGAATGCTGATAATACCATGGATGTAAACGTGAGAATCGACGAACTTTCAAAGGAATGGTAACAAAAAGGACACTTATATATCGCATCAAAAAGTGACAGTTGAAATTTCTTGGGCATATAATGAAGAAAGGGGGCTTGGAAAATTTGATACTCACAGGATATATTGAAGGCAAGAGAGACAGAGGAAAGCAGCAAATAACCTACCCAAGGAACTTGTGCAAATAGTTGACAGAACAAGGATTGGGAGAGATAGCGAAAAGACAAAACTTACTAAGAGATAGAAAGGACAGGAAGTCGCGAAGAAGAATTATTGCCCACATCCTGTGCTGCAAGTTTAGCTACGTGGATGGTGTAATGGATAATGGCTCGGTATTGTTAATCAGAGAGCCGAGTTCCAATTCCCATTGCGGTCATTATATTCGCAAAAGCTAAAAGACCTCCATTTTGATAAGAGCAAAATTTAATCATAAAATGCTTTTTTTTCTTTTTGTCACAATAAAATTTCTAATAAAAAAATAATGTCTCTTTTTTTAACCAGGTATAATAATTATAATTTCCTCTTATTTAAAGTACAAGACAACTTTTGGGGCCAATTTACAAAATTACCAGGGTTCTCCTCAAACTTTTGAACTGTAGTGTACATATAGTACACATTTTAATGAAAATTTAAACTACTATATCTAATCCAATGACATCATACATCTAAGATAAATGGTTTTATTTACCTGATCTCATCACTAAGATGGGTGTATGTGATTGGGTCGTCCCGGGGTTTATTTATATTAAAAGTCCGAACGTTTGGATTCCAAACAATAATAAGATTAAAATAATGGAAACACGGTTATGCCTGTTAAATAAATCATTTGCATTTACAAACATATGTACATAAATTTTAAAGATACAAAAGAGGAGTCAAAATAGCCTTTAGTTTATTTGTTTTAAAGTAGTTGGTCCACGAAAAAAAAAACTGTAGTTCAGAAACGACTTTTAAATTAGTTGGTACACAGAGAAAAGCAAAAAGCTATTGTTGAGAAAATACTTTTATTGTTAGCGAAGATTCACTGGCCGTCTTTGTTGTTGTTGTTGATGATGGTTCGTCTGAAGTCGCCGACTGACCGTGCTTGCTGTCGTCGCTGGAGATGATTCGTTTGAAGTCGCCGACACATGCTTATTTTAGCATGCGCTGCCAGGAATGAGAAAGCTATGTAGCCATGTCTTCTCTTAGGCTCGAAGGCAGCTGCATCTCTGCTCTTTGAAAGTCGACATCTGTGGAGTTTTATAAGAAATCTTTCCTGATATACGCCCGAGAAAAATAGTGTTTTAGTCTTCTCTGATTGGTCAAATATTTCACATGGTGATGTTAATTTCTAACCAGTAGACACTTTGATTTAGACGACGTGTGTTTTATTGCGGAATCTTTTGGGCATTTTTGTCATATTGTATGTTAATGAGTACAAAATAAAGTTTGTGCATGTTTTTAACATAGGTGTGAGTATGTAAGTATGTTGGAAATAGGGTTTATTTCTTATATAGTATGTGACACAAGGTCATAATTATTTGGGGAGACCATACGCGCACAAGGACAAAATTGCCCAGTAACCGTGACCACTGTCACACTGGTGTTGATATTAATTACACCGACATCACCTCACTGAAATGAGGAAGGTTGGAATCCGTGGGACCAATCACTTTTGCCATATTTTGATCCTAGCCTGAAGGTCAGATAGCGTTGGGAGAAAACAGTTATATATATAGATATTAAAAATAGATTAATATACCTTTTTAATATACCTATTATATATAGATATTAAAAATAGATTATACCTTTTTAATATACCTATTATATTAAAAATAGATTAATATGCCTTTTTAATATACCTATAGATATTAAAAATAAATTAATATACCTTTTTATTGGCATGAGCAGCAGTAAGGGCATAGAAATTTGGTTGTAAATTGTTTTATTTTTAGTAGGTACCTTTAAAAAAGCGATACGTTACGTTTAAAATGCATTTCTTGTAGCTTTTATTTTAGTTTTAATTCCAAGATAATAATTTAAATTTAATATTTTCAATAATCAAAATCCTTTGTATTTCCAAGCGAATTTAAATTTATAGGAATTTTTTTTTTTAATCGCTAAAATCATTAAAGTCAGTAATATTAATAAAAAAAACAAACATAATTCTCACTTTTAAAAAATATCTTTAAAAAATAAAATATACTTTTCCGAAACTTTATTTGAGGAAAATTACCTGATTTGAAGTTTAATTAATCTGAATTACTTTTAGTTTAAAACATCACAGAAAAAGATTTTTGATACGCAGATGGCTGTTTTTATAAAGTGCTGATTTACCCATAGCTTTTGTTTGACATTTTAAATAAAGATCACATAACTGTAAAAATTAATTGATGAACACAATGTGAACGCCTTTATATATATATATATATATATATATATATATATATATATATATATATATATATATATATATATATATATATTGAAACTACCCAATAAAAATAAGAAAATATTCTACGCAATCCAATATTTTATTGAATTTTAGCTACTTTTCTTTTTTTTAGCTACTTTTCTTTTTCGTCTTACTTTGTTGAGCAAATGTTAGAAAATTCTCAATTAATTTTAAATTTACTATGGTTACCTCACTTCTTTTTTTGATAATGTCGTGTATAGACGTTTGTATTCACAAAAATTGGCACGTTTATACACACACACAAAAAAAATTCAAAATACTTTTAAAAATACTGTGTTCGCTTAATTATAGCAAGCTTTTCCATTTAAAATTTATGATTAGAAAATATAGTTTTTACTTAAGAACAATATCAACTAACCGTTGCAAATTAATACGGAATTTAAGATTTAAAACTTTATATATTATTATAATTAAATTAAAAAATGCAAACAATTCTTATAATAATTAATTACTCATCGAAAAAATGTTCTTTCTTAGACAATAGTGTCCATCTTATTCATAAAAGCAATTAATAGCTTTTCTAATTAAATAATGTCTTAGTTTTACTGTATTATTTTTACTTTAATACTCAGAGAAGATTTTCTGTAACTGGGTGTCCTGTTTGATAAAAAAAAAATCGATGATTTAATTCTCCATGGACTTATATAACTAATATAAAATTTAAACCCTACAAAAAATTTTTTTTATAAAATAAGTTGGAGGGTGGGGGTAACAGACTTTTAAAAAAATTTTTACTAAGATTTTCTAAAAAAGAAAAAAAAGTAACATTTCGAAAATAATTTCATTCATTTGTGCACAAGTCTTGAGAGTTTCACTAAAATCCGGGAATTATCTGATTCTTGCTTGAATTTCCAAATTAATGTGTTTTTCATCGCAAAACGACGCTGAAATTTCCCATGCTAATTATGGTCACCCGTTGACGCAAGAGAAACACATTTTTAACCAATATTTCGAATTTTCTAAAACGGATTAAAAATATATAATTCAATAATAATAAAAATCCTTTGATATTTCTTCCTAATAACAACTGATTTTGACGATCAATTTCTTTTTTTTGGGGGGGGGAGCATTTTTTTCATTATTTTTTAGCGAATCGTTGGAGGTACCTAATTAGTCATAAATTACTATGATTTATCTTTCAACCTCTTTTTGACCTCCAGACATTTATCGAGATCCTCTATCATACGTTTGTTAACCCTCTGGATAATTCCATCGACCCCCAGGGGTTGATATCAACCACTTTCAGGATCTCTGACTAGTAGTATAAGAAGAGAGTATTTTGCTTATGATTGAATGTACCATTTAAATGATGAAATTAATGTCGTAATAATGTCCTTTATTTTCCGTTTTTGTATTGAATTGAACTACTAACGAACGCTGTTGGTATTTAATATTTATTTAGTTATTTATTTAGTTTAACCGGTGGTAATGGACTTTCTTTGGGGAGAAAACGAGGACAAGACTCCAGTTGCTCACACCCCACCTCATTCTCTAGCAAAAGCATGACGCTATAAAATAAGTGTGTGTGGTTCCGGATGCCAATTATTAGGGACAGGCTTCCCACGGTCAAATAAAACGGTGTGTAGGTTAGTTGGCCCTTTCAAAAAGCCTGGTCGATTTTTCATTCGAAACAAATGTAGAGGCGGATACACAGACACAATGAGAGAACTGTTGGGGAGAAAAGTGGACTTGGTAGCCGTCGAAAATGTTTTATGGAGGGAATAGTACACTCAAAAGGAAAAAAAAAAGATTTGAGAAATGAAAGAAATGGTGGAAGAAAGAAAGAAAGAAAGAAAGGGGAAAAGAAAACTGAATTATTTTCAGAAAGAAAAAAAGAAAGAAAATTTATTAAAAAAGAAATTAAGGGAAAAACGAGTAATTTTAAGAAAGAAAGAAAGAAAGAAAGAAAGAAAGAAAGAAAGAAAGAAAGAAAGGGGAAAAGAAAACTGAATTATTTTCAGAAAGAAAAAAAGAAAGAAAATTTATTAAAAAAGAAATTAAGGGAAAAACGAGTAATTTTAAGAAAGAAAGAAAGAAAGAAAGAAAGAAAGAAAGAAAGAAAGAAAGAAAGGGGAAAAGAAAACTGAATTATTTTCAGAAAGAAAAAAAGAAAGAAAATTTATTAAAAAAGAAATTAAGGGAAAAACGAGTAATTTTAAGAAAGAAAGAAAGAAAGAAAGAAAGAAAGAAAGAAAGAAAGAAAGAAAGAAAGAAAGGGGAAAAGAAAACTGAATTATTTTCAGAAAGAAAAAAAGAAAGAAAATTTATTAAAAAAGAAATTAAGGGAAAAACGAGTAATTTTAAGAAAGAAAGAAAGAAAGAAAGAAAGAAAGAAAGAAAGAAAGAAAGAAAGAAAGAAAGAAAGGGGAAAAGAAAACTGAATTATTTTCAGAAAGAAAAAAAGAAAGAAAATTTATTAAAAAAGAAATTAAGGGAAAAACGAGTAATTTTAAGAAAGAAAGAAAGAAAGAAAGAAAGAAAGAAAAGTTATTAAAAAAATTAAGGGAAAAAAACGAGAAATTTTCAGAAAGAAAGAAAGAGTTGTTAGTCAGTTCTTACGGGCATGCAAATTAAAGAAAAATAAAGAAAGGTGGAAAATTTTGTGCTATTCCTCTCTGCTGTCAACTGTTGCTGTTCGAACTCATAAACCGAAATTTGAATATATGTTTAAGGCCAACACGTTCAATCCACTTGCAAGGGTAGCGTTAAACTCATTTTTTCGAACAACATTTTCTCCTTTTTAATTTTGTGTCGAACGAGGTTCTTAGATGTGCAGGGAGTGTAACACTTAGCAACTCGAAAAGAGAAATCAGCAAAGTGAGTTCGGTTTCACTTTTCGGGTTCGTCGCATTTATTTTCGCGCAAATACACTTGGGAAATATATGAACCCATCTCTTCTCTCGCCATCTATAGATTACTTAAATGAGGCTGATTGTATCTCTTGCCTTGAAATGGCAACTAGTCTAAAAGAAGGAAAACTCTTAATTCAAAAGCCAACTTGAAGAGAGGACTCGGCTCCATCAGGCCGTCTTTCCCTAGACGTACCGGTGCTGTTTGTACACTTAAGAAGACCCTGATAGGATAAAGGACTCAAGGTTAGTTTAGCAAAAATAGGAAAAACTGTGTAAAAATAAAGTGAAAGAAGAATGATCAGAATAAAAACTACAGCAGGCACAGCGAAAAACAGAAGCGGCGAATAGAAGGAAGGAAGGAAGGAAGGAAAGTAAAGAAAATGAATGGAAAGAAGGAAATCAAAGGAAGGAATGAAAGAAAAGAAAGAAAAGGAAGGAAGGAAGGAATGAATGAATGAAGGAAGGAAGGAAGGAAGGAAGGAAGGAAGGAAGGAAAGTAAAGAAAATGAATGGAAAGAAGGAAATCAAAGGAAGGAATGAAAGAAAAGAAAGAAAAGGAAGGAAGGAAGGAATGAAGGAAAAAAGGTCAAGGAAAGAAAGGAAAGGAAAGGGGAGGATAGAAGGAAGGGAAGAAAGTAAAGGAGAGGAAAGGAAAAGCAAGAAAAAGAAAAGAAAAGAAAGAAAAAATGAAGGGAATAATGGAAAGAAAAAAGGAAGGAAAGAAAGAAAGGATAGGTAAACGAAAAATAATGTGAGCAAAATTTAAGAAAGCAAAGGATGTGTGATTAAAGAGATAATAATTAACTTAAACTAGTATTATTAATCAGTAAATTCGGGCTTAGCTTTGCGTGACAAAAGGCTACGAAATTCGAACCCACGAGGCTGTTGTAATGAACTGAGGGTCCAGATTACTAATCATTGCTTCACGGTAAGTGTTTGACTCACAGCGAGTAAGAAACAAAAAACATTAAAACATTAAGAGAGAAGTGAAAGAAAAATGCAAAGAAACAGAGAGAAAGACAGCGAAATAAATCAAGAAAGAAGAAAGCAAGTAAAATAAACAAAAAAGAAAGCGAAATAAATAAATTAATATGAAAGAAAGTGAAATAATAAAGAAAGAAAGAAAGCAAGAGGAAAAAATAACTAAGAAAGAAAATGAAAGAAAAAAGAAAGAAAGAAAGCGAAATAAATAATGAAAAAAAGAAAGAAAGAGACCAAAACAAGTAAACATTTATTTCGCGAGACAAAAAAAAAATTCTTGCATTTAGGAAAAGGAAGAGACTTATTGTTGTTCGCCGAAGAACAAATAGTGGAATAGGGAAACGGAAGGCAAACAAGAATGTGGGTGAACAAGGATGACCTTTTTTTTTTTTTTTTTTTAAATAGAAAATATCAGATATTACTCATTCACTGTATTAGAGTCTATATCCAGACATATTTCCATACCCACTCGCTGCCCCTCGCCTTACTCACCGAGATACAGAAGCCTGCGCGAACACACACACACACATGCACCCCAATATACATGCAGAGGCACGCAAGTGTTACAAACATGAACGAGTAAAGAAACGCGTGCTGAAACATTCATTTTCACTTCCTTTTTTAAATTATGGAATGCGCATGTGCGAACGCGTATGTGTGATGAATGTGTCTGCGTAATATGAGCGTGCTAAGTTGTGTGGTAAGAGTGGGGGTTGATTACGGCCATATCACATTGAAACACCGGTTCTCGTTAGATCACCGAAGTTAAGCAACGTCGAGTCTGGTGGGTATCTAGATGGGTGACCGCTTGGGAATACCAGGTGCTGTAACCTTGAATGTGTGATGGGCTGGTGGTGTAATGGATGTAATGAGAAATCGGAGAGCCGAGTTCGAATTCCAGTCGGGTTTGTTACATTCATCTACGCGCGATCATGAATCGAAAAGCGACATGATCGCCCAAGCGTGTTGCATGCGCCTCTACCAACTCTCATTGGTTCTGCGCAATAAGTTAATAGCCAATTCCTCACCCCATTAATCTGGGAAAGGCCTACGTCCAATAAAGGACCTTCACAGGTTAAAACAAAGTTGTATGGTGAGTTTGTTATAGGACGAATGTATGTATGTTTGTGTGTAATAGCTCAGCAGCAAACCAGAGGCATCAACTTGTTATTTTTTTTAATTAATTTACCCCATGCAAGGCGATAACACCACTGAGCCGCAAGGGAACTGGAAGTGAAAAAGAAGGAAAAGACTTTAGATGGAATCGAAAACCCAAGCCTAAACATGCAACAAAGGAACCTCTTCTCCTGAGATGGGCGAAGCTATATACTCTTATTAAGGAGAAAAATAAATAATTAGCAAATAAAATTTCAGAAGTTAGAAGTATAGAGTTGAAGTAGACTTTAGAAGGAGCAGGAGATCCCATACTAAACAGAAAACAAGGGATAAACTTCTACTCCTGTTCAAAAGACCGGGGAAGTGTATAAACCGGGCGATAGGCGGAGCCATCTACTCCTATTGAGGAGAAAATAAATAATTAGTAAATACAAATTCAGAAATTAGAAGTATAAAGTTGAAATAGACTTTTCAAGGAACTGGAAAGCCCATCCTAAACAGAAAAAAGGGATATAATTCTAATTCAGGTTCAAAAAACTGGGGAGGTGTGTGAACCGGACGGTACTTACTAAATGTAGCTTAGTTTTGGCACAAGGCCATAAGTATGGAGTACCCAGTGAGGATTGAACTCACTACTCAGTAGCTAGACGAACTCGTTAACCTTTAATCCAAGCCGATGGGTTCCCAGAACCAGAGGACCCAACTAAACGAATCAAAAGAATGGCGAATTGATACATCATTAAACACGATGCACGTGTAAGTGCCAACATGATAGCCCTGCCAGCTGCTGGAATGCTTGAAAAATATGACCATTTTATGGGGGATTACGGCCACATCACGTTGAAACATTGGTTCCTGTACGATCACCGAAATTAAGCAACGTTGAGCCTGGTCAGTACCTAGATGGGTGACCGTTTGGGAATACCAGGCGCCAAAGGCATGAATGTGCAGGTGGTGTAAAGAATAATGGCTCGGAATTGTTAATCGTAAAGCCGAGTTCCAATTCCCATTAGGTATGTTACATTTACTTTCGTGCAAATACCCTTGGGAAAGGTATGACTCGACCTCTTCTCTCTGGGTTAATTAATAAAACTTGTACCGCTAAAATCATTATTACCTAAAAAAAAAAAAAAATTCTTAGAATCTAAAGAATATTTCCTGGCTTTAAATAAGGGTTGATAAACCGTAAAAAAACGAATTAATCAATCATTTTATGGGCACATGCCGGATTATTATCAACCAGTAGATAGTAGATTGAAGAATAATTTCTGAATATTCTTTAACGAAAAGAAAACCGAAGAATGAAAAGAAAAGTGAACACAAAGAAAGAAAAAGAAGAAAGAAAAGAAAATAAGAAAGAAAGAAACAAATAAGGAGAAAAAGGAAGAGGAAAGAAAAGAGAGAAAAAAGAAAACAAAAACAATAAAGAAAAAGAAAGGAAATTAGAAAAGAAAAACGAAAGAAAGAAAAAGACAAAAAAAGAAAGAGGAACGGAAAGAAAACCAAAAATGAAAAGAAAAAAGGAAAAAAAAAAGAAAATAGGAGAGTCAAAAAAGCAAAAGAAAGAAAAAGAAAACAAAAGAAAGAAAGAAAACGGCAAGAAAAGAAAGAAAGAAAGAAGGAAATAAAGGAAGAGGAAAGAAAACAAAAGAAAGAAAAAGAAAACAAAAACAATAAATAAAGAAAAAAAAAAGAATAGAAGAAAGAAAGGAAATTAGAAAAAAAAAAGAAAGAAAGAAAAAGACAAAAAAAGAAAGAGAAACGGAAAGAAAACCAAAAATTAAAATTAAAAGAAAACAGAAAAAAAAGAAAAAAGGGAAAGAAAAGAAAAAGGAGAGACAGAAAAAAGACAGAAAAGAAGAGGAAAGAAAAAAGAAAACAAAAGAAAGAAAGAAAACGGTAAGAAAAGAAAAAAGAAAGAAAAGAAATTAAAATGAAAGGAAAAATAAAAAAAAAGGTATTTATATAATGTACGATATATTATTAACAAAAAAAAAGGGTTTTTCTTTGTCTCTCGTATGAGAGACAAAAGAAAACCCCTTTTGTTGCAAGGAATTATCCAATATAATCTATTGTAAACTTTCCCTCTAACCTTTACTGATAGAAATACTTTAACTAAAATCATTGTGTCCGTAAAGGTTTTTATTAGATTACCTTAATTGGAATACCTACCTTTCTTCCAGATTCACTTCCACTGAAAACAGTTGCGAAATGCAACCCAAACCTCAATCTTCTTAGGTTCAGCGTCTGAGTGAAAAGAAGCCAACTAAATAGTGGAATGGGAGAAACGAAATCCTACAATTGCATCCCAGATGTCATTGACTGTTTATTAACAATCAAAAAAGAAAAAAAATAAGCCAAGCACTTGTTATTCCGTAAAACAGAGGTCCTCAACCAGGAGGAAAGGAATTATTCCCCTCCCCGGGAGGAATTATAAGGTTTCAGAAAGGAATTTGAACCAAACGTTGGCAAATGCACACTATTGGGATATTGATATTTTTACACACGAAAATTCTACAACGTAACTTTTAGCTTTTGGAAAAGGGGAATTTCATTCTAAAATATGATGGAAAGGATGCCTAAGCCAAGACATCCCCCCCCCCGTCAAGAAAAAAAAAATGAGTACAACTGCTCCAAAATATCTTACTGGACATATTGAAAAAAGTGCCTGTTAGTCGAACACAAGTCAGTCACCAAACATATGCGCAATGTATCGGAAATAAATATTCCTTTTTTATAGTATAAAAATTAGTCCAGCTTGCAGGATTACCTCACCTTGTCGTCGTATAAAGCAGTATAAAAGAGAATGAACCAAACTCACCATCCCTTCTCTCTCTCTTCGTGTTCTCCTCAATCGTTGCGACAAGACGTATCTCGTTTCCACTATGGGGTTGGGATTCAAATTCCTCTCATTCCATTGGGATTCAAGTTCACCCCGGACCTCAAGTCGAGCTTATATTTGCGATCCATCGCTAAAGACCCTTCGACATCCTTAACTGGACCATAGCTGTCATCAAGCGAATGGATGTCAAAACGAGAAAGCCCTTCACTTGCCACTGCATGCATAATCCTAAGGCTGATGTTAATCGTCTGTATGTGTCCAGATCCGAAGCAGTGGGAGGATTTGTTCAACTAGAACTGTCTTATAAAACGACAACAATGGGCCTTCAAATATACCTAGAATCTACAGACGACTGGATGATGGTCTGTGTCAAAGAACATGAAAAAAAAAGAAACTTTATTCAGTAATAACGGAAGACAATAAATTCAAAAGGAAATTTCAAGTGGATGAAGAAGAGCAAGTAAGCCATAATCCACCTATTGCAGCGGCAAAGAACCTGAAAAAGAAGACAAAAGCAACTGCAATGGTCATCGTAAATGTAAAAACTCTTCATGGCCAATACTCTGCCCGTACCAGACAAGCAGATACAAACAAACCCCATGTCAACCAGAAGTTGCGCAATACACGATTAAAAGCTGAAACTGAAGATGGCCAATGCTTGCTAACTAGAAATTATCAAGCAAAAAATATTGAGAAAGTGTATCAACCCAAAATGCAGATTCTGTGATGAATATCCAGAAACAATTGACCATCTTTTATCAGGCTGCACCAGTAATAACAAGCGCCAAATATAAAACTCAGCATGACCACACTTACTGTTGTAATCATTGCCGACGGAATCTGTTTAAAAATCCTGCTAAATATGCCGCGCAATCATCTCAGTAAGATGTGTGGGTGGGTAGCGTAGCGGTTATTGGCGCTGAAAATAGGATTGGCTTGCTGAGTTCAAATTCCAGCCAAAAGCCGTTGCATTCACTTTCGTGCGAATACCATTGAGAAATGTACGGATCCATATCTGACCATTTTGTATCAGATTTCGCGGTATTAGCATCTATCGAATATAAAACTCGGCACGACATATTTGCAATGAAAGATCTGAAATGTTTATGCAAATTACAAGAGATTAATAGGAACACCACCCAATCCCGGTTACAGACATAGGACCTGTAATAATTTTGGGGGACTTTACAATACACACATACAGAACAATCAAAGGTAACGGTTCAAGCATAAATGATTAAAGACCATAAAAACAGAACATGCTTCTTCGTCATCGCAGTTCCTGCAGACTGCAATCTAACTTTGAAGATATTTAGAAAACTCAAAATACAAGGACCTTGATGTGGAAATTTAAAAAAAAATGTGGTACGTAAAGGGAGTAATAATTCCAGTTGTGGTTGGGGCCCTGGGTTTGTTTGGAAAATGTTCTGATAGACTCATTGAAGTGATCTCTGATAGCCCATTGTATCTCAAAAAAGCATACCCGCTCGGCCCGGTGGCTAGGATCAAAGTGTAGTATCTGTGCTTTGTGAGCTGCCGGGTCGGGTGTCTGTCGAACTCTCTGCTTGCAGAGAGGAACCCTGACGAAGCTCCGCCGAAGGGTAGGGTTTCGTTGGGGGAGGTTGACGGAACTGCCCCCGCTCGGGAGGTTTGGATGGTTATTTATTTTTGGCTGGGCCTACGGGCTCGGAGATACCCACATTAAAAAGGCCTTGTGCCACATTCAATCGTCGTGGGTAGATTGATAAATACCATCTCTGATAGCCCATTCCTCAAAGAAATACAACAAAGTTGTTCTTACAAGTACAGCATACATCTTACGAAAGGCTTTAACTAGGTAAAATGTGTGAGATTTTAGGGGTTTTTTTTAATTAAAAAAAGTTAAAAGTTCATTAAAAGTTCTGATAGATTCATTAATGGGATCTCTGGTAGATGGTCTTAAAGAAATAAAGAAAATATTCTTTTTACAAGCAAAACTTACGCCCCACGAAGGGTTTTATCTACTTAATATGTATATGCATTTGTAGTTTTTATTTTACGCAAAGGTACTGTGGAAAATGTCACGATGCCATTTTTTTGTCCTTATTGATTGATTTGTTTTCTACGGCTTACAACCCTTTGCATGTTATTTAAACCCAGAAAATATTTATAGATTTTAAGAATAATGGTTTAGTGATACAAGTCTTACTAATTAACTCATAACTAGCGGGCAAAAGATGTGGATTCATGCCTTTCCCAAGGGTATTTCCGTGTAAGTAAATATAACGAACCTAACGGGAATTGGAACTCGGCTCTCCGATTAACAAGTCCCAGCCATTATCCCCCACACCATCTGGACATCCAAGCTTACAGCACCTTGTATTCCAAAGCGGTCACCCATCTAGGTACTGGATAGGCTCGACATTGCTTAACCCCGGTGATTGTACGGGAACCGGCGTTTTAACGCGATGTGACAGTAAGTCAGGTATCTGGTTGGGACCTGAAATAAATAAGTATACAACAGAAATCAAACTGATATGGACATCATCATGACGCTGTAGTTGAGGGAACAGATGTTAACAGGCTATTGATTTTCTTTCTATCAACACAGAGGATCGAACAATACAAGCAAATTACCCAGGAATTATTATCAAAGACAGAAATGAAATAGTTTGCATACTGATTGACATAAGCGTACCAAGTAGCAAAAACATCTCAGCAGTGGTTTCGGAGAAACTAAGCCAATACAAAAACTGAGAGAGGGAAACAAACAAAAATTTTAAAAAATGCCGTACTTAAAAACGAAAACTATCTCTGTTGTGGTTGAAGCTTTGGGTCTGATAAAGAAAGGAACTGAAGAGCAAACCAACAAAATCCCTGTCGCACCATCTCTCCTTGAAATCCCAAAACTAGTTCTGACAAGTACAGCCTATATCCTGCGAATAGGTTTGTCCATTTAAGATTTTTTTGTGTTATATACTGTACCTATGAACACTAATGGGTATATCCCAATCCTCGTAAATACGTTGAACACTAAGTTAGGGGTAACATGCTGTCTAAGTAGTCCACCATTACAGTAGTTTACCTACTTCACGCCGCTGGTGAGTATTGTATTTTGTTGATATTTTCATTTCCAACTCCCGTTTTGGTTATTCCTTATTCACTAACCTCTTCTAGGTTACAGCATTTTGTTTTGTCAATAGCTGTATTTTGTTTAATTAAATGGAAACAATAAAAAAAAAATCATATCCTTCGCTTGGCTTAAGTTTTATTGGTTATGACCCGGCATGTGATTATAAAACAATTGCAGGTAAAAAAAAAATTATTATTATTATTATTATTATTTCTGCAAAACTAGATATTACCTTGAAAAACCACATCTACCCAATATACCGGATATGCACCAAGAAACAGTAAACAATAGTCCATCTAGTCCATGGATGCTCAGAATTGGCCAAAACAGTATACATACAAAGCAACAATATATCTGCTCTGGGCAATAAACACTATAGCATCAAAGTCAAAGACAAATATTATGAACATGTGACGTCAACTATCATAGAAAACGATTAAGCTTTTATTCTTAGTAACATGTTATTCTAAACTGATAAAGAAATGAAGGTCATCAGTTGTAGTTGGAGCCCTCGGATTGATTGGAAAAGGTTCGGATAGACTCATTAAAGGGATTCCTGGTAAGCCCATACCTTAAAGAAATAGAAAGAAATGTACTCAGAAGTACAGCTCACACCTTATGAAGGACTCTTACTTAAAATGTGTGTAATGAAAACATTTCTAACCTTAGGTCTCTGGTTGGGACCCGGAAGGAAATGTGCCTGCAACAGAAATCTAAGGAAATAATAATAATAATAATAATAATAATAATAATAATAATAATAATAATAATAAGGATAGCAATAATTCCAACTGTAGTTGGAGCACTCGGATTGACTGGAAAAGATTCCGACAGATTCAATGAAGTGTCTCCTGGTGGCCAATGCCTTAAAGAAATACAAAAAAATTACTTATAAGTACAACTCACATATTACGAAGAGATCATTATGCAAAATGTGTGTAATCGTAGGTTTTTGCTTTTTATAAAAATGATCAGTTACATGAAGTTATTACTGACCTTAAGTCAATGGTTGGGAGCATGAAGGAAAACTGTATGCAACAGAAACCAAAGATAATAATAATAATAATAATAATAATAATAATAATAATAATAATAATATGGCAATCCCTGCTGACTGCAATGTATCTTTGAAGATATTAAAAAAGCTGTCAACATAGAAGGACCTTGAAATAGAAATCTCGAAAATGTAGCATATCGGAACATCAACAATCCCTGTTGTAGTTGGAGCCCTAGGACTGGTTGTAAAAGATTGCCGTAGCCTAATTGAAGGGATTCCTGGAAGTCCATGCCTCAAGGAGATACAAAAAATTGTTCTGACAAGTACAGCCCACACTTTACGAAGGGCTTTATCTATGTAATTTTTTTTTTTTGTCAGTGGAAAGTGTCATGATGCTATTTCTAACCTTAGGTCCCTGGGCGGGACCCGGAAAGAAATGGGTAAATGCCAGAAACCAAAGATAATAATAATAATAATAATAATAATAATAATAATAATAATAATAATAATAATAATAATTGCCCTAGGGGCTGGAGCACCCTGCATCTTTATTCATTAGTGGGAGCATCACAGTCAGGTGGCATAAGATTATTATAATTTTTTTTTTTTTGTTAGACACAGCAACTTAGGATTTACATCAGGAGTGGGAAACCTTTTTTAGAGTGAGTGCCAAAACCAGCAAAATCTTTGACACAAAATTTTTCCACATATCAAGAAAATTTTTTGAGAAAATATTTGACATTTCTTAAGTATGCAAAGAACTTTTTTAAATGATAAAAAATCACTCCAGGGCAATAAAGACACGGTATTGTGAGAAAATATGTAAATCATGTAAAACAGAATTAATGAAAAATAAAAATTATGACAGGTTTTTTTTTTGTGATATTTTTATTAGCCTGTGAGTATTAAATGCAAACTGCCATACGTAGTCACACAATTTAACGATACTTATTAACTATCATTAGCATCAGCACAAAAACTTGACTAATCATCATTTTCCCCAGTAATACATTTTTATAAATGATGTATAAAAATACATATTTATTTACCTTCAAAACTACATTTAAACAGCCCTGAAACATTACCACTTTCAAAAGAAAACATCAGATAAAACTAGAGACAGAAAACATATTGACTCTTTATATATTATCAGTGGGACTTCTACTGAATCACCGATGACAGAGGTTTTATATCTGGTTTATATTTAGTAACCTTGAGAGATATGCACGCACTACTAGTTTCATCCGTCAGGATATTCTTGTACGAGACTTAACAGTGTTCATCACTGAGAACAAAGATTCACAAACATGTAGATGAAAACATGGATAGTAATGCTGTTGCAAGGTTTTTTTAAGCAGATAAAATTTTCTGGAAATGTATTCCAAATCCTTAATATTTTGTTTTCCGTATTTCTCTCTGATACTTCTATCTCTAATCGCCCCAATTCAATATTTTCAACAACTTTAAGGTCAACAAATTTCTGCTTCCAAACTGAGCTATTCTGAAATTCAGTCAACTGAATCTCAAAATCATCCATGTCTATTCGTGAAAATTTTTGCAAGTTTAGTTCATCCGGTTTGATACTATCTGGAAACTTAATGAATCTTGCTGTCTCTTCCAGTTCTCAAATCTTGTAAAGAACTGCTCAACAGTTGATTTGATAATGTTTACAAACAACTTTTGAAGACTTTGCTGGTGTGTTCTGCCATCTTTTGGAAAATCATTGATGTATCATTTTAGGTTTAGGAAGTTTCTAAATCTCGTTACCTACATCCCTCTTAAAAATTCTAGTTTCATTTGAAAAGCCTTTATGCAACTAAACATAACATCAAATGTCTTACAAGAGCTCTGTAAATTAATATTCAAGTCATTTAAATGTTCACAAAAATCTGCAACAAACACCAGTTTACGAACCCACATGATGTCAGACAATCTTTGGTAAGACACTTATTGGTCATTCAAAAACAGCTTTATCTCATCTAAGCATTCAACAAATCATTTCAGAACCAAATCTCGGCTAAGCCAAGGAATATTGTTGTACATTTTCAGTCTTTCATATATTAGGTTGGTGCAAAAATGATGACGTAATAATGTCGTTTTTTGACGTTAAAAAATACGTCAAAAAACGACATTATTACGTCATTATTTTTGCACCAACCTAATACAAATTCTTCCTCGTTCAGTAAAATTTGAAATTGTCTTTAATTTAAATCCCGAGCAGAAATGTAATTAACAATCTTGATAAGTGCATCACTTCTTGAAGTTCCTTTAGGCCAGCTTTTGTACACAAATCCGCCTCATGTATGATGCAATGAAAACCTCTCATTGGATGACCAACATCTTTTGCAAACAGATTTACAAACCGTGCCTTCTCACCAGTCATGCTGAGGACATAATGTACTCTGGCAGATTCTACCTTTGAAATGTGAATTTGTCGAGCAGATAATTCGTTCACAACAGCTTTACATATTTCAGTCCCGCTAATATTCTCAAACAGTGTTACAAGGGAAGCATCTCTTCACATAATTCATCACCCGTACAAAATCGAGAAAATATGGCTAGCCTAGATGATGTTGTAATGTCCGTACTTTCATCAATGCAAATAGAAAAACAGTTACATGAAAACAAATCTTTTGTCAATTGTTCAGCTGTTTTCTTTTCCAACTTAATTATCCTATCCTTTATCTTTAATGCGCTGAATAATCTTTTCCTTTTCTGAAAAACTGTGAAAAAGGAAACGCACACATTCGAGCCAAGCTTCTTTAATATACTCCTTAATACTGAGTGGTTTTCCATGTTGGGCAATAACTTTTGAAACCTCAAAACTAGCAGCAACTAAGTTGGAACTGGGCCTATCTGAAATAAAGTTAATAAAAAGTATGTGACTGTTATTTTGTCTTGCTCAGTTCATGAGGGATTATTTCTCTTTGTTTCTCCTCAGTTTTATTGTTTAAGTTTTTATGAACACTTTCAAGATATTACTTTACGGAAGAAGTCCTACAAACGATTGTTTTAGAACAGAAAAAGCACAAGGCTTTATTATCTTTCTTAATCATGGCAATTTTTTAAGTCCGGTATTCTTTAAATTCTCTAATATCCTCTTCATTTGAATGACATAATTTCTTAGCTGATGATCGGGACATTCTACACAATCTGTAAAGGGCAGAAAATAAAAATACATGAGATAATTATATATATGAAAGAGGAGAAAGAATAAATGTAAGTCAAAAAGGGAATCTAATGAATAAGTTTTACGTGCAAGAAACACGTCATCAGCGTGCCATGTTTGGCACGCGTACCAAGAGCTGCCCACCCCTTATCTAGATGCATCGAAACATCCTCTGCCCTGAAGGTATTTCTAGGCCGATCCCACCAGGAAGGTTTTGTACTGCTTTTATCAAAACCTGTCACCATACCACGCACATTTGGCAGTGGTCTTGTATACCCTTATCAGACTGGGTGTCATGATGGGTATATTGGGCTTCGTATATTTGTACCCCAGCGTGATTTTGTTGTCCTGCTTCCCTCTCACTCAACATCAATATTACTACTACTACTACTACTACTACTACTACTACTACTACTACTACTAATAATAATAATAATAATAATAACGATAATAATAATAATGATAATAATAATGGATAGTAACATGTGTTTTAAAACTTAACGGATTTCGCTCCAGGTTATTGACTTTGAAACTAAGATACAGCCGATGAAGAAGAAAAAAAATCGATGTTTTTATCAGACGAGCAATACATGCGACATTCCTGCGTTCTCGTCTCCATGGTGTTATTGAGCAGCAGACAATATGACTTCGCCTCTTCAATGGCCGATCCTGAATCCCTATAACCAAGCAAATCAAGCCAGTCATCCAGGCCGGTATCTGAAAAAAAAAAAAAAAAAAAAAAAAAAAAAAAGAATGAAAAGAAAGGTCAGGGTTGGATCATTAGTAATCAGCTAAAGTATGAGTGGATGTGGATAATATTTTGTCTTGTTGTTAAATAAGAGGATAGAGGCGAGTATGAACAATTATAATCGATTAGGCCGAGTTTGAAAATACCTTGCATCCATTAAATACCTTGCATTCATTCAACCGAAACATTTAACGCTTGCGTCTCGCGCAGATCTATAATAATATCCAAGAGTTCGCTTAGAGCAGGAGTTCTTAACTAGGGGGGATTTCAGGGTTTCGGTGGGGATATAGTCAGAATTCACTGCAGGTTACCCAGATCGATATAAACCTGAAGAAAACCGGTGGGCGCAACAGTCGAAACGTTGTGATAACAACAACAAAGATAAGGTCAATAGTCCGAATATAAATAGTGTTAAATAATGATAGATCCTCATCTCAATAATTCAGACAGAAATTAAGCTATATTTACTAAGTAACAACTAGCATAATATCCGTAAGAATGACGGAATGATTTATATATGGATCGACATTTCCGTCTCGAGTTAGAATACCTGAGTACTCTGGAAGTGTTGATTCCTTTCAGGTATGGTATTGCGTGGGATCAAAATCTCTGCGAATAATGTCACACACACACACACACACACACACACACACACACACACACACACACACACCAGCTGCTTATCCACACGACGACAGAATCGGGAAAATCAAGAGAGAGAGAGAGAGAGAGAGAGAGAGAGAGAGAGAGATAGTTAGAAGGAGAAAAGGTGTAAAGGAGGAAAAGTAGAGGTTAAGAAAGCCAGAGAAGAGCGAAAAGAAAATCGGATGAAAAAGAAAAAACCCCAAAAAGCAGAATAAAAGCAAAAAGGAAATTGTGTGAAAAAAGCTAGAGAAAAGTGAAAAAAAATCGTTGAGAAAAGTCAGAGAAAAGAGAAAGAAAATTGAGTGAAAAATGCAAAAAAAAAAAAAAAAAAAAAAACGGAAAGAAATCGGGTGAAAAAAAAAACAGAAAATAGGAGAAAGGAAAATGTGGGGAGGGCGGTAAATAAGCTCGAGAAAATCGAAAAGAAAATTGTGCGCAAAAAACAAAAGAAAAGCGAAAAGAAAATTTGGGTGAAAAATTCTGGAGAAATGAGAAAGGAAATTGGGTGAAAAAAGCCACAAAAAAGTGAAAGAAATCAAGTGAACCCCCCCCCCTCCAGAAGATAGGAGAAAGGGAAATGGGGGAGGGGGTAAAAAAGCTACAGAAAAGCGAAAACAAAATTGGGCGCCCCCCCCCCAAAAAAAAAGAAAAAACAAAGTAAAGCGAAAAGAAAAATTGGGTAAAAATTCTAAAGAAAAGCGAAACTAAAATCGGGGGGTGGGGGGGAGCGAGAGAAAATTAGATGTAAAATAAGCTAAAGATAAGTGAAAAGATAATCGGGTGAAAAAAGCCAGAGAAAAGCGAACAAAAATTAGGCGAAAAAAAAAAAACAAAAAAAAAAACCAGAAAAACGCAAAAATAAAATCGTTTAAAAAACAGAATGAAAGCTAAAAGAAAATTGAGTGAAAAAAAGCCAGACAAAAAACAAGAAAAGAAAATTGAGTGAAAAAAAAAGCAGAGAAAAGAAAATCGGTAGAAAAAATGTTAAAGAAAAACGAAAAAAGCGGGAGAAGGTGGAAATGAAAGGTAGAAACAGACAGACTTTCTGTCTAACGTTTTCTTACTCCCTCGTCCCTTTTTCATCTTTTATAGCGTGTGAAGCGATTGAGGATTAGAAAAAAGACGTACTACTTGAACTGTGCGGTCTATTGAAACGTGCGCACTTTACCAATGTAAATATACGCATGACTAGATAGGCCCCGACATAAAGTATTTGTTGCAATCGGTTGAAATAATAGTTATACCGTTCTATCAAGTAGCTGACTTCTACTGCCAGATCAGAGCAAAAATCTTTACAGATCAGAGCAAAAATCTTTACAGATCAGAGCAAAAATGATGTATTGCTGCCATATCTGGACTGGAGCTGCCCGATTCCGATTTTCCAACCTCTACAGAATTCAAAAACGTCTACACGGTCATATGGGTGTTAAATTGTTTCCCACAATACAACACCTTTCCTCACAGACGCAACGTCGCGAGCCTCTTGCTACTCAATGTTTATTTCCATGGCAAATGTCCTAAAGGGCTACACTCATTAGTTTCATCAGTTCAGATCTTTTCAGCTAAGACCCAACGTGCAATGCACACAGGGCGAACATTTTTTTCATTCTCTCCGTATTTCATTGCTAAGGAGAAAGTTTTATTCAGACGTCTTCTTCCCAAGAGCCGCTGCTTTGCGGGACTGACTAAAAATCATCTGGCATTAATTATAGGTTTCTTCCTATAACCCATTAACTCTCACCCATCCTAAAATGGGACGGCTGAAATTAATGGGTAGACCGCATAATACAGTAATATTAAAATTTATAAAAAAAGGAAAAAAAAAAAGCCATGTAGACGAAACGAAGTAAGGGATTCTGATCGAAGCTTGGAGATTACTGTTTCCGAGGTTGCGATCATAAACAAGGTTGGAGAAAGAGCATATCACTGAAAACACAGTAAGATTTTTTAAACTCATTTCACCCGAAGCAAGGTAATAAACTCACTAACATGTTACTGAATGTGAGAGAATATGAAAAAAAAAAAAAAAAAAACATTTTTAATGCGAGAGAAAAAAGGAAATAAGAAAACAGAAGATAACGACTGACATTGCATTTAAATATTTTGAAAATCAAAGTAGATTGGAAAGCAAGAAGCCGTGATAGAAGAAATTGTTAGCATAGAACTTACGGTTATATCGAGCTATTTTAACTGTAAATCTAATACTGTGCTTAAATTCATGAAGTTTAGGTGACATAGAATAAGTTCATACGCATAATTGCCATGAAAATATTTATAAAAAAAAAGACACAGGGAAGTTACATTATGGCAGTGTGAATATGATTTAAGCCGAGATGCAAAGCTACGACTGATAATATTGCAGAGTCTTCTTTGTATTTTATCAAGAATCTCTATACACATAGCATAAGCACCAAACCAGATGTGACAGTAATATTCAAAGCATAGGCAACTGGTAGGCTTATAAATTTCTAAGATAGATTCTGTCGGGAAAATTGTCTGGCACAGCACAGCACAGTGAACCAATTTTCCTAGCAGCAGACATAACAAATGATTCAATATAATCTTTCCACTTTTTGTCAGCACAAAACGTTAGCCCGAGAAGGCGCAATGAGTCACTCTCCTGGAGGTTAGCATCAGCCATACTGATGCAAAGCAAAAAGGGTTCTCTCAGATGATTAAAAGAGAGCAGTTTCGTTTTGAAGGCGTCAAATTAATAAAGCATTTCTTGCCCCATTTAACAACAGATTATCGCTCACAATGAAGATATTACAAATACTAGCCTTAATAATTCAAGGAATAATAGCAATGCGTTCATTTTAATTTTTAGTTGCTTTTTATTGCATTTTTACTCAGGTCGTGATTCTACATGAATGAGTAAAGCGCACAAATAGGAAATAAAAACAAAAGCAGGTCTTAGGAAAACGCGAACTCACAACGCTCTTGCCTCGGAGAAACTTGGTTAAATCCAGCAGCTGTTCCAACCGACTACGCTACAAGAACAAAACGACTCGCCGATGATCAAATCTAACATATTAAACCCACACCTAATTCCACGGTCTCATCATATTTGTTCTCACTCTAGTAGTAATAGAAGCAGCAGTTTTATTTGTTTTTTATTCGATAAAACAATGTCAACCATGAGGATTGATTTTGACTTGTATTCATCTTAATTTATTATTTGCTTTTTTTAGCATTTTTACTGAGGCTGTTGATATACAGCAGTGAATAACAGCGCCGATCGAAAATAAAGGATTACTTATCAAGGAGACACGAAATCCCACACATTTCACCTCAACGAATAATTAAAATGAAAGTAGATACTAAAATTAACAATAATAATCATACTTATTATAAAACCCAGGTTGTGTGTGTGTGTGTGCACGTTTATATATTGGATCGGATTTCCTACATTTTTCAACCGATTTCAGCAAAACTTCACAGGACTACGTAAAATTACCTTGCGGTGGTTCTGACAGCGCCAAAAATTGGAAAAACACAATAGTTTTTGCACGAAATCAATTTGAAAACACGATTAAGAGGCATCGCGAGAATGAAAGGGGGACAACTCATATCGAGTTATACTTATTATAAAACCCAGGTTGTTTGTGTGTGTGTGTGTGTGTGTGTGTGTGTGTGTTCGTTTATATATGGGATCGGATTTCCTACATTTTTCAACCGATTTCAACAAAACTTCACTTTTTTTTGACAGGTAGTGTTTCTTATTGTCTTGCACACTTTTTCTTTATTTTTTACATTCAGAATGCTTTAAAAATTCCATTTACAAGACAATTTTTTATAATAAAATTCTATTCAATCAGTAGACTCATAACGATTGAAAACAATGTTTTTGTTTGAGTTTGACCAATTCGTAAAAAAACAAAAAAAAAAAAACATAAAAAACTAATTAAGACATGCGTGTTCGTCAACCGTAAACAATAATCTTTGTCAATTTTATTTTTCAGTCTTTATGATGGTCAATACTTGATCTATCTCTTACTGTTACATCCCCGGGCAACGCCGGGCTCTACTGCTAGTGTTTGATAAACTAAGAACCACTTGAAAAAAGCAAGCACGTTTGTTTGAAATCAAAGATCAGAGTTTTGGATAGATTCTTAATCTTTCTCTACGCCGGCGAATCTTGGACATTAACAGCAGAATTACAACGAAGAATCCAAGTGTTAGAAATGAAGTGTTACAGAACTATCTTAGGTATCTCCTACTTCGGCCACATCACAAATGACGCGATTTGGGACACCGCCAATGAAAGACGTTATATACACCATCAAGGATTGATTTATTCATTTTCTATAAATTATATTATGCATATTATTAAAAGCGAGAAAATATTTTTGGATATTGCTGCCACATACGGTCCGGTGATCCTGTTGTAAATTTAATGATTCTTTATAAAATCCAAAGAAGAATCAGCAATATTATTGGTCCTGACCTGACGTCTCGGTTTCAGTCACTTTCACAACACCGTAACG
Source organism: Acanthosepion lycidas (assembly GCA_963932145.1). Classification (NCBI taxonomy): domain Eukaryota; kingdom Metazoa; phylum Mollusca; class Cephalopoda; order Sepiida; family Sepiidae; genus Acanthosepion; species Acanthosepion lycidas. The sequence goes on along the minus strand of OZ010596.1, from coordinate 38,207,078 downwards.
CATCTTTTCTGTGTCTTTTCTATAAATACTTTCATAGTAATTGTTTGGATGAACTCTTCGCTATGGTACCTAGAATTTATGAATTTAAACGCATTACTAGATTGGCAGCATGGTCTCTTTTCGCTTGTTGAACTCACTTCCGGCTCTATGCATTCCAGCCAACTTTGATCTTCCAAAATGTAAATGCAATGTCAATTGTTATCTGCTGTCTTCTTGATTACTCTTCTATTGTTTTCGCTCATTACTAGTGTTTCTTTTTTCTTATTGTTTCACACTCAGTAACCCTTGTGTCTTAGTGGCTTTACTGCCTTACATAGGATGAAAGGACATAAAAAAAAAAGAATTTTTTTTTTGAGATAAGAATGATTTAGTGATACAAGTCTTATTAATTAGCCCATAGCTAGTGGAGAAGAAAAAGTGGATTAATACCTTTTCCAAGTTAATTCCTGATTAACAATTCAGAGCCATTATCGATTACACCAACTGTACTTCCATACTTACAGCACCTGGTATTCCCAAGCTCGACGTTGGTTACCTTGGCCGCAAGTCTCTACAATTAAGGAGAAAGTTAAAATACTATGGGCATGTCATAAGAGCCAATAATCTTTTCACTGCCATCCTTTAAATTATCACCTTAGGCAAAAGGTAAACTGCATCCGTCAACAAAGCTTTTGGTCGGAAGGTTTTGAGGAGCATGGAACCAACTCTTAATTGCTATTGTTCCCAGGTCCACTCTGAACCTGCGTGGTAGCACCTGTTAGGGTCCCAGCTATGGGAAAATAGTTAACCCCCAAACTGGGATCAAAAACTATGAAAGTATAAAAAAAATTATAGTAAAAATACCAGCAATACATTTTCATAGTAATCAAAATTACCAGCAATATATTTCTGTAGGGGGAAGATATTACCAGCAATACATTTTTGTAAAAGAAATTACTAATGCTCCCAAGTAAATTAAATTTCGTCGTTAAATGACCCATGAGGAGTTGATATGCCGTAAAACAAACCAAAGGAAGCCAAAAGAAGAAGAAGAAGAAGACAAGAGGTGGAGATGAACTTACAACATCACTAAGTGGAGTGGAAGATAATTCACATTGGCACGTAAACGTAACTGAGACAGACGTAGAGGTCAGCTGCTCAGGTGCGCAGTGACCCTAGGACCACATCCGGTCATGGGACTGATGATGATGATGATGATTTGATAATGTTTCATCGTATAAAAAAAGAATTCGAAGACTTTTTTGAAATGACTATTACCTCCCACCCACCGCTCTAGGAAGTCTGTGACGATGACTTTCTGCAGATTCCTTTATTTAATTATGTTATTTGCCATGCAATTTTGAAAAAGATAGGTGCACCTCATTGCCTTTTCCACGATTTGGAATATCAAAGTTTTCTTTCCCTAAGATTGGTTTCCACTCCAGGCTAGAGAGATTAGTCTACCCTGCTATTTAACTAGGTGCCTCTACAAAGAAGCTGAAAATTCAGCATACCATGATGAAAACATGCTCCAAACGTAATGAAAACAGTTTTATCGATAAAATCTTCATGTTTATTAAGAGGAATATCAGTGTATTTTTTGAATATTTAATTAAATTTATAACTCTTTTTAGAACATTCGAAATTTTTATTAAAATCTTGTTTTTATTGCCTCAGCGGATGAACTAACATTTTAGTTTTAGCATAGCAAATTTTAGCCTCTTTTTTGCGGTGATAAACACATTAGTTTGGAAATTCTTGCAAAAATCAAATAATCGTTAGATTTTAATCAAATTTTCAGGATTATTTACATATTTTTGAAATTATTTTTTAGAACATCTTGGTAAAAATATTTTTTTACATATGATACCCTCCCCCAGTTAATTTTATGAAAACTTGAGAAATTCAACGTGATAATTTTTAGTGACTTTTAGTTAAAAAAAAACTAAAAGTTAAAAAAAAACTAAAAACAGAATTCTTTGAAGAATTTAAATCACCGATTTTTTTTTCTTGAAATCGGACCCGTCTTACCGAAAATCTATTCTGAATCTAAAAACAAAAAACACAATGAAACTAAGTAAGACATTCTTTAATTAGAGAAAGTTTTAATGGTTTTTATGAATAATATAAAGACAATATTGTTTGAAGAAAAAAAATCGATGAAAAATGAATTTTTACAAAATTTGTTTTCATTTTCTTTTTTTACAATTTTAAATTGAATAATTTATAAAGTGTTAAAATCTTTTAAAACTCACTTTCAATGAGATGACCCTTAGAAAATATTGTTATTAAGTAAAACTATATTTACTAATACTGTAAAGCTTATTACAATTTGACGACTCTGAATATTTTTAAAAGAATTTCAATTTGTTTTTTGTATATGTGATATACGTGCAGAATTTCAAACTATGGATGTCCAAACGTATAAGCTTATCATTAAAAGGCCACACGTTTTAAAGGTTGTTTCCCCTTATTAGAAAAAACCCTCAAACTTTATCTACTCCACCATACTTAACTATGAATACGTTCAGCTGTCACTCGTCTGTCAATAAATCGATTTACACGTCAGAAAAGCTATATCCCGTGGTTAAGAAATGCTTGTATACAACATTTCATGCTATAAGTAATATTTGCTTCAAATCAGATTAATTTAACTTTAAATTTCCTCAAATAACGTTTCAGAAATATATATTTTATTTTAGAAAGATTTTTAAAACCGAGAATGAACTTTTGTTTACAGATGTATCAAAATGGCCGATTTTTATCGATTTGCCGAAAAAATGTTTGCTTACTGGAAATAGTAAATTTTAAATCCTTTAGCTTTCAATTAAAGCTAAAATGAAAGCTTCAAGAAAGCTTTTTCATTTAAAAAAAAACAAAAAACATTTAAAATTTTATGTATACCGAATTAATCGAGGTACCTATATTTCACCCAAGGCTAGTGGGGAGGAGAGATGGATTTATACTTTTCCACAAGGCATTAGTGCGAAAGTGAATTTGATAAACTAGCCCGGAATTCGAACTCGGCTCGCCGATATTTTCGGCGTGGATATTCGTTACACTACCCACACATCTCGTTCATAAATTACGATAAAAATAAATTATCAAAGAAAGTAAAAAGAAAAAGAAAAGCGCGAAAAAGTATTACTTACAGTTTTTTTGTTTTTTTTTGTTTTTTTTTACTGATTTCTCCCTACTTATTTTTTTTTAACCATCTGAGGATCACTTCATTGCGTGAAACTTTTAGTCACGGCAAAGAAATGTCTCTCAGATATTTCTGGGTTGTATTAGATCTTTCGTCTGGATTGTGGAGCTCTTTGTATCATTTCAAGTTAACTCTTGTAATCATTTAGTTACGTGCCATATGTGATAAACGCTTGTGCCATCATGCCTCTTTCGATTCATGAAAGAATGCCGTTTCTTTCTGAGGTAGACTGGTTGACAACCAAGGCTACTGGATCTAGACAATCCTGATATTTAACCTATTGCTGGGGTTCTGTAAGAAGAGATGGATTCATACCTCACCCAAGTGAATGTAACGAACCCGATTGAGATTCGAACTCGACGCTCTGATTACTCCTTCCGAGTCGTTCGCCATTTTTAATTATTTATTCTTTTGTTATGGCCATAGTTCGCTCACAATTTATGTATGTATATATATATATATATTTAAGTATATATATATATATTTGTTTTTCATTACATATTTTTATATATATATATATATATATATATATATATGTGTGTGTGTGTGTGCATCAAAGGAAAAGCTCAATACATCATTAAAGAGTTGGGTAATAATTTATTTCAAAACGACAACTGCCTCATCAGACCGGAGTACAAATTTACAGTCAGTGAAACACATTGAAAATAATCTAAAAAAAAAAAAAAATGAATTATCCTTGTCACGGATTAATGCTATGATATCTCTGTTTAAATTAAAATTCACGGGTCAATTTCTTAGTGTTGTTACAAAACTGATTAAGACACCGTAGTTTTGTTTATTTCTTTTACATTCCCAAGTACTTTCAATCTCATCCAAAATCATCTTCAGTGGTGGATTGCTAAGACAAAAATGAATGTAATTGATAGTTGTGAATTTTTGGGTAAATGCGCATGAAATGCGCTCCGTTATAGTCAATTTACGTTAAGAATATGTAAGGTAGGTAACTTATTTTAAATTGTTTATTGTTAATGTTTTAAAAATACTCAACCTTCAATTCTTTAAAAAAATACTTTTTACAATTTGAGCATTCCAAAACATTGCTTTTATATACATTTTAAAATATTGTTTCTATACTCGCAATTAATTTTTATTTACTTTTGGTTTCGTTTTTTTTTATATGGAGAGCTTCAAGAATTTGAAGATTTTATTTTTTTTATTTTTATGGCGGCGTATACTTGTATTGCCAATAATATTAATATTTCTCTAAAACGTTAATCTAGACAGGAATATTCTTTTAAATGTTGGGCAATAAAACTTGAATCTGACATGTGTAAAGTAAATCTTTTTGATAATGTCGTCGTCGTGAAACCAACATATATATTTATGTTTTTGTCAGAGATACAATCTCCCAAAGGACATTTGAATACATATACGATGTCGATCTTTTGCAAAGCATTAGTTGAAGGAGAAGTGTTATTGCGGGTGATTAAGTTGGTTGGTTTAGTATCGTATATAATTAGTTTTATTTTTTTTACTTGGATCAATGTGGGATGTATTAGTACTTTTGTGGGGGGGGGGGGTAAACTTGTTTAGATAGATAGATAGATAGATAGATAGATAGATAGATAGATAGATCGAGACAGACAAACAGACAGATAGAAACACAGAATCGACATCCATAGCCGGAATACGTAGTTATTAGCTAAATTTTGAGCTGAAATTGTCACTTTGTTATGTATGTCGATATTGTATGTTTCCACTGAATTATGTTGCAAAATGAACATTTGTCGCATAAAATGAATGCTTTTTTCATTAAAAGAAGAAGAAAGACAGACATGCATTTTATATTTGCTTTGCTGAAGAACTTACTGAATATTAAGTATCTTTGATTTTTTGATGAAAAAAAATCCGTAATGTTAGTTTCCAAGGGAGGTAACTTGAATAATAATGATTTTAAGTTATTCCCCTTAGACTAAAACTTTCTTTTATAATGAAACTTGTAGTGATGACATATTTACATAAGCACCGATATTCAAAGAACTTAAAACAATTACTGGGTTACTTATTTTAGTGTATCATTTTCTTTACATTTATTGCCACGCGCAGCAAACATTAATCAGTGCATTATTTAAACAAATTAGCCATAAATAATCAGCAACGCCTTTTTATAGTTTTTATAGCCAACTGCCAACTAAGATTTTTTATATTTGCATAAGTAGCGAAGTAATCGATCGTTCGAAGTAACGCGGTTAATCGAAATAAGTGCTGCGTTATGGACGTATGATTTTCTGCTCAGTAACTATTACGTTAACTTTTTAGTGCCCATTGTTTCACTAGTGGAACATATTTTAAGACTTTTTTTAACAGGAGTAGAGGTTTTTTATCCCTTGCTTCCTTTTTAGGATTGGGTTTTCCGGTTCATTTTAAAGTCTTTTCCTTATGTAACCCTCTACCTCGAGTGGCTCTTAGGCTTTGTACAGGGTGAATATCATTGTAAAAAATGTATTTTTTTACGATATTGTGTTTAGTCTTTTCCTTGTATGCCATCGATAAAATGTAATATAAAATTAATGCGCGTCTGGTATTATAAATGTCTGAGAATATGCTTTATCAGTAGAACTAAAATAGTTCGAAAAAGTTTTGTATTTTTTAAAAAAAAAGAAGAAATGGCGTTTATTTTTTTTTAACTATATTTATTATTTCCAACAATGGCATTGAATATTTATGCATTTAGTTTTTAGCCTATTTATCTCCCTTTGAATGGGAAATAAAGAAAATTAGTATAAGCCGACATTAATGTGTAAACTGAATTTTGCATGAATTTTAACCCCTCCGAAAAAATTGACCAGTGTATAATGTAACCGGTCACCGAAAATACATAAGTTTTAACATCTAAGAAAAAAAAAAAGACTGTTTTTGCGTAATTAAATAATTTTTTAAAAGAGCAGTAAACCGTTGGACTTGGAAGATATTTGCATCTCTCCGGACTTCCATAATTTTTGTTATCTTTTAAGTGTTCGGGCATAGTTGCAGATATTATTTTCAATGATGATGATGATGATGATGGTGGTGGTGATCATGGTGATGATCATCATGGTGGTGGTGGTGATGGTGGTGATGATGATGGTGGTGATGGTGCTGCTGATGATGATGATCTATGTAAAAAAAAAATTTTTCCAGTGGAAAATGTCATGCTATTTCTAATCTTAGGTCCCTGGGCGGGACCCGGAACAGAATGTGTACACACCAGAAATCAAAGGAAATAAAATAATAATATTTTTATTTTTAATACGTTGTAAATTGTATTTTAAGATGATGTGTAAGTATATTGTATTTGGTCTTTTCATGTGTGTCATTGATAAAATAATATAAAATTAATGTTAATATAAAATTAATGTTCGTCTGATATTAAAAAATGTTTTAAAGTATGGCCCCTCCAGTACACCTAAAATAGTACTAAAAAGTTAAAAAAGAAGACGAAAAAGTGACGTTTATTTTTAAATATATTTATTATTATTTTCCAACAACTTCATTGAATATATATGCTCATTTAGGCTTTAGTCTCATTAACTCCCTTCGAATCGAAAAATGCATCTACTGCATGTACTCGTATATCTCAATTCGCTACTCTCCCTCACACGCATTAAATTATTTTGGGTTTTTGTTAATCTTCTAGTACTCTGACATAGTTGCAGATATTAGTTTTCAATAATAATAATAATAATAACATTAACCCGTTTTTGACACCAACTATCAGTTTTCAACATAATTTTCATCGTATTTATCAGAAAATCATGATCAAGAACTTTACTCTGATGTTTTTGAGGCTGCTGGACCTACCGCGGAGTCTAAATGAGTTAAATGTAAAATTTAAGTTCTTTTCAGAAATTCTGGTTCCTGTCCGCAAACCAGAGCTTTTCAACTTAAACCCCTATTCTTTTTTTTAATTAGAAATGGATAAGTTTTGTTTAAATCTTCCTCTTAAGTGCAAATATCCTCAATACAGTTCCATAATTAATCTGAAAAATAATTCAGGTCTATAAAAAACCACAAATATCCGCCTGGCAGGTCTATTTTCTCGAACCTACTGTGAAAGAGATTATTTAGGCATATCTATTTATGCTAATGGTAATATTAACCGTTTCCTTTCAAGGAAGCATTTGGCATTCATTGACCGAACGGCCAGTATTACTCTCGGTTGAATTTTCTCAAGTACAGTAGATGTTATCGCTCGTTTCAGTATTAATGGAAGATTCCTTCTTAACCTTTTATTTTAAGTAATGTGAAACGTTAATATTTAATTATGTCATTATTTTCTCTTTGAGTTACGTGTGCTATCCATTTTAGTTATTGCTGCTCTTGGTAGTCTTCAAGTGATGTAGTTTCTGTTATTTGGTACAATTCTTTGTTTTTGATTCTGTAGCGCCAAGACTAACAAGCTTCACTTGCTCAAAGCCATTTTAACCATTTATTGAGTGGTTGTATACTGTTAACAGTTTAGTTATTTCTGAATGGGTTTACCGCTGTGCATGTCATCTATATTATTTTCTGTGGCACAAGGCCAAATTATGGGGCACCTAGTGAGGATCGAACTCACTACTCTTAATTATTCTAACGAGACAAGCTTGCTAGCCATTACATCACGTCGAGGTAAATGATTTTCAAAGCGTAGCTTAAATGTGGCACAAGGCCGAAAGTACGGGGCACTCAATGAGAGTCGAAGTCTCTATTCAGTTGTAATTGTTCGAGAGAAACAAGCTTGCTAACCATTACACCACGTCAAGGTGCCCATGTAGGACATCAATGTAGGACATCCATGTAGGACATCCACATAAACAAAGAATCTTCCGTTATGTTGAGTTAGATAAAAGATCTAATATATGAATTCATTAGAAAATTATTCCAGCGGAAATATTAGGAACATGTCGAATGACTTTAATGCTTTGGTGTTACTTGAAATCCATTAAAATTCTTATAACGCCAAAACTAACAATCCTACATATTCTCATAATCTACAACCGTCTTAAAAGCATTATGGGCCGCTGGGCAAACCAATGTGTGCTGGGGTCCCTACAACAACCACTCACAGGGATAAAAAGTAAATGGTCGTTAATAATTGTTGTGGTGTTCCTCCTCTTAAGAGTCTATGTTAGACTCTTCCGCCTACTATAAGTTTAGTAGGAGAGAAGGTTGGTGATTAGATTGGAACAGTCGCACAGAATGTTCATTGCTGTCGAACTCTCTGCCTCGGCAGAGAGGAACTCGGACGAAGCTTTGCCGCAGGGCAAAGTTTCATCCGGGGAGGTAGACAGTCCCTGAACCCGTCTAGGCGGGTTCAAAGGGAATATTTTTGGCCGAGCCTACGGGATCGGAGAAACCCACGTTAAACTCGGCCTTGTGGCACATACATTCCTTGTGGGGGGACTGTTAAATATAACAGTGATTAGATTGAGCGCTAGTTCATTCGATATACTCTCACTAGTCGTGTAATACTCTTCTGGTGTATTTACTGTTTAGTATACGATTATGTCTGCAAACCTGGTTTTTGTTAATACTTAAACATTTAATTGGCCACAACAATAATAAACAGATATTTTGATTGGCACTTCAACAAAACTGGTGTTAAAACTTTAAAAGCATACTGTACAGCAGCAATTAATCATCATGATAAACATTTGAACAATACAATAAACACAATAATACTCAGTAAGTCTCACAGATTAGATGGTACAGTATGAAATTACTACGACCTTATTATAACAAGCTTTTGTGGCATTTCTTTTCAGAGAATTGCTTTATTATTCGCTTGAAGTCAATGGTCTTCAGCAATAGGATGCCATTTTCCATGCACATGAGTTAGTTTAAACAATGCTGCCCCATTGTTTTGGTTTTGAAAAAGAACGTTCCCCTGTACAGTTGGTCACCATCATGCACATGAACACCCTGAATGCAATTTCAAGATTCGGGAATACAAATTTCAAATTGTCCGAAATTATTTTTCTGTACAGTGCAGGGAGAGTTTAATAATTTTCATCAAGAGCCATGCAGTGCTTGAGATGCTCACATTCATTTAAAAGGTCGTCATAACTCAGGTCTTTGTATTAACCAGTTGTCCAGACTTTTTTTTTTTGTGCATCAGAAACCTTTTGTTTTCAATTCATTGAAGAAAAGAATCAGTTTTCCACTCTGTGAATCAGCCTCTGCACGTTTTGTCATTCCAAAGATTAGAGTGTCCAGAATAGGGAGGAAAGTTTCCACCTTCAATTTTTCGTTTTTACTGCGAAGTACCTTTTCTGCTGATCCATCATATCTTTTAAAATGCACACTTCATTTTCGTTCCCATTTTTTCCATCATTGTAATCTGTTTCTGGACAAGTAATCCTGGTTTTAAATACATATTCACTAAATTTTTCTCGAGTTTCCTGAAGACTCAAGAAGATTCGTAGCAACAAGAATGTTTATATTTGCATGAACTTGCTTGTTTTGTTAATTCTTTCTAGCATGTCATTCCAAAGAATTGTGAGAAAGATTGTTTCCAGGTTTTGCATTTTTTTTTTTTTTGCTCAATCCTTCTTCCCCTCGCCTTGTATTCACTTGCTGTTCATTGTCAACTGATAGAGAATCCAGTGCAGGTTTTATTTTCTCGAAACCACCATATAGAGCATGGACAGCATCAAAAATGTATTGACCATCGTGCATCAGATAGATGCTTGGCCACAAAATCTTTTCCTAGAGATGATCTCAATACATTCCAGCGATGAGTAGAACCAGCAATAAAAAGGAATACAGATGTTGAACAAAGTCAAAGAATTTTACAGTCTGTAGACAACACACTGCTGCTTTTACTTCCACAAAGTTGAGGCTGTATCCAGCACAGGGGACATAGATGGCAAACTCATTGAGTCGATGAATCCGTGTATACAATCCAGTATATCGTCCGGATATATATGAGGCATTATCGTATGACTGACCACGGCATTTAAAAAATCCACAACAGTGTCCGTTAGATCCTTTGCTCCACGAAAAAGATGGGGGTGAACATCAAAAAGCATTCCACTGGTTCACAGCCTTTTAGGTATCGGACACTAAGTGTCAGTTGATCTGTGTGTGAGATGTCTGGGGTGGAATCTACACTTATTGAATAATACGTTGACTCTTTTACTTCTTCAAGAATATTAAAAAGAACCGGTTGTCCCATTAATTTAATAAATTGCTCACAAATATATGACGGATTCCCTTTTCCTGGATTTCTATACATTTTGAGGTGTTCTTCCAAGAAAGGGTCACATTCACTCAGCAACTCTAGTATACCTAAATAGTTGTCATTTTTTGCTGACCCAATAATCTGGTTTTCTCCACCAAATAGCAAACTTCTGGATGCAAGAAAGTGAATAACAGAAACCACACCTGTCAACAATTTATGCCAGTATTCCTGCACTGAGCTTTGTTTCTCAAGTAATAAAGAATCTATACTTTCAATTTCTTTACGGCTTATCAAATTTGCTGTGATGCACTTTTGATGTTCTTCTCCATTTTCATGTTCTACTCCATTTTCATGTTCACTGCTGTGCTTCCAGCCATTGAACTCCGATGTAACAAAGGAAGATTCTTTCTTGGAAATTAGGCGACATACAAAGCATTACAAATGACCTTGCGGTGGAGAATAGAGTAGCCATTCACGTTTTACTCACTCGCCATTCCGCAGTTTACGTTTAAACACATTGTTTGATGAATACTTTGCTTTCATATTCTCTACTCCAGCTGTTTTATACATTCTGGTGAGTTTGAAAGATTGCTATTATGATTATGACATGATGAGGACTCACTATGAATCCAGTATCTATTGTCTTAGTATCGTTAATGTTCCATAGCCCTGGATCTGTCTCTGGAATTGCAAACTCCTTTACTGTTACAGATTTAGATATTTCCTTTTGTAAAATGTCACCAGCAGCATCAGGCAGTGATTGTATGGCTGCTGAAACTGGATGATTGGTAGCAAGTATAGATGTAGATGTGGATGCTATATGTGAAGGAAAGGTACGAGTGGCTATCGTTGTATCTGTGTTGAGCCACGATATTAATTTTTTTGGAAGTTTTCCTATTTTCTCCTTTGCACCTCTCTTCTGTGCACCACTCAAAACATTACATTTCATTTCTGCTAAAACGGGTTAGTCACTTGGAAATATATATCTTAAATATTTAGTATTTAAACTCACACCAGGATGTAGAGTTATATTATATAAGTGTGCTTGCAACAAGACCTAAATATTTAAACATTCTGCTTGAATGAACATGTCCTTCCTTTAATTGTACGAACAGTGTTTATTTTATTCTTAATACAAACCCTTTACTCTGTACTGATTCACAAAACTGCCGGACAAGACCTTAGTAGGGTGTCTGGCACAGATCTAGCCTCATCTACAAGACTACATTCAACACTTTTCTTAACTTGCACAATTAAAAAGTTTATCCATTCATATATTCAGAACCTATCAATACCTAGTAATTAGTACTACATCATAAATTCATAATCTTAAATAATCATTACAAATGCTTACCGTACAAATGTTGTGACTGAATCTCAGGTTCAATAACTAATAATCTATGCATAGACCTATACCCGGGTTCATATACAATCTATAAATATATCCAATATTTATATTATTGCTATTAATTGAACTATTATAATAATGTTGTTTTTTGACGTATTTTTTACCGTCAAAAAATGACATTATTACGTCATTATTTTTGCACCAACCCAATACAATATGTTTAAATGTTATTTCAGCTTTGTTTTTTTTCATATTAGTATTAATGTTTAAAACAAAGTATGTACCTAGTGGCAATAACTATTTTTTTTTTTTTTTTTTGATAAGTGAAATTCTTCATCCAAATTGAATGAAAAAATAAATTCAACAGAAAACATTTTTAAGCAAAGTCAATTTTTATCAAAAGAATATTTGAAGAGAAATATGGATTACTTTCTTTATACATTATGAAATGGACAAAGTCCGACAAATATTTAATTATTTCCTTGTTGTTGTCAAATGAACATCGGATGAGAAAATTATTTGTTTCAGTTAAAAGACAACTGAATTGCTGTTTTTTGTTTTGAAATGAACATCAAGGCTTATGACGAGGCCCCATTTTGCCACAGTTGCGACAAAGAGAGAGAGAGAGAGAGAGAGAGAGAGAGAGAGAGAGAAAAAAAAAAAAAAAAAAGAGCAAAATAAAGAAATACTATCAACTCCAGAGTTTCATAATAATAAAAATAATTTATTTGCAAAAGTAAAAATATGAATACAATTAAACATTCAAAACGATATTGATTCAGTTTAGGGAAAATTTAAGAATTAAATCAAACCAGAGAAAAAAATAAAAAGATAATATTGTCTTCAACAACAAATCAATAGCAATCTGAGTCACAAATATTAAAAGATAAAAAGGAGGGTTTTATCGACGAGTCTGTGTTAGGACTGTGCGAAGACTGATCGTCGGGGTCAGGGTTAGTTCTTTCATTTTTTTCCTTGATAGCGAAATTGTCTGCAAATGAACTGAACTGGCGTGACAAACCAGCTTTTCCATTTACAGTGTAACCCGTATATAAGAGACCCGGATATAAGACAAACCCGGATATAAGAGAGATTTTCACTGGTCCCAAATTAGAGCCATACTTACCTAAACAAAAAGACAAAACCCGGATATAAGAGAGTTATTCTCCGGTCCCGACAACTCTCTTATATCCGGGTTACACTGTATATATGTGGGCGACCCCTTTGAAGAAAGTCCTCGCCATTTCCTGTGTGTTCTAGGTCAAAAGGGGGACATTCTCCCACTTTCTTTATTATTCGAGAACCAACTATTAGGATATATATTTTCACCAATTGCAATATGCGTGACTTGTAGTAATTTCTATTTTTAGCATTTCCTAAAAAGGGATTTGTGTAACACAAGTGGCCACTTAACATACAAAGATTGGCATGGGGTCCTTATGCTTGTGGGACCGCCATGCAAGTGCCCATCGGGCCCATGCGTTACTGTTCTGTCTACAATACTTACGGCCATAAAACAACCTCATTCAGTAACCCTCCTCTACCTTGAGTGGCACTGAGTCTTTGTAAATAATAGCGTTAAGAATAAAACAAGAACAATAATGATAATTGATTATTTTGTTTTAATTTTGAGGAACGTCGTCACTTGAAGAGTTGTTCTAAATATTAAGTTTTTTTTTTGTTTTTGTTTTTTTGTATTGCATATGTTGCTATCACAAAACTGAACGAATCAACATACATTAACTTATCGGACAGATGCATATGTCAGACGATCGTGAATTTTAACGCATTGTTATGTATTAATTTATTAGCAGGGCAGGAATTGTATAGGAACCCTGTTTGTACATTGGAATCGCCTGTTTTTATAATGGATTAATAGGAATGGTATCGTGTGTGTAATTCGCATTGTTGGAAAAGAATCGGGCTATATTAGCCACCATTTCTTATCACAAAGGTTTGGCAAAATAAAAGAGACCCCTTTCATTTTTTTTAATGGATATTCCTCTTGAATAATGGATCGATTGAAGGGATCCACTATGTAACGACAACAAAGGTAAGCTATAATTGATTTACTCCATATTTTTTGCTAATGCGCAGAAAGGTAATATTATGTAACAATTGGAATGACTCGTTCAAATATAACTGCTTCTATGCTGTCTGGAATAACTTAATTATGACCTCTAAAAATTATCATAGAGTATTATATAAATAATGGAAAGCAAGGATCTTTTCTGTTAATTCCCTCCAAATAAAAAGAATTTATATTTGCTAAAATTCACACCGAATTCTCCTAGATCGAGGTCCTTCAATTTCACTCCGATTGGATTGACCTTTGCTATCGCTGCAAACGTGGGCGGCTCGGGAACGCAATTTCTAAGTGTGAGATTTCTGTTCGCGCTCACCTCGATAAACAAGCCAAAAACTTCTTTTTTTTTTTTTTTTTTTTTTTTGTTTATAATTTCAAAACAGTGCCAAAAATTAAATAAAAAAAAACTTTAATTCAAAATTTATAATTTATTGGAATAAATTATTTCAATAACTTTTTATATTATTTGGGGTAAATTAACAGAAAAGATTCGAAAAGAGAACAAACATGTCGCAAAGATAAATGCTTTTATACCGTTTAAAATGCTCTTAGACTCCGAGTCTTGAATGATTAATAGTAATAAAAAAGTATGGTGAAGTGGTTAAAAAGGCACTGCGACCAGAGTTTTATTTATTTATTTTTGCATAGATTTAATGATTCCGGATCACGATTACAAAAAAAAAAAAAACAAACTATAAATTTAATAGGGGGGTACAGTTTACAAAAAAAATTCATTGTAAATTGATCCCCCCCCCCATATACTCGTACGATATGATATATATATATTTTTTTTTTTTTTTATCAAACACCATTTCACCGAAGTTAAGCAATGTCGAGCTTGGTTAGTACCTAGATGAGTGACAGCTATAAGCTTGGATGTGTGGGTAGTGTAATGGATAATGGCTCGAAATTGTTAATCGGAGAGCCGAGTTTCAATTCTACTTGGGTTTGTTATATTCATTTACAAATACAAAAATGGCAAAAGTATGGATCCACCTCTTCTCCCCTCCCCCAGCTATGGGTTAATTAGTAAGATTTATATCACTAAATCATTATCTTAATAATAAAATACTTAGAATCTAAAAATATTTTCTGGCTTTAAGTAACCTGCAAAGGATTGATAAGTCATAGAAAATTTCTTTTTAATTCATAATCGGGAGAACTTATTCGATAATATTTGAAAAAAAAAACTGCAGAATACGAATTTTATTTTTTAACATTTTAAGAAATCGATTCGTATGAGCCATAGTGTTTTTTGCCTTTCGTTAGGGTATCGATAAAACAATGAATTTGCAAATAAAACTGGCCCCTCACAAATTTTTTTCCATAATTCTTTTTGTTTCTTGTTTTGTTTTTTGTTTTTTTCTCGTTGTGATCTATTTCTAGTAATATGAAAAAAAAAAAAAATTCTGGTCGCAGTGCCTCTCATAACTACACAAAAAGTATTTTATTACATCCATTTTATTCCTGACTATGCTCTTAACTTGTCAACTGTACAATGATGAAGTAATCGTAGAATTGAGCATGCGCATTGTGTCAATAAGGTAGACTGGTGAGAAAACTTACCAAGACTGAAGAATAACATGAAGTCAAATCAGTTGTAGCCACGACATCCTCCGGGGAAATGATGCGAATTAATTTTAGTGTGTAAATTCTTACTTTCGGTCCCATTGAAAGGCCACCCTCGTCCTAAAAAAACAAAAAACAAAAAAAAAAAACAAACGATGAACCTGAGCATCAATGATATTTGCTTACATTTGTGTAATATTTGACAGAGCAGTGAGGAAAGTTGGCAAAATTAAATAACACTTTGCGATCAACGGTGAAACGTGGATATTATTCAAGTCTCGTAATCTAAACCCTCAAAAGAGCCACTCTTTATACCATTTTGGGCCCACATTTTTCATGAAGTGGAGTGATTATATTGAATCAACTGCTAGGTTTACTGCTTTGAAAGTTGGTTCAATGTTATGCCAGACAAATTTTCTCGTCGGAATCCAACTGGTTCATTTATAAATCTAACATTCGTCCGTGTATTGAATATTGCCGTCATATCTGGTCTGTTCTCTTGCTATATGTCTCAAGATTCTTGACAAAATCCAGAGAAAGATCTGTAATGTTATGGGGCCTAATCTGGCATCTCGACTTGAATCACTTTCCCATCGCCGTGACGTGGGTATTTTCTGTAAATATTTTCGTGGGTATTTTCTGTAAATATTTTCGTGGGTATTTTCTGTAAATATTTTCGTGGGTATTTTCTGTAAATATTTTCGTGGGTATTTTTCTAATAAGCTCTCTTCATTGTACCTCTTTTATGTGAATTTAAACGTAGTACTAGATTGGCAATTAGGTCTCATCGTTTTACTGTTGAAATAGATGCAACCATGAATACTATCCTAATTGTTTCTTTTTGTGCATTTCTCGCCTGTAGAACTCTTTTCCAAGTTCCTTGCTTTTCCTTGTTCCCTACAATCTTTGAAAATGTAAATGCAACGTCAATAGCCATCTTCCGTTTCTTGAAACCTCTTTTATTGTCATTTCTCATCACTAAATTCGGTACTACTATAGTACGATATCTACCATTCATTTTCTACTATAGTATCATATGTACTATTCATTTTCTACTATGGTATGATATTTACCAACTGTTGGAAGTATAAAATATTTTAGGGTTATGGTTAAAAAGGCAGTGAACTGTTTATGTATTAAAAATCATTAACAATTTTTATACTAAAAATGAAATCCTCAAGTAGTGACTTTAATGTTTGTCAAATGATTTGATGTCATTAAAAAAAAAAAGTAAACAATTCATAGTTTTCCTGAACATTTTCCAGCAATGAGTGCATCGTCATTTACGGTAAGTTGCAAATGCCTCTGTAGATATCCTAACATAGCACTCTAAATTTTTATGCTCTTTCACTTCCTCTCTAGTGTGTGAATGAGAGAGCGGTACCTCCACGAGATTGCTAAAAAAAAAGCATAGCATAATGAAAAAGACGCCAAATTTGACGAAAACAATTTTATCGTTTAAATCTTTAAGAGGAAAGATCAAAGTTTTTTATTTTTTAAATTTTCCCCTTCTATATATGTATATTTTGTTGTTAATCTTTGTATAAAAATCTGTCAAATTCCTCGACGTGTTGACATTGCTTCTGAAAATGTTGAATTCAATTTCATCGAAAGTTCTCGACCACAACCTTGCTCCATTACAAACCTGTAGACACGCAGCTCTTTACACGTGCCAAATAAATCCAATGTCGAAGATGAGAGAACTAAGGGGCCGGGGGGGGGGACTGTAATCTTACCAGCTATTGTATTCGGTACACAAAAGTATGAATCACTGAGGATCGAACTCGCTACTCGGTAATAATGACATTGAAGACCAGTTTGTTGCCTATTAACCCACGACGAGACGCCCGGGTAAATGATTATGGCGATTTAATAAACGTAGCTTGGTTGTGGTACAAGTTCGAAAGTACGGAGCACTTAGTGAGGATCGAACTCGCTACCTAGCCGCAACTGATCTAATGAGACAAGCTTACTAACCATTACACACAGTTGGAGTACTCCACCACCCCGATAAATCAAAAATCACTAAAGCTAGAGACGATAAAACATAAAAACAATTTTAGCGTCACAATGTCTTACGAAGAAAGATCAAGGGATTTTTTTTATTTTAAAATTTTTATTTTTAGAACCTTTCAAATTTTAGCTAGTTTTTTTTCTTTTCTTGGGTGCCTATATGAAACGGGGGCTGGAAGCTGTTTGTGTTATTTCTAAGTGTCTTAAATGAAGTAATTCGTATATTATACTAGTGAGTTCGATCCTCACTCAGTGCCAGGTACTTTTGACCAAAATTAACTTGAGATTAATAATTTAATAATTATTAAATGATTAGGTTGGTCAAAAACTTCGTTTATTAAGTAGAAAATTTACTTACTTAATAAACCAAATGAACATTTGGCCAACTTAAGAAGTATCTTGGGGGATGCGAATAAAATACAATGGGAGGAAAACATCAGATTTTCTTCTTTTTTTTTATTAAGAATATCTAAATTTAACTGTAATTAATATTAAAAGCGTTTTTTTTTTTTTTTTTTTTTTTTTTTTTTTTTAACTCATTACAAAAATCCAGATTAACTCAGAAAATTAATTAGTTTGCAAAAAAATTAAAATTAATTTATATTACGGGTCGCCGTACTTACAAATTTGTGTCGCTATCGATCAATATAAGTTCACTTATCACTCCACCCACCGTAGGCTACCGTTGACGCGCACCGATTTAGGTGAGCCATCGAGGTTATAAAAATATATTTTTTTTAATCAAAATTTGAATTTTTGTGTGTGTAATTAAATCTAATAACGATTAAAGTAACTATTTGCCATAAATTGTCTTGATGCTACAATTTTTTTTTTTTTTTTTTGTTAACAAGATCGATTTTTGTCAGTTTTCGAAAGAGAATTTTAAATTCCTAACCCAAAGTCAACCTTAATTAATCTTTCTTTACAACACGCAAATTTTGGGTCTCAAGTTTGTCATGAAAGTAAGAACAATTTGTAAAATTACATATTTGAATTTTTAATTAATATTTTTCGTCAAGGCATAAGATTTTCTTTGGTGATAGCCTATTAGTATTTCTCAGTCTGTTACCGGGAACCCCAGGGTTCCGCAAGAGGTTGCTAGAGTTTCCGCGAGAAACATTGATAGAATAATGCATTTTTTTTTCAGTAATTTTTAACTTTATATTCGTAATTTACTATAATGACATATTGTTGGAAAATCTTTGATTTATAAAAAAAATATAAGAGATTGATATTAATAATGATAAATTAATTTTTATGCAGGCGTTCCCCTGAGACACGAAAACTATTTTATTTAAGGGTTCACAAGAGCAGAGCGTACTACCTGACGGGTGCGGGAAGCCTCATTGGGGACTCCGGGCAGTGTTTTGTGACCATCTCTATCGTATCAACATCTGTTTTTTTTTTTTTTTTCTACTTGCATTTATATACGTTTAAAATTAATTAACCAAGAGAGCAACTAACTGTTAAAGGATGAAAAATATTCGCAGATTTTGAAGTAGTTTTGTTTTTATTTGTTTTGGGGAGGGGGGTGTTTTTATTGTTTTGGGGTTTTGTTTCTAAGTCTGTGAATTTGTTTTGCTCAAGCTAAGTATTAGAAAAAAACTTTTTTTTTCTAGTTGAATTGTTCACCTATATTGCATATGGTTCATTACTGTCATTATGCTATACTGTTTTAGCGCGCACACACACAAAAACTGTATGTATGTGTGTGTGTATATATATATATATATATATATATATATATATATATACACACACACACACACAATGAAAAATTGGCCAAATCTTAATAAAAGCAAAGTATTATCGTAAAAATGTTTGTTATTAAGAGGAAGGACCAAATAATTTTGTTCTTTCCGAAATTTTAGTTAAAAATTTTGTTTCTCTGGCGTCAACAGGTAATTTAGCGTTTTTTTTTTTTTTTTTTTTTTTTTTTGTTTCTTCGGTGAAAAAAACATTGATTTTGAAATTCAAGCAAAAATGTGATAATTGTTGAATTTTAATGAAACTTTCAGAACTTATTCACAAATAAATGAAATTATTTTTATTTTTTTTTATTTTTTTTTTTGTTATGAAATTTCAAGTCATTTCTGTAGAGCTTAATGTTTATATTAGTTATTAAGACAAGTCCATGTATAATTTAAATATTTTTGCCAAACAGGACCTCCAGTTACAGAAAAAAATCTGCTCTGAACCGTAAATAAAACTGTATTTACTAATCTTAACTGGAAAAGCTTACAATTCAACGACACCCAGTATTTTACAAAGAATCTTGAATTTTTTGTGAATAAACGTGAAAAAACATTATCTAGGAGAGGATGTTGTAACAGAAGAAAAAATATTAATAATCTTGTAGGAAAATGGAAACGCCCTTCGGTTTTTCTTGATGCGTTAATCTTTCACTAAATTCAACAAAGAAAAGGATTCACAATCTTAAAATTTTTATTTTTTACAAAAAAAGATAAATGCATATTGTTCCATATGTCATATACTCCCCCCTCCAAAAAAAAATTAAACATTTTACTAACATTTGGTAGTTTAAGACTTTTTTTTTTTTTTTAAACGGGCATAAATTTTAAAACTTTTTCACATTTAAAAGTTCGTAACTTTTTTCTTATCTTCTTCACATTTAATTATTTTATAAAGTTATATTTCTTAGTTCTCTTCTCGGACGTTGCTTTTTCACAATTCTCTTTTTTTTTCTTTTTTTTTTTTCTTGTTTTATTATTATTATTAATGCTTTTTTATTCTGGAAAGGAACAGTTAAACAAATTCTAACCTAAGGTTGTAATATTTAATTAAATTATCTGAAATTATTGAGTTACGATCTTTTTAAAAAGATTAACAAAAGAATAAAACTATTTAAAAAAAAATCAATTTTACAACTTTTCCCATCTTAGGAACAACTTTATTTTTTCTTAGTCATATCCTTTAGATTAATTTGGAAATGAATCGCTTATAAGCCACAAATGCACAATTTGATGTCCTTTACAAATGTTACATTTCCGTTAACAAATCTTAGAAGTTATTACAAATAACTTTTCTCAAGTTATATAACGCTTAGTTTTGGAATTTTTCCAAAACTTTTAAAACATAACAAAAGTCAACCGATACAAACAATCCTACCATCCTTCCTCGAATAAAAAATAGACCATTCTTCCAAATATTACTTTAAGTTTTTTTATATATCGAATACGATTTGAATAATTCGACACAATGAGTCAACAAATTCTTTACTAGCTACATATTGCACATGTTTAAAGTCGGAAAAATTAACACGGGGCCAGAAACCTTAACATCTTTTATAAACGAGAATAATAATCTGTTGGCTAAGAAGAATCAATC
>OZ010596.1:38115099-38172599 GCA_963932145.1 Acanthosepion lycidas | reverse complement strand
AACAATCTACCTGTAATTCCATGACCCCGGAGCTTGCGAAGAAAGCCGGCATGCCAAACCCTATCAAACGCTTTGGAGATATCTAGAGACACGACACGAGCTTCTCCGTTATTTTGAAGAGCTTGGTAGACAATTTCGGTGATGGCCGTAAGCACATCAGCTGTAGATCGGGCAAAGCGGAAATCGTATTGCTTGTCCAAGAGCAGGTCATGGGATGTAAGGTGGTTAACCACTTCGGCGTTGATTAAAGCTTGTATATACATACACACACACACACACACACACACACACACACACACACACACACACAGGGTGCAGCAAAATGGTCGGACACATTTGTAGCTTTCATAAAAACGTAATAGAGTAAAGAATGAAAAATGTATTTATTTTCGAAATGTACGTACAACGCCATTTTATCTCATTCTGTTTTTAAAATTAAATCAATCAAATGGGTGCCGTCACTTTCCATAAACTGTCGAAGGCGTTCAAAAAAGTTGTCCATAATTCGACGAGTCATTTCTTGACGAATGTCATCATTTACTTGTTCTATAGATCGAAAGCGACGTGTGTATACCTTTTGATTTCAAGTATCCCCACAGAAAAAATATCGCTTGGGTACAAATGCGGTGATCTGGCGGGGCCAACGCTCTTTGTGTTGCAGTTACTGATTCGTTGTTCTTGATTAAACGTTTCCACAATGAAAGCGCCAATCTCGCTCATCCAATTCATGTTGGCAACTGAAAATGAAATGGTTTCTTATGTCCATTTCGAAAATACACATTTTTTTCTATTCTTTACTCTATTTCGCTTTTATCAAACCTACAAATTTTTTGATCATTTTGTCGTGCCACACACACACACATATATATATATATATATATATATATATATAATTTGTGCATTTTGGCAGCAATCCTTTCACGCACATTAGATTGAATACGACAGACAAGGTGCTTTGATTTATTTTTTTTTTTATACAACTTCTCATGTGATCTAATAATTTTTTCTTTTCAGCTAAATTATATAAAAACTGTGCTAATTTTTTTTTTTTTTTTTTTTCGAGCGCTTTCGGCTATACATTTAGCCATTTTCAAGGATGAAATATCTTAACTGTTAAATAAGAAATATTTTATTGCATGTATGTATTTATATAAACTTTTAATTTTTTTTTTTTTTTTTTTTTTTTTTTCAAACCATAGTCAAGACTGTTCACGTTCATAGATGATATTTTTGAGTATTGTTTTAATAAGGCTTCTATATATATATATATATATAGAGAGAGAGAGAGTGTGTGTTTAAACATATTTATTGCTACCAAATAAAGAAAGCCAATTCGATTCTCGTCCGATGTGAGACTTTCTATGTTTCAACGCTC
This sequence comes from Acanthosepion lycidas, assembly GCA_963932145.1. NCBI lineage: Eukaryota > Metazoa > Mollusca > Cephalopoda > Sepiida > Sepiidae > Acanthosepion > Acanthosepion lycidas. The sequence continues at coordinate 38,171,224 of OZ010596.1, read as the reverse complement.
GTGCACGTAAATCAACTTCTCTAAATTCCATTCAGTTTTCAAATTAGATTGTGCAATTGAGGTTGGTTACCTTGTTCATTGGCATGGAAAGAATGCAGGAAAGCGAGGAGAAAACAGCAAACTTAATAAAAATGACAGGAAAATTACACTAGAAGAGTAAAAAAAGGAATAATAATAATTTATAAACTGTTCTGACACTGTCACTTTTGTCGGCAACGAGACGATAAGATTGCAATATTTGTGTTGGACAATCCCTGTAAATTATGAGGCCAACTTTTCACCTGAGCGTCACTCCCAGATAATTAGAAGCAAAACGAAATGAAGGAGAGGTTGGACACTGAAATATTTGTCTTCCATTTCATGTCTGTTATGATGCTAGTCCACGCAAAACCAAAGCGAGGCAAATTCAACTACTCACGCCTTGATACAATGTTGGCGATTGTCGTGGAATTATTTTATGCTGGTAATGCTAGTTTCCTTGAATGTAAACATTCAGCATTCACTGACCAATCAGCCTGTGCTACTGTCAGTTGAAATGTATAAAATCTTTTTATTAAAACAAATTTTTTCTTAAATAGATTTCTTTAAATTCTATCGTTGTTTTTCCCCCTCTTTCCATTATTGATGAAGGCTTCCTTCCTAACCTTTTTATGTCCTTCGTTTCTCTTCGAGTTACGTGTGCTACCTATTTCAGTTGTTGCTGCTGCTTTTGAAAACCCTCAATTGATGTGGTTTTTGTTATTTATTAGAGTTCTGTGATTCTGAAGAGTCCAGGAGGTTCGAGGAAGGATGGTCCTTGCTAAGACATTTCGAATCTGAGAAAGCGAGTACAGTGTAACCCGAATATAAGAGAGACCCGGATATAAGATTTTCTCTGGTCCCAAATTAGAGCCATACTTACCTAAACAAAATAGACCAAACCCGGATATAAGAGACTTCTTCTCCGGTCCCGACAACTCTCTTATATCCGGGTTACACTGTATATACAGTTGATAGTTTAAGCATTTCAGGATGTGTTTGGCGCCATGTTTGACATCTCTAGAATTTCTTGCAACGTTCTGACGTGTGTTGATCCTCTCAGTATTTAATATCGTTGACGTTATCGCTAACATTTTTGTCGAGGTTTGCAAACTCTACGTTTCATTCGACTTAGCAAAACAGTCGATGAAATTAAGCAGATTTATTTGGAAAAATTTAATTTTATAGGACTTCATAGTAAACAATACTTTAAAAAAAATTATTTTTTCCTTTTTAACAGCAAATAATAAATTCTTAGGATTTCTTACTCTTGAGCATGAAACACAACTGGTCATGCATAAATATTTCTTTCTGGAGCCAAATTTCAACTTTTGGAAACATTTGGCCTGGTGAATTCTTTATAGTTCTCGCAAACAGCGAACTGGAAATTGGAGTCTTTTATATAAAAACTTAAAATATGCAAAAAGCAATATTGCATTTTTATTAAATAAGTATTTATTTTAATCATTAAATTATTTTTAATATAGTGAGAGTATTTTCTATATTAAATAATAAAACTTAATATTTCAAAAGAAAATTAATGAAAATTTATACTAAGCTACGCACTCTAGTGAAAGCAACTGTACTTTGTACCCCTTTATTTGTTTGTACTTCTCCCTAAAATTTGGTATCAATCAGTCAATGTATGGCAATTTTAGAGGATGTGACGGACTAACTGAAGTCACAGAATTTTATTTACTTTTTTTTTTTTTTTTTGCAATACGCTGACGCGTGTTGATATTACTATTGAATTTATCGATAACAATTTTTTTTTTCTCGACATTTACAAACTCTACGCTTCATTCAATTTCATAAACCACTCGATGAAATTTGAATAATCTGATTTCTTTGGAAAAATACTTCGACACGAACTCTACTTCGCGTTTTAATCATTTCTTTAATTTTATAGGACTTCACGGTAAACAATATCTTTTAATTTGGTTTCGATTGGTCAATGCATGCCTATTTTAGAGAGTTACAGACAGACGGACGAACAGAAGTGGCAGAATTTTATCGATAGATGACTCGATTTTTCGCTTGTCTGGGTTTTGTAGCATCTTGCCTTGTTGGACAAGACTAACCCTAGCGTAGCCTATTCTCTGTTCAATTCCTTATCTCCTATATTAAATCTGTTATAACAAATTTATACAAAGAGCTGAACAAAGAAAGAAATAAGACCGAGGTAAGCGTTCTAAAAGAAAGCTCCTTTTTTTTTTTTTTTTTTTTACATCTTGAACAACCAAGAATATGTTTGGCACTACTTGAGTCAGTCAAGTGCAATTCGTGATATACGATTGGACGATTGTGTCTCTTTCGATTCATGATTGACTAGCCAGATCTCGCAGTAGGTTGCAATTTCTTTTCTGCGGCAGACTGGTTGCCAACCAAGGCTATAAGACCCAGTCTGTCCTGCTATTCAACCCGTAGGTGGAGGGAAAAGAGATTGTCGGAGTTATCTCCTCCTTAATTTCCTAATTGTTCACTAGGGCACGCTCTCCCTATACCATAAATACTGGGCGATTTCTTGCCTTGTTCTCGTTTTCATTTCTTCATGTTCAGTGAACACATCTACAATGTTAGCCCTTGCAGAAGATTGCGTCTTCCCATTTGTGGGAGGCGCCATGAACGTTATACACACATACACGTACATACGAACATTCACCAAAATACAAACTCTTTACGTTCACACACACACGCACACAAATGTTAATGTCTATGTTCATTGTAAACTTTGTTGTTTAATACATATATTTGTTGAGATATATAGTTCTTGTTGGTTTTCTTTACACTTCTTTATGGTGGATTCAATCTCTGAGTCCGCCATCTTCTTGTAGTGGACCTTCTTCTAGCAGGAATAAACGCCCATGTTCCTAATTTAACAACACGTAGACCCACGGTCCGCTACAAGATGAAGGCATATCTTTCCCAAGGGTATTTGTGCGTAAATGAATACAATGAACTCGAGTGGAATTCGAACTCGGCTCTCGGATTTTTCATTCCGAGCTGATATCTATTACGCCACAACGCACTATTTAAATTGACTATAAAAAGTGAATTTAAAAATTTTTTGTAGATTAGCATTCATTAGTCCTTCCTCAAGCCACAATATTTGTCAGAATCAAAAAATATTGACTTTTTTCTCATTTTAGGGGGAGGGTTCTTATACAGTGACAAATCGATCCCTGACTCAACATTATCCGTACTTTTTATTCACAAATGTCGAGCTTGAAACTGTGCCCACATCATTGATAACTGCACGAGACTAATGCTTTCATTTTTTTTCCTCAATTCATAACAGTGTACGCAATTATCAGTGACGTTTGAAATCTCGCTTGAAATCTGGACATAGTGTGAGCAATGACCAAGCAATAAGACAGGATATCCCTAGACATGGACAGAAGAATGAAAACAGTCTGCCTATGTAGATTAAATAAGATGTTGCGCTCGAAATTCACTTAAGGTTAACAGGATTGACAAGTACCTGATGATGAAGTCTGGAGGGTACAACGGTCGAAGCGTTGAGATAATAACCAAGACGAGTAGAATAGTCAATATAAATAATGTAAGTTTTTTTTTTTTTTTTTTTTATAGAGTAATGCAAAAGACATTTTTAACCGATTTTTTTTTTTTTTTTTTTTTTTCTCTTCTTAACTTGCTTCTACTAGGAAAAATTCCAAGATCTGAAGGTTGAATTTTGGTCTGAACGAGCGCCGTGTCCGTGATACGAGTCGCGGGAGCGCCGTGTCCGTGATACGAGTCGCGGGAGCGCCGTGTCCGTGATACGAGTCGCGGGAGCGCCGTGTCCGTGATACGAGTCGCGGGAGCGCCGTGTCCGTGATACGAGTCGCGGGAGCGCCGTGTCCGTGATACGAGTCGCGGGAGCGCCGTGTCCGTGATACGAGTCGCGGGAGCGCCGTGTCCGTGATACGAGTCGCGGGAGCGCCGTGTCCGTGATACGAGTCGCGGGAGCGCCGTGTCCGTGATACGAGTCGCGGGAGCGCCGTGTCCGTGATACGAGTCGCGGGAGCGCCGTGTCCGTGATACGAGTCGCGGGAGCGCCGTGTCCGTGATACGAGTCGCGGGAGCGCCGTGTCCGTGATACGAGTCGCGGGAGCGCCGTGTCCGTGATACGAGTCGCGGGAGCGCCGTGTCCGTGATACGAGTCGCGGGAGCGCCGTGTCCGTGATACGAGTCGCGGGAGCGCCGTGTCCGTGATACGAGTTATTGTGTAGAAAAACGACCGACCTTCTCCACACTAATTGTTAAAAATAAACTCGTCATAGATTCGCTATGAGTGAAACGTCTTCTTATAGGAAGTTGTGGCAAAGTGGGATGCAAGGCGAGGCATTGGGTCTCGTCTATTTTCACACTGACCTCCGGTATTCGCCGTTATTGCATTAGGTTGGTGCAAAAATAATGACGTAATGTCGTTTTTTGACGTAAACGTCAAAAAACGACATTATTACGTCATTATTTTTGCACCAACCTAATAATACATGTCCCTCATATGATTAAACCTTTTCTTAATTAATCTTTTGTCTCAGTGTTTTCGTTACAACCTTATTAACCAGAAACTACGAGCCTATTATAACAGTTAAACATCCACCTTTATTCATTTTTCTTTTGAGTGCCGATTGCTTGCCTGTGGTGTATGAAACAAAATTATCAGCTGTTAAATATTTAATTCGGTTTACACTTTTTTTTTTAAGTGGTATTCGTGGCAATATTAAGCTACAAATGAAATTTTCCCGCCAAACTAAAAAATTCGCTCTATCATATCTCTCCTCGGGGACCAAAGTCTTCACGCCTCCTTGCTACGCCTCTACCAATGCTTATATTTTGTCAATACTTGACCCAGAGATTGAACTCACAATTTCGAGGATACTAAATGAGGTATTGCAGACGCTTTTATATGCTAATACAGGAAATCTATACTGGCTGCGCGGAGAGGCAGATCAATATATGAAGGAGAACCTAGAGATGACAAGTTTTAGATGAAAGACACTGAACATGAAAGGACCAGCAGACACTTCATTTTTTTTTTCCCCCCCCCCCCAAGTTGAATGGAACAATTTTATTCATGTATGCTTTTATAGTAAATTTTATAACCTAACCTAACATGGGGCTAGAAATATAGAAAATTCTTCAACTCCGCCAGAAAACGTTTAGCATTCTTTTTCTATTGTTTTCTCTTCATTCTCTGTACGATGTCCCTTCAGGTTGTGGACAATCATGGTTCTCCATAACTTCTCCTTTGTAGATCTTAGTATGGTTTTTCTTTTCCTTGTTTTGCCCAATGTTTGTTCTCATTTATTTGCACAAGGTCCATCTTGACTCCAATATATCCTGTGAGTGCCAAATTCTCCAAACCCTCTTTCCTTATTTGCCCGAGAAATTTCAACTGTCTCTTTCTGATGCTAGGTTTACGGCCATATCACGTTGAAACAACGGTTCTCGTACGATCACCGAAGTTAAGTAACGTCGAGCCTGGTCAGTACTAGGTGGGTGGCCTCTTGAGAATAGCAAGTGCTGTAAGCTTGGATATGCAAGTGGTATAATGAATAACGGCCCGATATTTTAAATCTTCCTGCCCTCCTCCTCCTCCTCCACCCCCATTCATCCTGCCTCTTCTCCTTCCTGAGGACATGGGCGATACCTATTCTCATCCATTTGTACAAGTTCCTTATGCAGGTTATTCGCTGTTTTTCTCTGTCCCTCTTGACTTCAATATGTCCCGTGAGTGTCAAATTCTCTAAGCTTTCTTTCCTCATTATATGCCTTAGAAATTCCAATTGTCTCTTTCTGATTCTAAGAAGAACGTTTGTTTTTTTTTTGTTTCCATTTTCCGCAAAACTTCCTTGTTAATTACATGTTCAATCCATGCGATTCTCATCCGCCTTCTGTTGCCACACCTCTCTTCATCTGTTCAACCTCAGAATTTGTAGGGATACTTCCGTCGTGTAGGGATTCGTCCATGCGCTGGTGTTATCACTGTTACGACTAGCTTGGACCGGCTCGGGTCTGGACCAGCTAAGACCAGCGGCCCGAGTGAAAACACTCGGGTCCCCACGTTAAAACCGACTTTGCGTCACAACCCGACTCAGTGATGGGGTCAAGTAAATAAACCTCTCATCTGTGAGGAGCTAGCCCAAGGTTAACTACCGTAGAAAATGACTGATATTACATAATTTTAGCACTAGTTTCTTTGTTTTAGCGAAATTTTCCTGTTTCTTAATACTTTGCTTAACTTTTGAAAGACATCTTCCGCTATTTCAATGTGCCTTCGAGATTCTATGTCACATCTTCCGTCCTCTGTTAAAACTCTTCCCGGATATCGAAATCTTCGTATTTGCTTGAATTCAACATTTCCAATTCATAGATGCGTCCTGGGCTTTTCCTTTTGCAGAAAACTATATAATTTCTGTCTTAAAATGGTTTAGTCCTTTGTTTTCGCTTTCTATTATTACCTTCCTTAGGAGTTTCCTTCAGTTCACTTTCTATGCTATCAACACAGTGACATTTACATATCTTACGTTAAGATTGTGTCCATCAATTATGAATTCTGGTAGGACTTCTGATTCTCTCGGGATCACCTCACTGTAAAGGTTGAATCAGTTCGGTGAGAAGACAATTGATTGTCTTACACCTTTTCTATATTTTGCGTATTTACGGAATTCATTTTCTACCTGTATTCAGACGGTTTTCTCCCAATATAAGTTTTGGATTATTCTAACATCTTAAATAGGCTGAACTTACCTAGCAGTTCAAATAGGTCTTTGTGCCACACCTTTAATGTATATTAACCTGTTCAAGCAAAAAGTGTAACGGTTATCTTCCCCCAAATATCCACATAAAGTGTGCCTCTTACTCTGTAACCCTCTACCTTGAGTGCCTCTCAAGTTTTGAACAAGTTGAACATCACTGTAAAAAAATAAAAATAAAAAAAAAATAAAATTTTATAACTTATATTGGTTCCTTATTTACACTATTTATATTTGGATTATTTTCCTCCTCTTTGTTATCATAACGTTTCGGTCGTTGTGAAACTACTGTCAGCCTTCCTCAGGTGTACATCAACTAGGCTATTGTCCTGTAGGACAGTTTGCTGTAGTAACTTGGTCTTAAAAATAATCTGGCCTGTGATCAGGTTGCCATATTTTAACTGCTGCTGCCCATGTTTTGATTGCTGTTGCGATTGAAGACTTGCTGTCACTTGTCCCTTTTTCTTTATTAGCGGTTCCCATATTGCATTTATTTCTATGCTAGGCCTACTAATGAGTTTCTCATAGCCTAGCATGTGCACTGACTCTTTCAGACGTCTAATTCTCTAGCGTTCTTCCTGTCCAGTATTTTCATTTCATTCTGCAGTGACTGATACCCATCCCTTTCCCTCCATACATGATCAGCTATGCCCGTTTTCATTCTCTCACCTCTACGGCTTTTCGATGTTCCTCCAACCTTACTTTTAGGGGCGGCTTATTTCACCTTTATATTATCTACCATAACTACAAGGAATCTGGTACAAGAAATTCTTGGTTACCTTCTTCCCCACCCCATGTTAGGCTTTACTAGGCAAAGGTTTTTCCGTAGAGTGGAGCTGCTTCTGAATAGTGTCCTGATGTTGCTGAAACGTTGAAATAAAGTCGAAGACAATAGTCCGAATATAAAAAGGGTAAATAACGATAATTCTTCATCTAAAAATTCACACAAATGATATTTGCTTCTTGTTTAGATTTAACAAAAGTTCCACGCGCTGTTAATGGACATGAACATTTTTTTTCGGGTGTTTCAGTTATTTTAATATTTCTACAGGTGTTTTCTTCATCAGGCATCTCTGTATCCACCACGATGAGTTTTGTTAATATGCTGACCCCCCCCCAAAAAAAAAGCTTTACGTATGAAGCTCGCCGTGGTGGGGTAAATATGACCGGTATAACATTAACAATGTCGGCCACCCGAAGATAACATGCTCCAGTACGAATGAAACTTATAGTCGTGACCGACCGGAAGACATTTATTGCAAGGGATGTGTAGGTGTGTAATATAACTCGACAGATTCGAAATATCTTACGAGCCAACCTTTTTACGCAAACATCAGCGAATAAAGTCTTTATATAAAGAACATAAAGTCTGGTATTTTTATTATTCTTTTACCCTTTATGCCTAAGTGTAAATAACTTGTGGACGGTACGAATCACTTTTTTTTCTTTTTAATGTCGTGTGTCACCATATATAAGACTTCGCAAAATTAACGATTATGTATACATACCGACCGTGTTCATGCATGGAGATATTCAAGATGCGAGATTACATTGATATTCGGTGTTGATTTTAAAATAGTTCAAAAGAATTCAGAACTGAATACGTAATAAAAGGTTGTTTATGCTTTTTCATATGTAAGAAATTATTAAACTAAATCACATCAAACTGAAGCTTACGGCCACATCACGTTGAAACACCGGTTCCCGTAGATCACCAAAGTTAACTAACTTCGAGCCTGTTCAATACGTTTCAATAAGTTATGGTACCTATTCTATTGTAATGGACTCTCCCACAGATAAGTAGCAGTGGCAAGTTAGGGTCAGGGGTGTTGAGCTAGTCGGACGATATCGGACATTGAAGTATCAACCAGCACAACTAGATTTCTGTGTCCTTAACTCTTATTTCCAAGTTCTAACGTTTTGTACGTCGAACCTAATTTAGGACGACTTATTAAAATACAAGCCTCCACTGTGAAAACTACTCTACAACAAATACCTAGATAGGTGACCGTTTGAGAAATACCAGGTGTTATAAATTTGAATGTGCGGATGGTGTAATGGATACTGGCTCAAAATTGTTAATCGGAGTGCCGAGTTCGAATTCCAGTCGGGTTTGTTATCTTCACTTACGCGCAAAGACCCTTGGGAAGGAAGGAAGGAAGGAAGGAAGGAATCCATGAAAACCCCCCGCTATGTGTTAATCAGAAAGACGTTATCACTAAACTAAAAGAAATTCTTACAATTTGGAAATATTTTCTGGCTTTAAATAACCAGCAAATGGTTGATAAACCGTAGAAAACGTATCAATCAATCACTATATAAAAAGCCTTTGGACACATCGAGGCGGTGTAATGGTTAGCAAGCTTATCTTCCTAGAACAATTACGACTGAGTAGCGAGTTCGATCCTCACTGGGTGCCCCCCTACTTTCGGCCTTGTGCCACATCTAAGCTACGCTTGGAAAATCACTGTAAAAAGAGGCCTTGTGTAAAGATTGAAGGAAACGCACGAGTTAATAGGAGCAAAATGGAATTTTTAAATTGTATTTAAAGATACGCCAACGACACTTAACGGTCGACTAGGAAAGGAAAAACTGCACGATCTCCTAGACAGGGTGGTAGAAGAAAGCGTGTGGGGGGGGAAGGACTAATAATCAACTGCAAGAAAACAGAAAATAGGGTCATCAGCAAGAGTAAAAATCCAAGATGTTACTTACGATTTGGAGATATAAACAGGCACAGAACTTTAAATATCTGGGAAGCGTTTTAACAGACAATGGAAAATGCGATACGGAGATCCAAAACGCGCATTAGACTAGCGAAAATGACATTCCAAAAGCTAAACAAAGGGCTGAGAAACTGGGAAAAATCTCGTTAGAAACAAAGAAAAGATTACTGGATTGCTATGTGGTATCCATCCACTTAAATATTAGGTTGGTGCAAAAATGACGTAATAATGTCGTTTTTTGACGTAAAAAATACGTCAAAAAACGACATTATTACGTCATTATTTTTGCACCAACCTAATATCAGTGAATGTTGGACAATCTACCACGGATGAGATAAAAAAAAAAACTAGAGGCAGCAGAAATACGGTTCTACAGAAGGATACTGAGAATTCCATTGAGGAACCAAGTAAACAAGGAATTTTATTTTATCTTTTTTTTTTTTTTTTTTTTTTTTTTTTTTAAGGGGGCAACAGAATGAATCGGGAAAAGTCAGCTGAAATTCCTTAAACACATAATAGAGGGCCTGGAAAAATTTACCATCATAGGGCATATTGTGGGCAAGAGAGATAGTGGAAAGGAGCGAGCCAAGTATCTGGCAAGCTTGTGTGAATGGATGGCGGAGCGGGTGAAAAGCTGCTTAAAGCCACAGGAGATAGATGACCATGGCTCTCCCCAACTTTCTATGTCCAGAAAGGACCCAGTACATAGAAGAATATATTAGAGAACAGCGCATTTACTCAAATGTGTATCCATAAAAATAACGTATAAAGAGAAATATATATATATATATATATATATATATATATATATATATATATATATATATATATATAACGTTATAGTTGTTTCAACGAGACAAAAATGTATATCCCGGGAGGCACGGTAGAGTAATGGATAGTGGCTCGGATTGAGGAATCTGAGAGCAGAGTTCGAATTCCATTCGAATCCATCATATTCATATACGTTCTAATACCCTTGGGAAGTGTATGAATTCTCTACTTCTCCCCTGAGGTATGGGTAAGTTGCCGGGTTCTATAGCCTTGGATGGCAACTTGTCTACCGCAAAAAGAAATGAAAACCTACTGCGGGGAAAAATCTGCCGCGTCAGTCATCTATCGAAAGATATATGATCCCCCAAACGTGTATCACGCATGACACCATAACTGACTTCATGGTCGAGCGATTCCAAATTCTCATTTATTTTTAACAACGATGAAACGTTTCAGTCATCACTACAAATTCCATGTCCTCTCTCTCTTTCTCTCTCTTTCTCTTTCTCTCTTTCTCTCTCTTTTTCTCTTTCTCTCTCTTTTTCTCTTTCTCTCTCTTTTTCTCTTTCTCTCTCTTTTTCTCTTTCTCTCTCTTTTTCTCTTTCTCTCTCTTTTTCTCTTTCTCTTTTTTTTTTCTTTTTTTTTCTCTTTTTTTTTTTTTCTTTTTTTTTTTCTTTTTTTTTTTTTTTTTCTTTTTTTTTTCTTTTTTTTTTTTCTCTTTTTTTTTTTCTTTTTTTTTTTTCTCTTTTTTTTTTTCTTTTTTTTTTTTTTTTCTTTTTTTTTTTTCTTTTTTTTTTTCTCTTTTTTTTTTCTTTTTTTTTTCTTTTTTTTTTTTTCTCTTTTTTTTTTTCTCCTTTTTTTTTTTTTTTTTTTTCTCTTTTTTTTTCTCTTTTTTTTTTTTTTTTTTTCTCTCTCTCTCTGCATTCTATAATGCACCAAAGTAATATTGCGTAGAAACATTCATCGCAGACTTCGTCCCCAATGTTCTTTTTTCTCTTTCCTCGCTCGGTTCTAGTTCTCTCATCTTTTACTTTCCTTTCCGGCATGACCTTCGATTAACATCTAGTCGAAATAATCATCAATAGGATTATCATTATCTATAAAAATTATTCTTGTCTCAATTTTACCAAATTTGACATTTAAAAATGTGTCGATATCATCGTCAGCTTCGATATTACTATAATTGCTATCATTAATCTTATTTATATTATTACTGCTATTACTATAACTCGTTGAGTTTTCAAGCCAGTAATATCCGGTGGCTTTCTCCATACTCTTGTACTCTTTTCGGAAAAATGTCACCTGGACAGATTCGATTTTTTGTGGAGATTTTCACATCTTCCAATATCTTCGCTAAGCTTATCGTAACTCCCCTATTGTGTCATATGTATTTTCTTTTTCGGCTTTTATTTGAACTTTATTCAGTGAATATCTGGAAATGCGAGACTCGATATATGACAAGTATTTTTCTTGTTCACAATGACTAGATCTGATGTTTTGGCCTGCGTTGGGGGATCGGTTTGGGTTTCAAAATCCCTATGGAATTCAACATTCTAATTTGTGCATTGCCATTTACGCTATAACGTCTTTCCCAGCTAGTCAAACCTCTTTTTTGTACACCATTTTGAGCTATTATAATTAAGTTGAATTGCTATAAGTAATAATACCATTTGGTTTTGAAAGTGGCAACCACCCTAGCGTTTAGACCAAAGCTTGAGAGTAAGCGAAGTGTTCCCATTTCTTTAGATATGTAATGTAATCTTTTAATAGCATTTTTAATACTTAGCAAGTCGAGTCAAGTAAATTTATTAATTGTTCAGACATGACTTTGCATAAAAAATGAAACCCTAATACTATTTTGTCCTGCGTATATTTTAGGCGTGGTATGAAACTATTTAATATTTAAATCGCTATTTTTCATTCTCTTTGCGTGTATGTGAAAATAACGATTCTGTTTCTCATTATTAAAATCAATCGATTCTTTTATCGATTCTCAGCCAAGATGATCATTTCTTGTCGTGGATGCATTTGAAGTGCATCCACAAGTTATTGCAAACGAAAGCAATAGCCTAGAAATGTAGCTCTTTAAAATACATTCCAGATTTTTTTTTTTTTTTTTTTTTTTTTTTTAAAGCATATCGAACGACAGCAATTCATCGTCAAGAGCTCTTAATATCAGCTCATCTTAATTTTTCTTACTCAACTGCATTGCGTATGGTTGTTGCTAGAAAAGTAGCCTTGCTCTGCATTTGGTCAGTCGTTTAGGAAAATTCTTTTTGTCTGGTCTGTGGCATGCGCAATAAAAAAAAAAAAAAAAAAAATTAATTCCTTCCGGTCCGGAAGTGGCCATAGTAACTGTTTGCCTGCAAGGCAACAAGAATCAATTGAATGACCCTAGATACGTTTCAATACTGCTTTGTATTTAATACGCATAACAAAAATGTTAGAATAGCGAATATATCTACTACTTCAGTCTGCATTATTAATGATGTTTATAATGAATTGTTTTGTTTTTAAATAGAAAATTTAACTTGATACAACATAAACAAATTGAAGAGTAAAATGCATTTGTCATGAATACGGATCTTCATTTCCAAAATATCCTTGCAACGAAGTTGTTAGGGTTACTAAATTTCTAATATCGCTACTTGCGCTATCTGGAGAGAAATTTTAAAATAAGCTTTGGGCTAACAAGAAAATCAAATCAAAATTTAGTAGTACTGGGGTCTCATATGTCGCCCTATTTACTACTTATGTCAGGAGGTGTAATGTCAAATTGCAGTCGTGTTTTGTTGCATACACTTACGCGCAGATATTAATGGGAAAGATGATACAGCTTTCTTTTTTCCCCACCTATAGGTTAAACAGCCCAGACTGGGCTGTCTAGCCGTGGTTGGTAATCAGTCGAGAAAGACATCTCTGAATTTCAAACCATAAAATTGTCAGTGTGGTTATTAGCTACATGTCATGAAACTACTTTGGTATGCGATCTACAATTTATATCGCAATGTACCACAAGGAAAGTTATTTAGCACTTAACCGATGTACGTGCCATATCCCGTTGATTTATTGATTTATTGATTCTCATACGATCACCGACGCTAAGCAACGTCGAAACTGGTTTGTATTTTTATATAAATACTATCTTATAACAATTGAGATGTAGCAAAGTGAGGATCTTCGTGCCATAGATTCGGGAGGCACGATCTTTTTTTTTTTTTTTTTTTTTTTTTTTTTTTACCGGCCCTGACTGCATTACCTGTAGACGAGATAAGATCCCCTACCATAAATGGGTCGTCTACTGAGTAAATATTTACTGCCTCAAAAATAAATGATCAATATTTACCTATTCCAGAACCAAGTAAATTATTGTAGACTCACATTAAAAAAAAAAAAAAAAAAATTGATTTCAATATTAAATAATTTAACAGGGGCTGGCATGCATTTCCTCGAATCTCCAAATATGGTCAGCTGGTCATTCATTTTTTTTATTTTTTATTCATATTTATTCATAACTCGAGCTAGGTATTTTCGGTTCTACATGTATATCTAGATCACGTGCCCCAACTAGGTGCCATTGATACATGTATTTTACAAAGGCTTTGAGCGAGTGAAGCCTGAGTGCGTTGATAAAGATCCCACTTCTTTGAACAATGTCAATTGGCGCTACAGATACACAAAGAACTGTACCAAATAACAGAAGCCACATCACTTGAGGATTACCAGCAGCGGTAACAAGCAAAATAATGGATAGCATCTATAACTCTAAAATAAAATGACATGATCAAGATGTCGACATTCCACACTACTTCAAATAAAAAGATTAGTAAGGAAATCGCCATTAATACTGGAAAGGGCGATAAGTTGGAAAAAAAAACAAACTATTTTCCTGAAAAATTGTTTTAAGAGAAAGAATTTTATAACTTTCACCTATAAGTACGGCTGCTCGGTCAATGAATGTCGAATGTTTCCTTATAAGGAAACGGATAATATTACCATTATATGAAAGGTTCAGAAGATGCTGTCGAATATATTAATTTATTGGTCTTGCGTCTTATTTTCTCTTGTTTTCATCGCAACATTCAGGTCAAGTCCGCTACAGACTACTCCCCCCCCCGACAGGAGGTCGGGGAACAAGCCTGATCCAGCCGTGTTTGTGACCTTCTTCTTAACATATTTTTTCATTTTTACAGTGTAACCCGGATATAAGAGTTGTCGGGACCGGAGAAGAAGTCTCTTATATCAGGGTTTGGTCTTATTTATATACATTAACACAGGCTCTAATTTGGGACCAGAGAAAATCTCTTACATCCGGGTTTCTCGTATATCCAGGTTACACTGTACATTTATAGAAGTTACAAATTAAACTATGCACAACTATTAAAGGATAAATAATTTTCGCGGATTTTGACGACATTCTGAGATCCTGTCCAAATCTGTTTTGCTCACGATAGTTTTTATCCATAATGTCGAATGTGTTAAAATTATTCAAATTTTTTAACAAGATCTCTAGTTGACGTCCAAAATTAACGCAAAATTGTTGATTTAAGATGGAATGATTTGACATATCTCTAATTTGTAATTAGATGCTGTATTTTCAATTTTTGTACTTGAATTGTTCACCTATATTGCATATGATCCATTAATGTACATAATTAGTTTACAATGAAATTTGTATTTTATATGAATACATTATGGAAATTAAGATGTAGTAGAGTGGTGGATCATAGCTTATACATGATCCTTTCATAGATAATCATAGATTATACATGACTCCTTTCACCGGCCCTGATCCAGATCGTTATTTTATGAACATTTTATTTTTAAATAAGACCAGAAAAAGAAAATTTTGAATCTATCTCTTTTGGAATGAACTTGCCTTTCCTTAACTCCGCCTTACCTATTAGGCAGCAAAAGTTATTCAGTATGATTACTCTTGTCTTTTATTCTGTCATCTTACATTTTACAGATAATTTCTTATTTGTCTAATATTTACGTGCTTTTATCTATTATATTTTTAATACGTTACTTTTTTTTTTTAAATGAAATCCTGTTTCCATACGTTAAAGTAATTTTCGTTGTTATCTGGTGCAGACGATAACGAAAATTACTTTTCGATCCTCTTTGCTCGATTGTGTACTTCATTGAAATATGCGTTCTGCTTGAAGACGTTGCTTTCTCGGAATGTCGTTGACATACGAGATCCTGTAGATTCGTATAGATAGCGGCGTTCGCGGGTGGACGAAAGTCGACGTCACAAGAATAAAAAAAGTAGTAGCAGCGATGTTGACAGGTAAACATTCACTAGAATGAGGTCATCGAGGCGTTTGTTTCATTGTAAGAATCACACAATGAATGCATTTTTCGAGAAAGGGAAGGAAAATAGTGGACATAGGCATGTTAAAATTCAGGGAAAAGGCAAAAAAGAAACTAAAGAAGTAAATAAATGAAAGAGAGATGCATAAATACGAAAACCCATCTGTAAGTTTTCGGTTCGACCCACATTCCAATATCCGATGAAAAAAAAAATCAGTAGTTGATACTTTTCAGCGTAGGTCATAAAATACAAATTACACGGGATGAAAAAGCGAGTAATGAAAACTGAATGCTTCGATATGGTACAATGGTTATTAAGGACGTAATGAAGGCAAGACGGGAGGAGGTAAGTCAGCGAACAATTTGCCTAACAAGCTAACAAAGCTGACCGAACAGAGATTAGTAGAGATAGCAAAAATAATTTACTTGCATCTACAAAGGACAAGAAGTTGTGGAGACCCATTATCGTCCACGTTCTGAAGGGACACGGCACCTAGCCTGGTACTCACTACGCTTCTTCTGTCTGGTTGGAAGGAAAATTCTCACGATCTCTAAATAAATTTGATTATTTAGGAACCACAAGAACTTTCCTTCCAACAAGATGTCTAGGTACACACTTTTGTCCTTGGGCTATACAAGCGAAGCTTAGCGATAGAATAAATTTTAAACTCCGTAATTAATCAAATAATTGAAATATAAAGAGGCAGTGAAACGTGTCATTTAACTAAAAACACAATTAAAAATTCTGAATACTACAAAAAAAAAAAAAAAAAAAAAAATGAACAATAAGAAAAACAACCGAAAAAGACAAGAATAAATAAATTGAAATAGAACGAACGAGAAAGAAAATAAAAAAAAAAAAAATTAACAAAATGTCAGGGAAAACTAGAGATGAATTGAAATAGAGAACAAATATATTAAGAGAAAGGAATCGAAACAGACAATGAAAGGGACACTGATCTAGTAAATAAAAGCGTTGGTTTGTGGATTTGGTGACCTCGTGATTGTGAGTTCAATCCCAGGGTCGGGCAATGCGTACTTTGACTCTGTAGAAACAGGTGAGCAATAAGTGAAATAAGAACTACACGATATCTCTAGACATGAGCAGTGGAATGAGAATAGTTTACATCTGTAGATTAACACGTTCAATTCAGAACTCCCTGTAGATTACCGAGAACGATATACACCTGAGGAAGGCCGGAGGGCGAAACGTTGTGATAACAACAAAGATGAGGACGATAGTCCAAATATAAATAGAGTAAATAATTCCTCACCCAAGAAATTCAAACAGAAAATTAGAAAACCTCCCCTTTTTTTCGCAAGAAAACATAGCATAATGAAAAAGGCCACAAACTTAATAAAAATAAAGTATTATTGTCAAAATGTTTATTAAGATGAAAGACCAAAGTATTATTTTTTGAAATTTTTTAATCTTTCTAAAAAAAAAAAAAAAAAACAATGCTCGAAATTTTAGTTAAAATCTTTTTACGTCATCGGTGACATAATAACAACATTGATTTTTTTTTTTTTTTTTTTTTTTTTTTTGGTGGGGGCGCTTTTTTTCCTTAAACATATTGATTTGCAAATTCTTGTCACAATAATATAATTGTCCGATTTTAATTAAATTTTAAGGACTTATTCACAAATGAATGAAATTTTTGAAATTTTTTTTAGAAATTTTTTTTTTTTTTTTTTTTTTTAAACAAAAAAAAAAAAAACAAAAAAAAAAAAACACATGTTAACCCCGCTTACGAAATTTCATGAAATTTCGCAAAAAACCTTTCTATTTCCTGAATTTTTTTTACTAAAAGTAGGACTCCTTGGAGAATCTAAATCGCCTAATCTTTTTTTCAAACTTGCATTATTCTAACTGAAAATCTGCTTTGAATTGAAAAATAATGAATGCAATAAAACTGACATTATTTAATTAGAAATATTTTTAATTGCTTTTGTAAATAAGTTATATTAAGGACATTATTATCTGAAGAAAGAATTTTTCCGATGAATATTGAATTTTTACAAGAATCAAGAATTTTTTAAAAATTTTAATTATAATAATTTATAACAGTTTAAAATCGTGTAAAATTCTGTATTGGGCTATTTCCTGGATGTGAGTGTTTAAGTGGAAACGAAATTTACGAATATAAACGTAGTTACGCTGTTCTATTTTTTAAAATAGTTTATTACTTAATTTTTTTCCTGATTTTCATCTATAAAAAGTGTAAACGTGACATGAAATTGTCACGTGATCTAAGTTTTCTCTCTTTACAGAAAAATTAATTTAAGAAAATTTTATAGTATTTTATTTTTTTTATTTTTGCATGAAGCATCTTCGAAAGGTAAATAAGTCAAATTATAATAGATAATTGCGGAAAATCTGTTCATTTCTTAAAATTTGTATCAACTCTAGCCAGTCATACTGTCATCGCTTCGTCCCTCATCGGCCATCCATTATCGTCTAAGGTAAGCTATGATAAGCAGCTCCAATCGTTAAATAAATGGTTGTATATTACTTTATGCTACAAGTAATAATTATTTCAAATCAGATTAATTTAACTTTAAATTTTCTAATTTTACTCAACGTGCCAGAAATGTATTTTTTTTTTTTTTTTAAATTTTGAAATCGATAATTTCTTAATTTTAAGAAATGGCCGCTTTCAAGACACTTTTAAGAAATTAAATTTGACATTCCAATCTATATAATTTCTATCTGAAATTACACCAGAATATTTTACTTACTGGAAATAATAAATTTAATCATTTATCTTTCAATTAAAGCTAAAATGAAATCTTCAAGAACTTTTTTTTTTTCCATTTTAAAAAATTCATTTTAAACTTTAGGTATCGAAAATTTATGCCGAAATAGGAGGTACCTACAGAAAATACAATGAAAGATTCGACAAAAAAAAAAATCGATAAGAAAACAAGTTATATATATATATATATATATATATCTCGAGAGAGATATAGTTCACCCTATTCAAAGCAGTAAAGGCAATGAGACACAAGGGGTTACTGGAAGAGTTAGAAACAGAAACATTGCTAATGAGCGAGAAAAGAGTAATCAGGAGGGTACTAGATAGCGGTTGACATTGCATTCAAATTTTTGCACATTAAATTTGTCTGGAAAGCATAGAGGAAGTTCCACAAGAGAGAAGCGCAAGAAAAGAAACTGTTAATACAGAACTTCCGGTTACATCTCTAGCCAACTCAACTAGAATTGGAAAATTAGCCAAAAAGGTTTAAGCTCGATGTAAAATAAATAGGCAATGAAAAGATAATTAATAAAAACAAGAACAAAAAAATACAATCGAATGATTATAAAAAGACGCAATAAAAAAAAAATCTAGTCAAACAAAAGAAAACTATGAAAACGAACACATTGAAAAAGTCGAAAAATAGATAATCCCAAAGAATCGAAAATGAAAGCAGATAATAAAAAAACAATCCCATTTAAAATAATCGAAAAAGAACTGTTTTGTAATGTTGTCTGGGGTGGTTATTGAAATAACTAAAACGGCAACTTACAAAGTATAAGGATTTATTTTTAAACAAGACCAATACAAGTAAATAATTTACAAATTCATCTGAAGCTGGAAAGCAACCGCTTCCTAAGACCAACATCATAGATGCTTATATTCCTACTAGAACAGTCCATTTAATTTAATAGAAGTGTATCAGTTCTTTGTATACTGACAGTTATCAGTTCGTTCCCTACAACAAACTGAAAAAGAAAGATATTCCAAAATAATTGGAAAGAAGCAATCAAAAAAAAGACAGAAAGAAATGTTAAAATTAGAAAGAAATTAAAGAAAAAAAAAAAGTAAAACTGTATGAAAATAAAAATAAAAACCAGCAATGTCATGAAATACTGGCATAAACTGAGCAATAAGAGAGAATGTAGAAGCAAAAGTTAAAAAACGAACGCACCATTCTATTATTTCAATTGATCAGCCTGATATTTATCGTATATCAACTAAACCGATTTACAATTTCTTTATCGACGCTCCCATCATTTCGACTTAGTTTGGGGGAAATAAATGACAATTTTAAATTATCGAGAGCAACAAAATTGACATTACTATTAATTTAATAAATATCGAAGGTAATTTTTTTCTTTCATTTTTAGGTACGTCTCTCTTTATCCTCTATTAATGATAATGATTTTAATCTTAATATTGAAGTAACCCTTCGGGCAACCTGATTCGAAAAATAGATTTCATCTATCACGTCCACAATCAAAATTTTGAACTGCCGTTTCAGATTATTTTGGTTGTCACCGCAGGTTTTCGTTGAAAAAACATTGTCAATCAAAATAATTTTTTTTTTTTTTTTTTATTAACAATGTCTTAACAAATTAACATATGTGGCCTAATGGTTACAGCTTAGGATTACGAACTGAAATATCTTTACTGACACGGCAAAATTCTTCGACAAATGTTCAATAAGAAAGAATATACAATTTTAAAACTTGCCACTTATGAATTTTACAATTTAAAAGCATCTCACCTTGCAGGATCTTCTGATAAACAATATGGCCTTCGCTTCTCTAGATTAGCTGTCGGTGTGTTGATGGTCATTACAGAAAGTCTGTCAAGCTTTAGATACTAACGGCGAAACTCTGGTTGTGGCTTTCGATATCTCGAAGGCATTTGATACGGTTTGGCACACCGGTCGTGTTCACATGTTAAAGAGCTATAGTGTCTCTGGTTGAATTTTTAATTTGATTCAATCTTAACAAATCACGTATTGAAAATCGTCTTGAACAGCCACTCTTAAAGATCTTTTTGTATGAGGCAGGGTATCCTTGGAACTATTTCCTTGTCATCAATGGTCTTCCCGATGTCATCAGTTCCCAACTAGATATCTATATTGATAACTATTTACTCTTAATAGTAAGACCAATAGGTTGAATAAAGTCAAGTTGACAGCTAATCGCGAAACTGACCTCCAGACTTTTAACTGGGAAAATAAATAGCTTTAATACCTCCCAAACGAAATAGCAGACTTTTAGTCATTTTAGAAAACCATTTCTATCTTCTATCATCTCTGGTCTTCTCTCTCTCTCTCTCCCTCTCTCCGTCTGGTCTTCTCTCTCCCTCTCTCCGTCTGGTCTTCTCTCTCCCTCTCTCCGTCTGGTCTTCTCTCTCTCTCTCTCTCCGTCTGGTCTTCTCTCTCTCTCTCTCTCCGTCTGGTCTTCTCTCTCTCTCTCTCTCCGTCTGGTCTTCTCTCTCTCTCTCTCCGTCTGGTCTTCTCTCTCTCTCTCTCTCCGTCTGGTCTTCTCTCTCTCTCTCTCTCCGTCTGGTCTTCTCTCTCTCTCTCTCTCCGTCTGGTCTTCTCTCTCTCTCTCTCTCCGTCTGGTCTTCTCTCTCTCTCTCTCTCCGTCTGGTCTTCTCTCTCTCTCTCTCTCTCCGTCTGGTCTTCTCTCTCTCTCTCTCTCTCCGTCTGGTCTTCTCTCTCTCTCTCTCTCTCCGTCTGGTCTTCTCTCTCTCTCTCTCTCTCCGTCTGGTCTTCTCTCTCTCTCTCTCTCTCCGTCTGGTCTTCTCTCTCTCTCTCTCTCTCCGTCTGGTCTTCTCTCTCTCTCTCTCTCTCTCCGTCTGGTCTTCTCTCTCTCTCTCTCTCTCCGTCTGGTCTTCTCTCTCTCTCTCTCTCTCTCCGTCTGGTCTTCTCTCTCTCTCTCTCTCTCTCCGTCTGGTCTTCTCTCTCTCTCTCTCTCTCCGTCTGGTCTTCTCTCTCTCTCTCTCTCTCCGTCTGGTCTTCTCTCTCTCTCTCTCTCTCCGTCTGGTCTTCTCTCTCTCTCTCTCTCTCTCTCCGTCTGGTCTTCTCTCTCTCTCTCTCTCTCTCTCCGTCTGGTCTTCTCTCTCTCTCTCTCTCTCTCTCTCCGTCTGGTCTTCTCTCTCTCTCTCTCCGTCTGGTCTTCTCTCTCTCTCTCTCTCTCTCTCTCCGTCTGGTCTTCTCTCTCTCTCTCTCTCTCTCTCTCTCCGTCTGGTCTTCTCTCTCTCTCCGTCTGGTCTTCTCTCTCTCTCTCTCTCTCTCCGTCTGGTCTTCTCTCTCTCTCTCTCTCTCTCCGTCTGGTCTTCTCTCTCTCTCCGTCTGGTCTTCTCTCTCTCTCTCTCTCTCTCCGTCTGGTCTTCTCTCTCTCTCTCTCTCTCCGTCTGGTCTTCTCTCTCTCTCTCTCTCTCTCTCTCCGTCTGGTCTTCTCTCTCTCTCTCTCTCTCTCCGTCTGGTCTTCTCTCTCTCTCTCTCTCCGTCTGGTCTTCTCTCTCTCTCTCTCTCTCTCTCTCTCTCCGTCTGGTCTTCTCTCTCTCTCTCTCTCTCTCTCTCCGTCTGGTCTTCTCTCTCTCTCTCTCTCTCTCTCTCTCCGTCTGGTCTTCTCTCTGTCTCTCTCTCTCTCTCTGGTTATGTGTGTGTCTCTGTCTCTGTCTCTGTCTCTCTCTCTGGTTATGTGTGTGTCTCTGTCTCTGTCTCTGTCTCTCTCTCTGGTTATGTGTGTGTCTCTGTCTCTGTCTCTCTCTCTCTCTCTGAATTTTTGGTTGTCTCTCGTATCACATTCTATGATTTATTTATATTGTTGATTCTGAGTTTCATCTAATGTTACCGTTTTTCGATCAAGTCCTGACCTTAGACTCTTACACACATGACAAAATTTTCCACAAAAGGTAACCCTATAATTGGAATGACATAAAGCTTTGTTAAATGCCTGGATTGTCGATCTAGGTCATTTAAATTTTACAAGTAGACTAGAAATACCTCGCTTCCACTTTCAACTGTGAATTAATAAGAGCTTGCCGCCAGGGAAGATATGCCTCGGCAGTGGGGAAGTGGCTGAAGCTGAGATGCCAGGTCAGCACCAATAATACCGTCGATTCTTCTTTGGATTTTATCAAGAATCTCTAAATATATCGCAAGAGCACTGGACTATATGTGACATATATTCAAAGCATGGACAAATGCTATACTTATAGATATATGCAAGATAGATTCTGCAGAGAAAAGTTTTCTTGCACGACACAGTGAACCAACTTTCTTAGCAGACCTAACAATAGATTCAATATAATCGCCCCACTTCTTATCAGTTGAAAACATAAGATCATGAATGAGCCACGCTTTGATCTCTTGGAGACATGTTGGAATGCAAATATGGTCCTCTATGATGATCCAAGAGCAAAAAAACTAACAAATAAACTAACGGCAAATTGTAAAGAATGTTGAGCGTCATGTGCAGGTCTTATTGCAAGCAACTTTGAGCACTTTGTGATGCAGTGGTTAGCAAGATCAATTATTGAGTAGTGAGTTCGATACTCAATGGAGGCTCCACACTTTCGACCCTGTGCTACACCTAAGCTACGCTTAGAAAATTAAGTATGGTGTTATGTTTAGCAAGCTCGTCTCGCTAGATCTATTATGACTGAATAGTGATTTCGATCTTTACCGGGTGCCCTTCACATTCGGCCTTGTGCCCTACACATTCGGCCTTGTGCCACATCTATGCTACGCTTAGAAAATCACCTTAATTAGTTTTCGTGAGAGCTTAGTTTAAGGGTTGGGAATAAAATATATTGCGTTTTTTTTTTTTTTTTTTTTTTTTTTTTAGCACCTCGATGTTGTTTATTTTGGGGGTAAAAGGCGGAAAAAAAACGCTATAAAGTTTAGTTTTTAAGAAAAAGTTTTGACTGAGAAGTAAATGTGTTATAATTAGAAATGATCTAATACTATTGCTTACGCCAGGTAGATTTTTGTTTAGAACTTTTAGATCGGAAAGAGGTGAAAAAAACTTCTGTTCATAACTAAAAATGTCAATGTTCATGGCTGAAAGGTTTTACCAGTAAGTAAGATTTATGACTTGAAACTGGATAACACCGTTGTTATTACGGAAAGGATTAACATTTGTAGTCAAAAGTATCTGCCAATTCAAACTCCCCCTGCATAAACTTTATTCACCGAAACAACATTAATCTTTGTTAGTCATCACTTTTAAGTCCTATCACTGCTTGGGAATTTTTTTTTTTATCCCAGGTCATTCTCGAGTTTACGATTTTTCTGGCGAGGATGGTGATTAGACACGCAAGTCAAAAGGTGAATGAACCATTCAATAGGCCAAGTGTGTCGAATTGGCGGCCCTTTACATGCATCTTCGTGGCTCGGACAAAGTTTTCTATAGCCGAGAATTTTGTCTGTTGGTAATGCAAATCATTAAAAACAGTGAGATATTTTTTCCGTTGGTATGATTAGATTGTTTATTCTATCTCGATGTTTTTTTTTTTCGAATGTCAGCAACTATTTTTAACTTCCGGTTAATCATATGATCATCCTTGACAACTAAATAAGAACAAATGTAAATTGAAAACGTTTGTAATTTTGTAATATTTTTCCTTAAAATTGTCGAATTCTACTCCATCTCGTAAAAAGAGAATTATCTTAAGAAGGACGTGTGTTTCAAGAAAAGTGGGAATTACAGTACTTTTGTTCCACTGTTAATGGAAAGATAAACTGTTTGATTTGCAACCACTGCATTGCGACGCCAATATAACGTGAAAAGACATTATGAAACAAACTATCGATCTTATAAATATGAAGGAGATATGCGTGTTTCAAAAGTGAAGGAATTCAAGGTTAACACAGCAACAGAGTTGCTTTACAACAATTCAGAAAGGTAACGTTAGTTCTGTTACTGCAAAGCTTTGAACTCTGCAAAATGATTGCCATCAGTGGAGAATCTTACAGTGAAGATTTCATAAAGCGATGTCTTGTAAAAACAGATGAAATTGGATGTCCAGAGAAATCACACTTACTTCAAAACATTTCATTAAGCAGGAACATTGTTTCTGAACGGATTGATGAAATGGCAGGTGATTTGAGTAGAAAGTCTTCAACTTTCTACTCAAGTTTTAAACATTTTTCTATTGTTCTGGATGCCTGTTGACATAGCTGGAATATCACAGCTCGCCTTTTTCATCAGGGCTTGTGACAATGAATTTCAAGTTTATGAAGAACTAATTGAACTCATCACAAAGCATGATACTACAACAAGCCAGGACATTTTTGAGAAAGTTGAACAGCTTCTCCATGAGTATAGCCTTGATTTGAGTAGTGTGTTTATTTACTAATGGTGCTACCAATATGGTTGGGAGGCATGATGGTGTTGCTACCAAGTTAGGTAGAAAAATAGAAGATATATATCCAGATTCAACATTCAAGCATTTTAACTGTATAATTCATCAACAGAACTTATGGTTTACGATTTTAAAATGAGATCATGTGTTGAGTTTTGTCATAAAAACAGTGAACTATATCAGAGGTCATGCTCTGCATCACCATCAGTTTAGCCAGTTATTGGAAGACGTGAATAATCATTTCACAAATGTCCAATTCTACACAGAAGTTCGATGGCTTTCATGTCACAGGGTACTGAAAATATTTTTTATTGCGACACGAAATTGTTTTTGGAGATGAAGGGTCAAAGCACAGATGAATTGAAAGATAAAAGCTGGCTTAAAGATTTAGCTTTTTCAGTGGATATTACTGCCCAATTAAGTGACCTTAATTTGAAATTACAAGGTAAAAATAAGCTCAACACTCAGTTATATGATATTAAGTGTTTCATTGCAGAATTAGCTTTATTGAAGTCCCAGTTGTCACATGAAAACTTGATTCATTTTCCTATGTGCAAGGAGTTGAAAAAAAAAACTGTCAATACTGAGTTTGTATTTATCTTTGCTAAGTACAATTACCTGGAATTGCTGTCAAAGGAAGGGATTTTGTGATTTTTCATCTTGTGGAGATCAGTTTGCATTATTCTCAGTATCATTCACTTTTGATGTTGTTCAGGCAGAGGAAAGTCTACAGATGGAGCTACTGGAAATGCAGATTGACTCAACACTCAAGGGAAAGTACCTAGAAGTAGGGGTACCCGGATTTTTTTCATATCTTCCTCAAATATTTAAGAATTTCAGAAAGTTTCCCACAGAGATTATGGCGATGTTGGGTTCCATATATGTCTGTGAACAGTTATTTTTGTTTATGACGGCCACAAAAACGTCTCACAGAACCAGATTAACTGAACATTTGTCATCTTTGGTCAAAGTGGGATCTACACAGAAATACCAACCTGATATATCGAGAATAGTTTGTTTAAAGCAATGTCAATCATCAGGACGACATAAAAATGATCAAATTGTACTACCTTGTATTGTAAGTATTTTGTATTTAAAGTTTAGTTACCACAAGCTGTCATTAATGTAAGTCTGTATGCAGGTGCGGCTCTCGGGGCTGCAGATATGGCCGACGTGGCCCTCCATATGTCCTGAGTTTGACATGCCTTCTATAGGCCATCGAGCACAAAGGGGTAAACTTTGGCATTAGTATGATTATTAGCACTCTATAGGTGACTATTTTCACCAAGCAAAATGTTAGTTCTGACAATGCAAATCGAATTTGAATTTCTTGGTTGTGTAGTCATACCCTTCTATGGCAACACGTAAAACAATCTTGACTGGAATTGAGAGCCAGACTACTACAATTTAAAATATATGAAACTAATATTTATATATTAGTTCTATATATATTATATAACAATATATTTTGAGAGGATCCCATATATACAGTAAAAGTAGAAGAATTATTTAAACATGATGTAGAGTGCTGAATGTTAAGTGTTTGACCTTGCACAACTTCACTCTGGATTTGTTTTATTGCTCTATTGCTATTTTCCTCGGACAAACCACATTCTTTAGTTCCACTAGTCCTGGCCCTCACGGTTAGGACCCGTCATGCTACGCACATTGTAGTGAACCACCCTCATTGCCTTAGTATTCCATTAGTGAGATGTAAGTTCCATTTGAGTAGCTTTTTCCCGTGAACCACTGCTCTGTGGAGTCGGCACCCAAGAGGATGTTTCCCGATCATTGCAATCTTAACCTGTTCAGGTCTAGTGTTAACCGTTATCTTGCACACATAACCGAATAAACCGTGCCTCTTATTCTACCTCGAGTGTAACCCTGTACCTCGAGTGGCACCTGAGCCTTGTACATGGTGAACATCACTGTTTAAAAAAAAAAAAAAAACTTTTAATGTGTTGACCTTCTCGTGCAACCACTGATGCTTTTTATCATTTCAACCCAAGCAAGACGATAAGGCCTCAAAAGGTCTACATTATTATTAAAAGAAAGGACCAAAGTATTTTCGATTATTTTAAATTTTTTTTAATCCTTTCTAGTACGTTCGAAATTTTGGCGAAATATTTTGTTTTTCTTGCCTCGATGTGTGGGCCAAAGATTACTGTGGAAAATTTAGCGTCTTTTTTTTTCTTTTTTTTCTTTTTCTTTTTTTTTTTTTTTTCTTTTTCTTTTTCAGTAAAAACACATTGTTTTGGAAATTCATGCAAAAATCAAATAATTCTCAGATTTTAATTAAATTTCTAGGATTTATTCACAAATAAATTAATTTTTTAAAAACTTTATTCTTTTTATTTTTTAGAAAATCTTAAATTTACGTCTCTTACCCCCACTTGTTAATTTTATGAAATTTCGAAAAATTAAAATTCCACCCACTTTATATTAGTTAAAAGCAGAACGCCTTGGAGAATTTAAGTCCTCAAATTATCTTAGTCAAAATTTAACGAAAATCTTCTGAATCATGAAATAAAAAAAGCAATAAAACTAAGACACAATTTTTTTTTTTTTTTTTTTTTTTTTTTTGATTAAATAATATTAATTTCACCCACTTTGACAAAGAGGGGCAGAAAGAGACAATGTTATGATTAAATTAACATTTCGGGGCTAATTGTTAGCTAAACTAAGAAATGTAGGCCGCCAGGACATTTGCCATGAAAATAGTGATTAAATCGCGAGAAGTTAGCAACGTTTCGTCAAAGGGGAAAGAGATTGTAGGGTGGAAAATAATTAATCACTCATAAGGTTGTATAGACGCTTGTGAACTGTGTGCATGCCTTTATGTATAAACCGTGAAAGAAAGTCCTTTTGAACTTTAACTATTGTCTTTTCATTCGCTTTCACTCTCAGTAGCCCTTTGCGTCTTAGTGTCGGTATCGCCTTGATTGCAGCGAATTGACAAAGGTAATATTTTTTATTATGCTGCATAAAATCTTGCCGCCTAAATACACCTTATTCCCGCACACAAATCAACAAATATATATAATGTGATATAA
Organism: Acanthosepion lycidas; assembly: GCA_963932145.1. Classification (NCBI taxonomy): domain Eukaryota; kingdom Metazoa; phylum Mollusca; class Cephalopoda; order Sepiida; family Sepiidae; genus Acanthosepion; species Acanthosepion lycidas. The sequence continues at coordinate 38,143,466 of OZ010596.1, read as the reverse complement.
CGAAATATAATTTTGTATAATTTCATGTATCAATATTTATTGAGTATTTAGAAAAATAGTATGACAAATTGGGAAAAATAACTCGGTCCTATGAAATCCTAACAGATGAAACGCACCACAAAAACTTTCCCAATTTGTCCTATTTTCTGACGCGTTTCAGCAGACTTAATTTTTTTCCAATTTGTCAAATTATATATATATATATATAAGGTTGGTGCAAAAATAATGACGTAATAATGTCGTTTTTTGACGTTAAAAAATACGTCAAAAAACGACATTACGTCATTATTTTTGCACCAACCTAATATATAGTTGGATTGGTGTGAGTTTGTGACCCTGAGTTTCACGCTTTTGCGTTCGTCACGGTTACGAACTCGCATTAATCCAACTAAATATGTTAGCACTATCACTGATATTGAGCGCTTTCCAATAAGTACCGTGTATATATAATATATAAATAATGCATATAATTCATTATATGCATAGACACACATACACTGGGGCGAACTGATTTAAAAAAAAAAAAAAATCAAGATGAAGCTGATATTTTGATTTTTGCATAAATCCTTGCAGCCTAAATACACCTTATTTACACACAAAATAACAAACTATTAGCGTCAAAAATTATCATAATTAACCTGTAGGAAAATACCATATGTATAAAGGAAAAAAGACAAAAGCAAAACTTTACTTTTATCCAACGCGTTTCGTCCAGCGTGAACTCTTTCAAAGCAAAAACGAAATGAAATGGTTTCAATAAATTCATTTCGTCTTCAGCGTTAAAAAAAAAAATTCACATTGGACGAAACGTGTCGGCTAAAAGTACAATTTTCTTATTGTCTTTTTCTCATTCACGCACAATATATATATATATATATATAATTATTTATTTGAAAAGATTATCTGTTCTACTCTGTATTGAGCAATCTTTTAAGAATAGTAATTGTTGGTTATTGGAATTCATTCCGTATACACCAATTATATACTTGGGTATATATATATATATATATATATATATATATATATGACAGATTGGATAAAAATTCAGTCTGATGGAACGTAGGGCAAAAATAGTATGACAAATTGGGAAATATTTTTCGTGACACGTTTATATGTTAGGATTCCATCGGACTGAATTGTTTTTTCCAATTTGTCATACTATTTTTCTAAATACTGTTTATTGATATATGTAATTATACGAAACAAACTTGTATCTCCTTTATATATATATATATATATATATATATATATATATATATATATATATAGTTGTCGACATATGCGTCCAATGCTTGTAAAGGTGAAATGCCTTTTTATCCTTTTTCTTTTTAAGCGTAACTTAGAGAAAAATCGGTCGATTGTAGATGGCATTTATTGCCCAACATATATATTTGCTTGTTGGTGTGAAAAGTCGTGGGTGGTTGTGAGCTTGGTGGCCAATGATATTGACTGTGCGTGATTCAAGACTTTTAGGGATCGGGGTGAAAAGAAATTGCGAATAGGGAAAGATTGGTGTAAATATTCGCTATCAAGGGGATAGGACAAGAGAAACAGTTCTTTTTTTTTTTCTTTCTTTCTTTATATACACAATATAAAGATACATGATCAAAACAAATGGAACACCTGTGAAATCTTTGATTTACGCTCTTGCAAAACAACAAAAAAAAAGGTTTTTCATATAATTACTTAACTATTTCCTCTACACTTTATTCCTTTAAAAAAAAAAAAGACAAAATAAATTGCATCGTTTCAATTTTCCCCCTTTTTTCTTAAATTTCTCACGCTTTCTTTTTTAAATTGTTGACAACTTCAGTATCTGTCTATATTTTTGAGATGAGGTATTATGTACACTATTTACAATATTCGGACTATTGTCCTCATCTTTGTTTCGGCCGTCGTACGTTCTGGCCGCCTTCATGTGGTTGTAATATCGAACTGAACCCTTTATTTTATTTACCCCAGTGAGCGAAATAAAGATTTCAGTTCGACATTCCAACCACCTGAAGAAGGGCGGAGCGTACAACGACCGAAATGTTGTGATAAATATGGTAACAAAGATTCGGACAATAGTCCGAATAATGTAGATAGTGTTGACAACTTATTTCTCTTATTAGGGCTGCAGGTAAGTTATAGAATTAATTTCTGATAGTTATTTATACCTGACACCTAATGACTGGGATTGGACACATAGAATAGGAAGTCTCGCGTATTTCTATTTTATGACTGGTGGATGAAGTTTTGAATTCGCATCTTTTAAATGGCACCCACTTGGCCGAAATAAAAGATACGAATAAATAAATAAGCTTTTGGGATCAAGTGACGAAGTCGGACATTGATGATTTCTGGTTGCTGATCTCTATTACAATATATTTGGGATTGAAATGTCAGATTGGTCTGCCCTTTAGAGACATGTAATCGTTCCGATGCGGCCTGTTCATGATGCCAGCCACAAACCGTGATATTAAGATAGACAAAAGGTTGATATGAGGAAAGAGCTGAGCTGTTAGATTGATGTGGCAGGACTTGCCTCAAGTGTCACCTATCTACCTACCCACCCAGACCGAGCAAGGGAAGTCCTGAATAAAAATATTAGAAACACAATTCGAGTTATCATTTCTCGACGTTTCTTTGTGAACAAACATCTGGTCTTTCTCGGTAATTTTTTTTTTTTTTTTTTGCTCACATCGACCCGAACGCAACGCAAGGGAGTATTTGACGGATGCTGGAAAGCTGAGTGAGTCTCGTTACATGATTATATACCTACAACATTCTCCAGTCTTCCTTCATTTTCAGTATCTAAACAAGAAGCAAATCAAGACATTAAGCTTTTTTTAAAAATGTTTATATATGTTAGAACATTTTATTTTCTTCTTTCATTTCAGACAGTAGAACATTTAATCTATTTAAGTTTCATAGCTGCCGTTCATAGCAGTTGTCAAACTTTAAGAAACATTGATTCGTTTTCTACGATTCATCAGCGATTTGTAAATTATTTAAAGCCAGAAAATATCTTGCATTGCAAGAATTTATTTTTTAATTTATTTTAATTTATTTTATTTCATTTATTTATTTATTTATTTCATTTATTTATTTATTTTTGAGATTGTCATCTTCGATTTTTTTTTTTTTTTTTTTTTTTTTTTTTTTTTCCTTTTTTGACCACCTTTTAACAGATTTTGCCCAAAAGGATATTGTGAATAGTTTTGGTGCCAATTATTTGCATCTATTTAATTTAAAGTTGCTTGTGATCCATTTTTATCAGAATATAGGACAAAGAGTGCGCTTAAATAGTCTATTTAAAAAAAGATCTTTTGAAATAAAATAGGATTCACGCTTTCTTTAACATTTTAATTTTTTTTTATACAGATATGAATAACGACCTTTTCGAAAAAAAAATTCTTTTTTAATAAATTCACGTTTGACCATCTCTATTTAGGTTTTAACTAACAGATTTATTTATTTTTTTTATTTATTTATTTTATTTATTTATTTATTTTTTTTTTTTTTTGAGGTAATAATGATTTAGTGATACAAGTCTTACCAATCAACCCATAGATGGGGGAGAATAGGCGAATTCATGCCTTTCCCAACGTTATATTTGCGTGTAAGTGAATATAACGAACCCAAATAGAATTGGAACTCTGCTCTCCGATTAAAAATTCAGAATCATTATCTATCACACCGACTACGAATCCAAGCTTACAGCGCATTGTATTATCAAGCAACCACCCATCGAGGTAGTTACCAGGCTTGACGTTGCTTAACCTCGCTGATTGTTCGGGAACCGGTGTCTCAACGTGATGATGTAAACTAGCACAAGATCTATTTTAGAGTTGATGCCTCCTCGCTTAAAGGAATTAAGCAGTTGCCCCTTTCCAGAAAGGGTAATATTCTTCCATTTTTATGAAGACTGTAATTTCAGGACAATGCGGTACCAAATGAAAGACCTTACGACCACGTCACTCGTGTTTCTTAATGAGGCCATACCATCCTTAATTTCCAACATTGATAGGTCAAAATCGTCTACGCAAGTCTCGTGAGATTTATTTTCCACTCTACAAACTCTTTCCCCGCAAACGCAATGTCACAAGCCTATTGCTACTTCCACGACATATGCTCAGACATGTTCCATTCTTTAGTGCCACGCTTATAGCCATATCACGTTTAAACAACGGTTCCCATACAATCATCGAAGTTAAGCAACGTCGAGCCTGGTCAGTACCCAGGTGGGTGGCCACTTGGGAATACCAGATGCCGTAAACTTGGATGTATGGGTGGTATAATGGATAACGGTTCGTTGTATTCACTCACTCGCAAATATCCTTGGAAAACGTATGAATTCACCTCCTCTCCCTCTAGCTATGGATTAATTAATAAGATTTATATCCCTAAACCATTATATCCCGTTACCCCCCTCCAAATTCTTACAATCCAAAAATATTTTCTTGTTTTAAATAACCTGCAAAGAGTTGATAAGCCGTAGAAATGAATGAATGAATCAATTCCACTTTGACTGTTTCTGAGAAGAACTGATTCACATCAAGTAAAAAAACGAGAAACGGGATGATGATCACCGGAGTTAAGCAACGTCGAACCTGGTCAGTACCTAGATGGGTGATCGTTTGGTAATGCTATGTACTGTAAGCTTGGTTGTGTGGGTGGTGTAATGGATAATGGCTCGGAATTGTTAATCGAAGAGCCGAGTTCCAATTTCCGTTGGGTCCATTATAGTCAATTACGCGCAAATAACGTTGAACCTTCCTCGTCTATTCCCAGCTATGGGTTAATTAGTAAGACTTGTATCATTAAATAATTTTCTCCAAAAAGAAATTCTTAGAATCTAAAAATATTTTCTGATTTTAAATATCCTGCAAAGGGTTGATAAGCTGTAAAAAAAAAAACGAATCGATCAATCGATCTTTAGGGCCCTCAGTTTAGACCTTTACAGCTCGGACACGACATGCGAAGTCAACGGAGTAGAATCACCCAGATTTCATCCGTTTTATATTTGTAAGGAAGTTCTACCCAGAAAGCTTCTTTTTTTTTTTTTTTTTTTTTTTTTTTCCTCTCTCTCTCTTTCTGAGAACAGAAAATAGGGGGGACTCTCCGGCGTGGAAACTTCTAAATACAGTGTAACCCGGATATAAGAGAGTTGTCGGGACCGGAGAATAGGTCTCTTATATCCGGGTTTCTCTTATATCCGGGTTTGGTCTATTTTGTTTAGGTAAGTATGGGAACACTTCATATAACGCTTTTTACGTACAGAACACTAGTTTATTTAACAGTTATAGACATAAAAACACAGACAAAAATACGTTTTCAATCAGTTTTTAAAATAAATCAAAAATTACTTTGTCTTAAAGTCAGTCATTTTTGATTGTACAGAAATCTCTTTAACATCATGAACACTTTCATACAGTCCGTAAATCATTTTCAATGCGCCATCAGGATTACTGCTTTTTGCTTCAAAGTAGGCTGTCAGAATTTCAAGCGCATTCAATGCAACCAGAGAATTTGGCACTGGTTTGTCACTTTCAGAAACTTCAGAACTTACGCTTTCAGCATCATCATCTTCGTCAAAATCTTGATCATCCGATTTTATACCACGTGTGATGTCCGTGTCAGTCAGTTCTCCATAACATTGTGTACGGTCGTCGAAGCTGATAAATTCCTCAATCTGTTTGCTCCATGCCCGATGGTGGAGAAACTTGATCATTTTCGTCGAGTATTTCTTCCACTTCAGCCTGTGATTCAATGACAAAGCCGGCCTGTTTAAAACAATTTTGAATTGTTGACGGTTTGACCATGAAAAGTGCTCGCTTCATCATGTGCATGGCCTTCAAAACAGTTAAGCGGTTTTCAGTGGCAAAATTAACAAACAGACAAACTTCTGACTCAACAGAACAGTGGGTAAAGTGAAAGTGCTGTCCAGTAAATGCAACGACAAGCAAAGTCGACAAAAAAGCGGGCGGCGCTACCCTTAGACACACAAAGCAAAATCATAAGGTAGAGGGTGTCTCCTACAGACACAGATTGGACACACCGTGTCTCTAGACTAGTCAAGATAGTCATTGAACTTCACTCTCGAACTGACCTCTCTTTGACCGATTTATGACATCACACTGTCACTCAAAACGAACTCTCTTATATTGGGGAGGACGGGACCAGAGAAAATCTCTTATATCCGGGTCTCTTATATCCGGGTCTAATTTATATACATTAACACAGGCTCTTATTTGGGACCATATAAAATCTCTCTTATATCTGGGTTTCTCTTATATCCGGGTTACACTGTACTACAATCTTAAGTTATGGATCAGTTGCTGTCCATCCTCGTAATCTTCACTTCCTTATTTTTTTCTGTGTGTTGTTGTTGTTGTGTTTTTTGGGGTTTTTTGTTTTTTTTCATTTCACCCCAAGATAGGCGATAATGTCAGTAAGACGCAAGAGATTGCTGGGGGCGAAAGGAAATTAGAAGACTTTAAAAGAAGGAACCAGAAACCCAATCTTAAACAGGAAAAAAGGTATAAACCTCAATTCCTGTTCAAAAGACGGAGAAGGTGTGTGAAACGGGCGATAGATTCATACCCCTATCCAGTTTATTTCTACCTCTTACATCACGTACGACATAACCCTCTATCATGAGTGGCTCTTGAGTCTTGTATAGTATGATACTTAATATAAAAATGTCGATACTTGACACAGGTTTAGTTTTCTAAAGGTTTGAAAAAAATCTTAAACCTGAATATTTTAGTTTATTTAAAGCGTTTTCGGTTTATTAAAAAAGTTAAAGAATTCAATATCTTCACTTAATTTCTTTGATATTGCAATGCGAACCTTTTTATATCTATTGGAAACTAGCTTAAGCTAGTTTTAAGCTAGCTCCTGACAAGGGCTAATTAAGCCTTCGGCTTAAAACTAAAGAGACCTTTGGTTCAGCTTAGAAAACAGCAATGATAGTTTTCAAAAAATAACTTTGAATTTCTCACTTCCTTCCATGGAACTTCAAAACCTCACTTTAACTCTGATTCGAGCTATAAATTCAATTCCGACCAAAAGACCGATTTAGGCCGAAATTCCAATTCAGGCCGAAAATTGAGTTCTTTAAATGACAAACACTGCGAAACTTCAAAGCATCACGTCATGAAATCTCTCACTTTAACTCTTATTCCTTGGTATTTTGAAAAAATAACGTTGATTTCCTCAATTCGCAAAGTTTTGGAGATATTGTTAAATTCACAAAGTTTTTGTGTTACTTTAAACTCTATATAAATTTTTTTTTTTTTTTTTTTTTTTTTTAACTGTTTCCTCATCATTTGAACACAAATCCCAAATGTTAGATGTTCAAGCACCTCATAAAAGGCAGCTTTTCAATCCCAAGATCATCCGGATTCCAAAATGGTATATGTTCATATAGAGAAAGTGTAGCCCGAGTCGTATGTTTCAAACACACGGACGGACAGACAGAATTTGCCGTTTATTTAGATAGAAAAAGATCTTAGAGTACCAGTTTATGAATAATGTAAATTATTTGGTCACATAATTAATCTCATTTTTTTTTTTTTTTAATCATTGTTCTTAATAATGACACAGATTGTGACGATAACCTGTTTTTTTAGGGGGGGGTGCGGAGTATATGAAAACTGAAACTATAAAAATAAAACATCACGAAATAAATACAGCCACTCATTTAATGACTCGACTGTTCAACGATCTCCTGGTTTACTACCAGCTATAAATTCTCAAAAAATAGAAAGTAAAAAAAAAATAAATCCAACTATTTGGTATTGCATGAAAAATTTGATCAGAATTTTTTTTAATTATTCAAAATGAATTATGTCATCAGTTCACAACTCTGTATTTATGCTAATGATACAACTATTTACTCTTGCCTGAATAAGAAGTCTGATCAATTCGATATGGTCAAATTGGCAGTTGATCTAAAAAAAAAAAAAAAATCTACAATCTGTTGTTAAATCAGGCAAGGAGTGGCTTGTTAATTTTAAGGCATCGAAAACAAAACTTCTCTCTTTTAATAGTATGAGAGAACCCCTTTTACCTTCTATAACCAAGGCTGATTCTAACCTCCAGGCGAGTGACTCTTTGCCTCTTTTCGGGCTAACGTTTTCTGCTGATATGAGGTGCAAAAAGTATTGTGAATCAATCGCTAATCTGCAGCTACGAAAGTTGGTTCATTGTGTCGAGCTAGACAATTTTTCTCGCATCTATCTCTGTATCTCTATGTATGTATGCATCTGTCTATGTATCTCTATGTATGTATGCATCTGTCTATGTATCTCTATGTATGTATGCATCTGTCTATGTATCTCTATGTATGTATGCATGCATCTATGTATCTCTATGTATGTATGCATGCATCTGTCTATGTATGCATGCATGCATCTGTCTATGTATCTCTATGTATGCATGCATCTATGCATGCATGCATCTATCTATGTATGCATGTATCTACGTGTATCATTTGCTCTTGCATTGGATATTGTTGCTACATCTGGTCCGGTGTTCCTTCTATATATTTAGATTTTCTTGATAAAATCCAAAGAATCTGCAATATTATTTATCATGAGCTGGCATCTCGGCTTCAGTCACTTTCCCATCGCCGTAATGTAGCTTCCTTATGCCTTTTCTATAAATAGTTCTATGGTAATTGTTCTGGGGAACTTTCCTCGATGATACCCAGACTTTATGAATTTAAGCGCAGTACTAGTTTGAAGGTAACGTCTCATCATTTTACATTTGTAATGGTTAGATGTAACCGTAAGTTCTATGCTAACAGTTCCTTCTATCGCACTTCTTACTTGTGGAACATTCTTTTGGCTCCTTGCTTCCCTGTCAACTTTGATCTTCAAAAATATAAATGCAATGTCAATCGTTATTTTCTGACTTAATTCTTGTTCTTTTTGTCTTCTATTCTTTAGTCCAGGGTATGATAAACTATATCCGTCAACAGGTCCTCTGATCAGGAGATTACAGGTTTTGAGGAGCCTGGAATCACCTCTTAATTTCTGTTGTTCCAAGCTCCACCCTGACCCGGGGTGGTAGCACCTGTTAGGGTCCTAGCTATGGCTTAATAGTGAACCGCCAAACAAAACAATTTGAAAGTATAGAAATACATTTTTATGGTAAAAATACCAGCAATACATTTTTATTCAAAAATGACCAACAATACATTTTATCTGTAGTTGAAACCATAAAATTGTGTTCAAAATATTTAGATTTCGACATTAACTAAGACACAGAGATTGATATGCCGCTAAACAAAAGCAAGCAAGCAAGCAAGCAACATCTCTCCTTAATAGTACATTTTCTCATCTTCTGTCACACTCAGTAACCGTCTTGTGTCTTAGTGGCTTTATTGGCTTGCTTGGGTCGAAATGATTAAAAAGAAAGAAGAATCAAAATGAATAAATAAATTGAAATATAAATAAACATTTACTTGTATTGTTTACATAGTATATAAACCGAAGTAATATACTGAATGTACAACTAATTTTCGAAATTATTTATTACATTCACTGTTTAGTACACTACTATACTTTTGAACCATTTGTAACATTTCTAGTTTATTTATAAATGTTTATACAGTAAAGTCCATTAAAGTTAACCGAAGCTGGTTGACACAAACCCATTACACGAGTGGTATGCTTGAAATAACGTTCCGCTACTTCTCATTTAGCCGCCACTTCGTTAGAACAGAAGCCGGTCGTTCAGTCAGGGTTTCTTATATTCTTGTACTAAATCTTGTTTTATAAAGTATTTTTATGCTTCACCAGTGAGAATTTTAGTAAAAATAAGTTTCTGATTGACTTGAAACAAGTATATTTTCTTTTTCTTATTAAAAAATAATTAATTCCCCGTATTAGGTATTAATTAGCTAACTTGGTAAAAAAAAAAATGCAACAAAAAAATTGAAGGAAGAAAGTCAGTATCCGCTTAAATGACCTTTGAAAAATGTGGTCATCAGGAAAAAAAAAAAAAACTGTACTCTTTAGTACCAAATATGTGACGGTACAACTTCCTTCAATTTTCCCCTAGGCACGCTACTTATTTAGTACAGCAAACTGATTTATCTTAATGTTCTCGGTGGCACGGTTATTTTGTTCCAGTTTATTAAACTTACTTTTATTTTATAAGTTGAGACATTTCTGACGGGAATTACTATACCAGACGGCACTTATAATTGATACAAAATAGGACCTGAAACAAACAAATAAGATGAAGATATTTTACTATGAAGAAGTAAAATTGAACTATAAAGCAGAGAAAAGGAGATACAAGCAAAGTTAAAGAAAGGGAATACAATGAAGGAGGAGAAAGTAGAATTCAAGAATTAATCAATTTCACCCTTTCGAGAAAGGGAATTTTTTTTTTTATTATAGCTTCGGGGTCAGGTGATACAAAGTTAAAAAAGAAAAAAAATCCTTACGACCATGTCACTCTATTCTCTTACTGGAGCTGCCACACCCTCACTTTCCAGCCTTGATAGTTCAAAATCGTCTGCGCAAGTCCTGTGGAGGAAGACTTATTTTACATTCTACAACCTCTTTCCTCGCAGACGCAATGTCACAAGCCTATCGTTACAGCCACGGCATGTGTTTAGGCAAACGTCATTCTTTACGGCCATATCACGTTTAAACACCGATTCCTGTACGATCACCGAAGTTAGGCATCGTCGAGCCGGGTCGGTGCCTAAATGGGTGACAGCTTGGGAATAGCAGATGCTGTAAGCCTTGATTCGCGGGTGGTGTAATGGATAACGTCTCCGAATTGTTAATCGGAGAGCCGAGTTTCAATTTCCAGGCGGCATGTGAATAACACGTGAAAAAACAAAAAAATAAAAAAACGAACAAGACGAAGATAGAAATTGTGGTATAAGGCGGAGAAAAGGAGAAACAAGTAAAGAAAGTACATGCAATGAAGGAGAAGAAAGAGGAAAACTGGAAAAAATAAGTAACGATAGATGGAAAGCGTGAGAAAATTTAAGATGTAAAAGAAAAGAACGAAGTGGGTGGAAGTGAGAGGAAGGAAGAGAGAGATGGAGTAAAACGATAGAAGAAAGTAAGAAATTATTGTTGGCTATCTGGTGGCCATCTTTTCCTATAGTAACCGAACAAACGTGTTGCCGACAAGATTAGTTAAACAAAAAAAAGTTCCTCAAGAAAAAAGGATTGCTAGGTCAGGTCGGTGAAACAAGTGGATGGACTTCGGAGCATCTTAAATAAGGATAAAGGTGCGTACAGTACAAAAAACATGCAGTTAGCAGTGGTGCTATACACACGGAACATAGGTGTGTGTATATAAAGAAAACCGCGCGAGAGATAACCTGCTTGCTGAAGGAAATATTTATTTAGTATACATATGAGCCACTGGTCGGTGTTTAAGCCCAGGTATAAACAAGAATTTTGGAATCTGATTTTCAAGGAAATCTCAGCTTGAAAGATTGACTGTATACAATCTTCATATAATCCGCCATTGTTAACCAATGTTAAGCACGTCTAATCTTAGTCTAATCTTAGTAAACAGCGATATTTCTTCCAGATTCCTTTTCTTTATCTGTGAATTGCCATGATTTCCTGGGAAATAGTGGAGTGGTTTCTTGTTGCCATCTCCGGTTTTAAATACAAATTAGTTCTTCTCTTAGACTGGTTGACAGTAACGAGGATCGGTATATCCTTCTATTATAGATACGAATTCAAACGGTCCTTCTCCAAGAATCCTTTTCTTTATTATCTGTGAATTATCATGACTTCTTTTGAAAGATAGTGGAATAGTTTGGCATTGCATTTTCCACAATTTTGAATACAGAGTAGTCCTTCTCCAAGAATCCTTTTCTTTATCTGTGAATTACCGTGACTTCCTGGGAAAGATAGTGGAATGTCTTAACGCTGCTTTCTCCAGTTTTAATTTAAAAGCTTTCCTTCTCTCCTTCAGACTGTCATCCGAAGCTAGACGATTTGACTATTTAAATTACAGTTAGTGGGGATGGTGAGAAGAAAAGGATTCGTGTCAATCCCAAGGCTGAGCGAAATTGAATGCAACAAAGTACACCAGAATATGAAAGCGGTATATTCCATACTGATAACTCTGGCTTTACCCCACCAAAATGGAAATTGATTGGAAGAAACTGTAATTAAAAAAAGAGGGAATCAAAGAAGAAATAATACTGAACTAAGGGGCGGGGATTTAAGGGAATGAAAGAGTAGGAAAAATTAAGGGAATGAAAAGACGCATGGCACTGTTGGTAAAGATGTTGCTTAGATCCAGTGACAGGACCCGAAGAGTTGTGAGTTCAATATCCAGTTAAGGCAGTGGAGAACTTGGAGAGCTTAATTAACAGGAGATAACTGATAACTGACATCCATTAGACATGACGCGTAGAACTCGTACAGTCTACCCCAGCGAGCGAAATAAAGGGTTCAGTTCGACATTACAACCACCTGAAGAAGGCCAGAGCGCACAACGGCCGAAACGTTGTGATAAGTATGGAAACGAAGACAATAGTCCGAATAATGTAAATAGTATACATCTCAGAAATATAGACAGATGAGAAATGAAAGAGGAGAATAATGTGCACCCCCGTAAAAAAAAAAAAAAAAAAAAAAAAAAAAAACTACTACTAATGATAAAAATGAAAACGGATTATGACTGTCGCGGAAGACAAAACGTTCTCCAGAAATCACTGGAAATAATGACAATAGAAGGAAAAAACAAGATAGAGAAAATAATTTCATAATTATGTTCCGATTAATGGGACAGATGAAGTAGGAATCGAACCACGGCTCTCCTCTTTTAGTGCAATGGAAAGATACTGCCCTGCAGTTGGACTCTTCAAGGACCAGCTCTATTGAAATTAGTTTTGTGTCCTGTCTCCTTTGAAGACTAGAACAAAACTGAACTCGTTCTCCCAGGACTGGCGATAGAAGAGAACTTATGAAAAACCTAATTTGTACAAGGACAAACAATATTAGCTTCCACTACTGCTTATTTCTACGCTATATATGACAAAAATATTTGACGGTCTTGGATTTGGAATTCTTGGAATGTTGATTAAAAATTGTTTTCTCTTCCTCTTTTTCATTCTTTCCGTTTCTCTCTCTCTCTCTCATTCTTTTCATCTCTCTCTCATTCTTTTCGTTCTCTCTCTCTCATTCTTTTCGTTCTCTCTCTCTCGTTCTTTTCGTTCTCTCTCTCTCGTTCTTTTCGTTCTCTCTCTCTCGTTCTTTTCGTTCTCTCTCTCTCGTTCTTTTCCTTTTCTCTCTCTCGTTCTTTTCCTTTTCTCTCTCTCGTTCTTTTCCTTTTCTCGCTCTCGTTCTTTTCCTTTTCTCGCTCTCGTTCTTTTCCTTTTCTCGGTCTCGTTCTTTTCCTTTTCTCGCTCTCTCTCGTTCTTTTCCTTTTCTCGCTCTCTCTCGTTCTTTTCCTTTTCGCTCTCTCTCTCGTTCTCTTTCTTTTCGCTCTCTCTTTCTTTTCGCTCTCTCTCTCTCTCTCTTTCTTTTCGCTCTCTCTCTCTCTCTCTTTCTTTTCGCTCTCTCTCTTTCTTTTCGCTCTCTCTCTTTCTTTTCGCTCTCTCTCTTTCTTTTCGCTCTCTCTCTTTCTTTTCGCTCTCTCTCTTTCTTTTCGCTCTCTCTCTTTCTTTTCGCTCTCTCTCTTTCTTTTCGCTCTCTCTCTTTCTTTTCGCTCTCTCTCTTTCTTTTCGCTCTCTCTCTCTCTCTTTCTTTTCGCTCTCTCTCTTTCTTTTCGCTCTCTCTCTTTCTTTTCGCTCTCTCTCTCTCTCTTTCTTTTCGCTCTCTCTCTCTCTCTTTCTTTTCGCTCTCTCTCTCTCTCTTTCTTTTCGCTCTCTCTCTCTCTCTTTCTTTTCGCTCTCTCTCTCTCTCTCTTTCTTTTCGCTCTCTCTCTCTCTTTCTTTTCGCTCTCTCTCTCTCTTTCTTTTCGCTCTCTCTCTCTCTTTCTTTTCGCTCTCTCTCTCTCTCTTTCTTTTCGCTCTCTCTCTCTCTCTTTCTTTTCGCTCTCTCTCTCTCTCTTTCTTTTCGCTCTCTCTCTCTCTCTTTCTTTTCGCTCTCTCTCTCTCTTTCTTTTCGCTCTCTCTCTTTCTTTTCGCTCTCTCTCTTTCTTTTCGCTCTCTCTCTTTCTTTTCGCTCTCTCTCTTTCTTTTCGCTCTCTCTCTTTCTTTTCGCTCTCTCTCTTTCTTTTCGCTCTCTCTCTTTCTTTTCGCTCTCTCTCTTTCTTTTCGCTCTCTCTCTTTCTTTTCGCTCTCTCTCTTTCTTTTCGCTCTCTCTCTTTCTTTTCGCTCTCTCTCTCTCTCTCTTTCTTTTCGCTCTCTCTCTCTCTCTTTCTTTTCGCTCTCTCTCTCTCTCTCTTTCTTTTCGCTCTCTCTCTCTCTCTCTTTCTTTTCGCTCTCTCTCTCTCTTTCTTTTCGCTCTCTCTCTCTCTTTCTTTTCGCTCTCTCTCTCTTTCTTTTCGCTCTCTCTCTCTCTCTTTCTTTTCGCTCTCTCTCTCTCTCTTTCTTTTCGCTCTCTCTCTCTCTCTTTCTTTTCGCTCTCTCTCTCTCTCTTTCTTTTCGCTCTCTCTCTCTCTCTTTCTTTTCGCTCTCTCTCTCTCTCTTTCTTTTCGCTCTCTCTCTCTCTCTTTCTTTTCGCTCTCTCTCTCTCTCTTTCTTTTCGCTCTCTCTCTCTCTCTTTCTTTTCGCTCTCTCTCTCTCTCTTTCTTTTCGCTCTCTCTCTCTCTCTTTCTTTTCGCTCTCTCTCTCTCTCTTTCTTTTCGCTCTCTCTCTCTCTCTTTCTTTTCGCTCTCTCTCTCTCTCTTTCTTTTCGCTCTCTCTCTCTCTCTTTCTTTTCGCTCTCTCTCTCTCTCTTTCTTTTCGCTCTCTCTCTCTCTCTTTCTTTTCGCTCTCTCTCTCTCTCTTTCTTTTCGCTCTCTCTCTCTCTCTTTCTTTTCGCTCTCTCTCTCTCTCTTTCTTTTCGCTCTCTCTCTCTCTCTTTCTTTTCGCTCTCTCTCTCTCTCTTTCTTTTCGCTCTCTCTCTCTCTCTTTCTTTTCGCTCTCTCTCTCTCTCTTTCTTTTCGCTCTCTCTCTCTCTCTTTCTTTTCGCTCTCTCTCTCTCTCTTTCTTTTCGCTCTCTCTCTCTCTCTTTTCGTTTTCTCTTTTTCCTCTCCTTTCAACAAATGCAGATTATAGCAAAAAAACGCTTACTTACCTATTTACACTTCTTTGTGTTCTTTAATAGAATTTGACACAGAAAAAACTTGAAAGAAAAATAAACCAACGTTATAATGGACATGACCAATGTTCCATTAATTTATCATCTTTCCTCCTAGAGTTGGCAATTTAAACATCATCCCCCCCCCTAAGTTTTGCCAATTAAACATCTCTCCTATTGAAAAGCAGTCAAAGAATGGTGAGAAGTCATTTATTTAAATAAGTGTTAAAGATATTTTCACTCATATTCACTTTTTCTTTAAATACATAATCACCAGATTGTCACACTTAGAAAGCAAATATCACAAGTTTTATTTGAAGCTCCAAAATTTGGGCCTGGTGCCAAATGTAATGTATTATTCCTCCCGTTACCATTTTTCAAAGCTTCAGAATCGCGAGATCAAGTGCCAAAAATTTCACCTCATTTTTGTTCATTTTGATGTTTGTGACCAAACATATCCTCACAAGATTCCAGATAAAGCTTATTTCATTGTAAACAGCAAATAACTTGGAAACTTGTCCTCCATAAGCGAGGAAGACTGGCGGCCTTAAACGTGTTATCAGCTTTGGGTTATTCCCATCTCAGTTTTGCCAAACAAATATTTTACTCTGCTAACCCGGTCTAGCGGGTGAAGGATGTCAAAATAAACCTAAAGGCATGCGTTTAAGACGTTCTTAAACCATTTCGATTCCTTTAAAACATTTCCTTCAAGAAATTTGGTCAAAATCACTGTTTCATAAAATTCGCATCGCATTCATAACCCACACAAAACGTTAATGCATGCCGCAGTGACGTTTAACAAAGTAGCATTACAAACCTTGAACTTTATACTCATTGGGATAAGTTCAATCAGGTGTTGATTCTCACTGAGAGACGTGAAATTTTGGCCTTGTGCCATGCTAGGCAATGAGCGATAAATACAAACACAAGGTCATGTGTACGAAAGCAATTGCTGAGCACTTCAATACTCACTGAATATTTTTCTAATGAGGTCTTGTGACAGACTTTAATTTTTTTTCATATTTTTTATATATATATATATATATATATATATATATATATATATATATATATGCATGCATGCCAGAGTAACACAAATAGTAAAATACTTTTTAAAACTGAACGTATTAAAAATGCTCAATGCAAAATCGGAAAACCAGACTTGCAGAACTGTTTAATATTTAAAAAGGATGAAGGCTGACCAGAGCACACTACCGCGGTTTCGACCTCTACGGTCTCTTCAGGGGGTTTGCAAATCAACTATACAGAGCTCAACAACTTTCGAAAGCCGGAAGTGGTGGGGAGGTGGAAAAACTTTAACCGGGTTGAAATAATAGGGTCGTCTGGGCAACTCATGTACTGCAGCTGTGGGTTTGTCTAGGAAAAAATAACTTAAAGAGGTACAACTCTCTTCAGACTAGGTTTTCATTCTCCTAGACTGGTTGCCTCACGAGGCAAGAGTCCAGTTTGATATTTAGTATTTTGACTGTAAGTGAAATATTCATGCCCTCTTCGTTGGCATTAGTACGAGGTTAATGGACCTAACTCTGCCAGAATTCGAACTCAGCACGCAGAATCCACTCTCCGAAAAAACGGCCTAATGCAAATAGCACAAAAACACATCTGTGCGTATACATTTTTATATTATCAATTCATGTGGCCGCACAACTCTATGAGGGGGGACTTCTACTGCATTAAGCCAAGTTCCATTTGCTTACGACGCAAAATATACAGGTCTTCGGAAACTTCCGTGCGCATCGTCTCCTCCTTCCATAGACGTTATCTCCACCTTTCGGTGCCGACATCAAGTTTTTACTCATCTAAATGGACAATTCTCTACGCCGTTATGAAAGGTGTAGTTTGTCAGAAAAATATGTGAGCTATTCGACAAAACATATGCACAATATGTGAACAGGTGTCAGTAGCGGTGAGTATGTGTAGCGGGGTGGTGGGTGCCTGTGGACGGAGAGGGAAAAAATCAGTTTGTAGATCTGCGTTTCATGAGAGTCGCTACTTGATGTTCGGCAATTTGTTTGGTTGGAACTTTGTATAAAAAAGGCATATATATAGATATATATATATATCTATATATATATATATATATATATATATATATATATATAATATGAGCGTATTTACAGGTCAAGATACACTGAATATGATGTGTTATTGTTACGGACATGAAGTCGATCTACAAAAGCTCAAAATATACAATTATTGTGAAGTAACGAGTCGAGATGAGCAGTAGATATACATTTGTCTCCTGTTATATATATATATATATATATATATATATATATATATATTGCTGCGGGAATCAGATCATATCCGTGCCAGTGTCCTTGTACACCGAGGAGATACCACCAGAAGAACGTGTCTTGAGGACCATGGCTTCTATATTTAATCTTATAGACTGCGAAAGTTTAGTGGTCCAAAAAGGCTTTATAAACTGATCAATATATTCTAAATGTATACTCCCCCCTACACACACACACACACACACACACACACACACACACACACACCTCCGGCAGGGATCGAAACTGCGCCCCTCTTAAAAGGAATATACAGCCTATGATGCTTTCTGTAGTCGATTAGTAAAACACCCTGGATCTAACAGCAGTTTCTCCTACAAAGGGGAGTCGCAGGTCCTATCCCTAAACACATTGTTTATGAAGATTTCTCGAATACGGAAGTCGATAGACCAAATGAACTACTTAAAATTAAAAAAAATATGGCGTCTACCTCAAATAAGAATATCCACTAAATAACATTTGAAGTTAGATATGACTATGTATTTTGAGGAGTTCTTTGGCCCAGTACGCATGTATCGGTTAAATAAATAACTCTCTCTCTCTCTCTCTCTCTCTCTCTCTCTACATATATATATATATATATATATATATATATATATATATATATATATATATATATTCTCTATATATATATATATCTATATATATATATATATATCATGAAAAGCTAGAAGATGTAATCCATTGAATGACCCATGTCCTTTGTACTTACATGAGAAACTATATATTACTGGATTTATATAAATATTTAAAAAAATAAGTTAACTAAATCAGAAATTAATTTGCAGTCATTGTCAAAAATTTTACTTAAATAATATTTAAATATAAATTTTAAAAAAATTGTGACCTAGTAATATACATACTTATACTTGATGTGAAATAATTTTACATACTGTAAGTGATTCTAATACATTTACTTGTCTTAAAAAGAAATATAGTATATTAAAAATTAAAAGTGAAATTTTTTAAAATCGTAGTTAAATAAAACGTCTTCTAACTTAAGTACCCCCAAAAAATCTTTAAGTATACATACAAATAGAAAAAAATGCCGTAAGAATTTTTGCCGTTAACAATAAAATTTTTAAAAATCCAGACGACATGCATTTAACGATGTCAGAATTCATTGAAAAATACATCCCTACCCCTACCAAAAAGTAACTAATAACCGAGTCATCAAAATACAGCGATAATGAACACGCAAACGCCCCTTGTCTGGATGAATAGATTTCTGTATCCTTGGAAACGTGAATTATGATTTTTTGCTGTGCCTACTGTGTAGCGAAAAAAACATATTTTAAATCAGTTAATTTATAATATTAATGCTCTGTAAATTTACATTGAGCACTATTTTGTAAAAATAAAAATATCTATAAGAACACCGGATTACATATCTTACTGTTCTTTCTTATATATCTTACTGTTCTTTCTTATATATCTTACTGTTCTTTCTTATATATCTTACTGTTCTTTCTTATATATCTTACTGTTCTTTCTTATATATCTTACTGTTCTTTCTTATATATCTTACTGTTCTTTCTTATATATCTTACTGTTCTTTCTTATATATCTTACTGTTCTTTCTTATATATCTTACTGTTCTTTCTTATATATCTTACTGTTCTTTCTTATATATCTTACTGTTCTTTCTTATATATCTTACTGTTCTTTCTTATATATCTTACTGTTCTTTCTTATATATCTTACTGTTCTTTCTTATATATCTTACTGTTCTTTCTTATATATCTTACTGTTCTTTCTTATATATCTTACTGTTCTTTCTTATATATCTTACTGTTCTTTCTTATATATCTTACTGTTCTTTCTTATATATCTTACTGTTCTTTCTTATATATCTTACTGTTCTTTCTTATATATCTTACTGTTCTTTCTTATATATCTTACTGTTCTTTCTTATATATCTTACTGTTCTTTCTTATCTATATATATATATATATATATATATATATATATATATATATATATATGTCTCCAACACTCTCTCCATCTCTCTGTGTGGACTCCGAAATCAACACTGTCAGTTTAACAATTTAACATTCGACCGAATATACGATTTATCCCATATCTATCTTATATATTGTCATCAACAGATGGACTGTTTCGCTATTGCTTAAACGTTATTTTTAGTGGGTTTAAGTTGAAGCTCCGCTTATTTATTTATTTATTTTCATCTACCGGCCTGAATACCCGAGAAATCTTATTAGAGAATAATCTGCGCGGGATTCGAACCTGCGTTCCTCTAAGGGAATTCGTCTTTGATTTGACGTCATTTGACATCTCAGCTACAGTGTGCCTCGATGACCAAGCGAAATTGAATAGTGAATCTGAAGCCGAAAGGTCAAAGGGCATCCTATAATGACTGCTTCCCCTGTACAGATTTTTCTCACAATAAGATTTCTTGAATATTCAGGCCGGTAGACGGAAATAAATAAATATACTGTTTAATTAATAAACGGATGGTGTACCCAAAAGTGTGTATCTATTGAAAATAACTTTTAATTTATAAAAACTCCATTCCTTTTATTTATATATATATATATATAGAAGTTGACGAATTTCGATAATTATTTTAATGTTTATACGCTATTTTTATAGATACAAATATTTAAGTAAATGCTCTGTTTATAATAAACAGTATTAACAACATTTACCGATCTGAATGTCCGAGAAATTTCATAGAAAACGTGTGTCCTCCGACAAGAATTGAACCTGTATCCTACACAAAACCGTCATATAGCCTGACGTCCTATATCATTTAGCTACAAAGGACGCGTCTGGTTACAAGGGGTAAAATTACGGTTTTTAATTTTCTATGAAATTCCACGGACATTCTGGCCGGTAAATGTTGTTAATACTGTTTATTATAAACAGAGCATTTACTTAATATTTGTATCTATAAAAATAACGTATAAATAGAAATATATAATATATAATATATATATATATATATATATATATATATATAATTCACTCCAAACAAGGTAATAATCCCACTGAGATGCAAGGGAGCTATTGGAAGTGAAAGGGAAGGAAAAGATTTTGGAAGAAACCTAAACAGGAAACTAGGGATAAACCTCTATTCATGTTCAAAAGACCGGGGAGACACATGAACCGAATAATAGGCAAATCTATCTGATCCTATTAATGTTCATGTAAATAGAGATATGAAGCATTTGTAGGGTCTGCAATTTCCATCTACTCTTATAAACCTGGATCTTCACTTATTTCGGACTAGAAGATTCGTTTAATTATATAAATAGTCGCAAAAGTAAAAAAAAAAAAAATATTCTTTCTTTGTTATTCACAAAGATAAAAGCCTCGAATTTCTATCTCCTCATCTTTATTTCATTATTTGGTTAATAAATTCACTTGGTCATTTTTTTTTTTGTTTTTTTTTGTTTTTGTCCTTTAGATAATGTTTACGTCACTGGATAGAGTTGTCTTCAAGACAATGTTTATTTGATAACCATGTTGTGCTCCAAATATAAACCTGTCCTTGTTATAAGAGGCCCGACTGAATTTTCTACATTTTTCTCATTCTTTTACCTTTTCATGTATTTTATGATGCGGCTGCTTGTTCTCATTTCAATCTATTTTTTTTTTTTTTTTTCACTTATATTTTTTTGTGGAAATCTTGTCCGTTGATCGCCTTAGTAGTCAGGGTTTCTTGTGAAATGCAAACAACTATTTTAAATTAAAACAGTTGTACGTCTATATTAATATGGCAAGCATTAAATCTTTTTAATGCTTGCCATATTCATATAGACGAGAGAGTGTGTGTGTGTGTGTGAGAGAGAGTGTTAGTGTTGAAGGATGAACAAAAAATTCGAATGATCGACATGATCCTAGTGAGTTGTACCAACGTTCAGAAAGCAGTTAAAGAAAACATTTTCTAACGGTCCGGTCCACTTCATTAAAAAAAAAAAAAAAAAAAAAAGCTTTAGCATCGCTCTTATTGATTTATTTTTACCGGAAGTTAAATAACTCGTGATGCTTTAGCCTTCACGTGACCATACCTGCGATACAAAATTGGTTCATGCTTTGTGATCAGTTTACTGAATAATTTGTTCTTAATCATTTAATCCAAAGAAAGGCAGTAAAGCCACTGACACAAGGGGTTACTGGGTGTGAAAGAATAAGAAAGAAACATTATTAAAGAGGGAGAACACTAAAATAAGAAATCAAGAAGTCAGTAGATAACGATTGACATTGCAATTACATTTTTTAAGATCAAAGTTGGCCTGAAAACATGGAGTCGGAAGAGAGTTCCACAAGCTAGAAGTGCGAGAGAAGAAACTCTGTATAGAATTTACCGTTACATCTAAATATGACTCTTTCGTCCGATCACCGAAGTTAAGCAACGTCGAGCCTGGTCTGTACCTAGATAGGCGACCATTTTGGAATAACAGGTGCTGCAAGCTCTGGATGTGCGGGTGGTATAATCGATAATGACTCGGAATTGTTAATCGGGGAACCGAGTTCCAAATCCAGTCGGGTTCGTTATATTCAATTACACCCAAATATCGTTGGCAAATGTATGCATCCACATTTTCTCCACATCTGATCGGACATAACGAAAATGTGTAGAGTGTGTTCGTCGTCGTCTCATCACACCACAGAGCTTCCATCAGTAACCATGGCAGAGAGAATTTAGCAAAGAATCTGCATCAATGTTCTATGGCTATGACCCCTTAACCAAGGCTTCAATCTTCGAAGTGGAAGACCCCAAGAGACCGAAGAAGGCACGAATGTGTCGAAGCAATGTGAAGATATTGTTGAATGTTTCCTTCAAGGGCATTGTTCATCATGAGTATGTTCCGTCTAGTCATACAGTAAGCAGGGAGTACTACCGTGACGTGTTGCGGTGTTCATCGAGTAAGTACAGAATTGCATGCGTCCGGTGAGTGGTAACTCCTTCATGACAAATCATCTGTCGACTTAGCGCAGCAACAGTACATCATTCTCCAGGTCCGACAACCACAATATTCCCCAGATTTCGCCCTTTGTTACTTTCACTCTTTTTAAAAATCAAATCCATCTTGAAAGGAACAAGATTTTAAGACGTCAAGGAAATCCAAGAGAATACGACGAGGCAGTTGTTCGCTATCCCAAAGACGGAGTTCCATTTCATCAATGGTAACTACGTTAGATAAAGGGTGTGGCTTTCTTTAAGATTTCTCGAATACGTAGGATGATAGGCGTAGTAGCCACAAATTGAACTAAAAAGAAAAATGGGGCCTCTATTTCAAATACGAGTATCCACTGAAAAATAATAGCTATTAAAATAAAAATATCGGATTACAAATTAATGATGTTAAATTTGAGTAAATATGCTTGCTTATGTACAATGTAATTAACGTTTACCTGGCCAGAACATAGCCTATATATATATATATATATATATATATATATATATATTGGGAAAAGGTTATAATTGTTCGAAGGAGAGAAAAATGTATATTTTAAAAACAAAGAAACCTCAAGCGTTTTTGGTTATAATGTGGATTTGTTTTAGTGCATATATTATATTTTATTCTTCATATTTTTGCTACACGCGTTTCCGATCTCGTGACCTTCTTCAGGCAAAATGAAGGAATACATTTTTAAAGGAATAAATTTTCTTTTTTTTAATATATATGATTAAAAAGAGTAAAAATTTGTCACTTAGCTGATTGATGTTATACAAAAATTCATGATATAAATACCATGCCATTCTTAAACTCAACACTTTTCAGTTAACTCATTACTACACACGCTAAACGTTGAAGGCAGACTAGCCACAAATGTACACGAATGACAAATGTAAGCTGGTCTACATGTCAAAACAGCGCCATCTACTGTAAACTTTCTTCAAACTTAAGTCAAAAACGAAGTATTTGCGAATGTATGTTTATATGGACATTTGTACTTGTTTTAGTGTGAGCAACCCACTCCCAAAGTTTGTAAAAGTATTTTTGATACATCCTGTATATTTTACTTAAATGATATTTTTAGTGAATAGCCATATACGAGTAGACGTTCTGTTTATTTTTTTTTTTTTTAACAGGATAATTATTTCTCGTCTGCCGGCTTGACGATTCGAGAAACCTTATTAAAACAAAAAAAAAAAAAAGCCCAGCAGCAGTATTATAACCGACGTTCCTATAGGCAGGAGAAACCATTGTTAGATACAACATCCTTTAGACCGGCTGGTTCACGAAGGGCATCGACAATCAAGCAAGATTGAATAGAATCTTTAAGCAAAATCCTTCTCACCATAGATTATGGAAAGCTCATATCTGCTCAGTTTACTGTAGGAGTAATCCACTACTACTTTAGAAATTGATTTATTTATAATATATATAATTAATGAGTAAAAGTTTGTCACTTAGCTGATTGATGTTACCTTCAGCTTTCAAACTCCAGAGTTTCGTAAGCAGACCCATCCCGTTCACTCTTAAGGGAGGGGGTGTATGTATATATAATATAACATAGAATAGAAATCCAAATTTACCTCATTTGAATAACTATTTCCACCAACAAGACGTATATTGTTGGCATTGTCAACTCAGAAGTGTGAAGGAATAAATAGGAGTTTAATATTTAACAAATAAAAGCGAGAAAGAAAATAGAGAAGCGGGAGGCAGTCCATAAAAAAAAAAAAATAAACATTCAGTTAAACCAATACCCAGTATCATGGGAGAGGAAATGTCTGACTCAGACAGTTAATATAACGTTGACCTATATTTTAAAATATTAACATCCCAAGTCAGGTTAAAAAAAATATCACAAAATTAAACACACGAGTTCAAACTATTATAAAAATTGAAATAGTAAATATTAGTTATAAACAAAAGTACAAAAAAATATATTTCCTCCTTTTTATGAGAAAAAAATTCAAATCTATGCTAGCAAAAGAATATAAGAAAAATAATAACCATAAATATATATTTATTTATATTATATAAAGAGAAATTAAAAATATTTAAGAATTTTAAAAAATATTAAGATAATTTTCCTTTTTTCTCTTTTTTTCTTTTTTCTCTTTTTTTTTTTTTCTTTTTTTTTTTCTTTTTTCTCTTTTTTTTTTTTCTCTTTTTTTTTTTTTTCTCTTTTTTTTTTTCTCTTTTTTTTTTTTCTCTTTTTTTTTTTTTTCTCTTTTTTTTTTTTTTCTCTTTTTTTTTTTTCTCTTTTTTTTTTTTCTCTTTTTTTTTTTCTCTTTTTTTTTTTTTTCTCTTTTTTTTTTTTTTCTCTTTTTTTTTTTTTCTCTTTTTTTTTTTTTTCTCTTTTTTTTTTTTTCTCTTTTTTTTTTTTTCTCTTTTTTTTTTTTTCTCTTTTTTTTTTTTTCTCTTTTTTTTTTTTTCTCTTTTTTTTTTTTTTCTCTTTTTTTTTTTTTCTCTTTTTTTCTCTTTTTTTTTTTTCTCTTTTTTTTTTTTTTTCTCTTTTTTTTTTTTCCTTTTTTCTCTTTTTTTTTTTTTTCCTTTTTCAGTTCCTATTTTATAACTTCACACTTCTGTGTTGACAATACCAACAATATAGATCTTGATGGTTGAAATAGCTATTCGAATGAGGTAAATTTGGATTTCTATTCTATGTAATTATGAATTATCTATTCTGTTATGAATTCATTGGGCTCTTTTTGTGGATCAATTTTAAAATTTATATTAGGATTCACCAGGATTTAATATATATATATATATATATATATATATATATATACACACACACACACAGTGTAACCCGGGTATAAGAGTTGTCGGGACCGGAGAAGAATTCTCTTATATCCGGGTTAGGTCTATTTTGTTTACATTAACACAGGCTCTAATTTGGGACCAGGGAAAATCTCTTATATCCGGGTTACACTATATATATATTAATCCGACATTTTTATTACTTAAAACGTTATTTTATTGGATACTCATATTTGAAGTAGACGTTTCATTTTTACTTGAAACAGTGTCAAATACGTCTATCAAACAGTGTAATTGAGAAATCTTAAAGAAAATATACTCTAAGTTGGGATTGAACGTGTGTCGCCCCTTTTGTACGGGAAGCCACTGTTTGATACGGCGAGCTTTAACACTGTTTAAAGTAAAAAATAAAAATAGGGTGTTTATTTCAAATACGAGTATCCACTAAAATAATAAAGTTTGGCGTTTATTTATATATATGTGTGTGTGTGTGTGTGTGAGGGGAAGTCAGGTATTTAATACACATTAAGCAAACCATACATGAAAGAAGACACAGCGTAACCCGGATATAAGAGTTGTCGGGACCGGATAAGTCTCTTATATCCGGGTTTGGTCTATTTTGTTTAGGTAAGTATGGCTCTAATTTGGGACCAGATAAAATCTCTCTTATATCCGGGTTACACTGTATAATGTAAAGTTATACAGCGTGTCGTATTTTACCATCCTTATTTTAGTGAATTGTGGAGTAAAGCGTTAAAATATACTTCCCTGTCAGTTGAGAGTTTAATGTCTAGGTCTGACGATGCTGAAAAGTAACATAATTTGGTTCAGTGGAAGAAACGGTGGTATTTCTTTTTTTTACTATTACACCCGCTCCCGTTTAGAGGTCAAATTGATGTTTTTGAACGAATCTGACCCTCAGAACCGTCGTCGCATATTACTCGTCTTTTAATTACCGAACCCTAGAAATTCTCGAGTGGAGAAACCACAGAATCTTAATATGCTAAGATTTTTCTCCATCGTCTCCCTTTTAGAAGTGAAATCTGTTTTTCCAATGGTTTTTGATGTGTTGGAAATTATTCGTTTTCAAGGAGTTGTCGGCCGTGTTCTGAGCTTGATTTGGTTGTATTGAACGTGTGAGTAAATCGTCGATTTGCATTAAACAGATTCCGTTGCTGATAATTGTTTCTGAGGGTTTTATTTTCGTATGTTTGTTTTTTTGTTTTTTGTTTTGTTTGTTTGTTTGTTTGTTTTTTTTTTGTTTTTTTGTTTTTTGTGTGTGTGTGTTTTGGACAAATCTGGCCTTCAAGACATAAATTACTTTTTTTTTCTTTTGTGCTTCCCCCAGCCGAGAAGTCAGAATTCACACTATGGTTTCCCCCCATACTGATTGCTGGAGTTGGTGGTTACCTAAAAAACGAGTAATTTCCGAGGATTTTGAAGATGAGATTCGTTCAAATCAAATCAAAGACTATAGAGAGAGAAAAAAAAAACATAAATTTCATCTCTAAAGGGAGATAATTGTTGAAAAAAATTATATCGAAACTGACTAAGGCGAATATAAGACTGGTTTGTATTAAATGATTTTAAAATTTCTCCAAACATGGAAAACAGTATAGTAACCCTGGTTCAAAATTCCGAAACGATTATCGATTACGACGATAAAGCCTTGAAGGCCGGAAAATACAATCGCCGGAACGTTTTGAGTATAACAACAAAGTGTGCAGTGTTTCTCTTCATTGAATGGTTACTGTCCTTCTCAGTCACTGCCGCCGGGGCCCCGTTCACATTTTCACCTCTGGGTGACCGCATTTGTGTCTGATATCTGCCTGGAACTCACATGTTCCTGATAAAGTCCTAATGCTACCAGTTAAAAATGCCATGCAGTCGCTACCTCGGAGATAAAGTTCGCAGTCTTTCTGGCCCCTTCAATTTCCAATAATTATTCTGCTGTCAGTGTTAGTAATACTAACCGCGTCCTATTAGTGTCTGCTATATTTTCAATGTACATTATCTCTTTAGTATGTCATATATACGTCATCCGGCTGAATTCATTTCTACAGGTGCGAATAGGGTAAAATCATCTAATGCCCTACTGTCCCACTCACATTTCTTAGAGATGAAAGGCCATCTCTTCAACGTCGAACTGAGCGGCTATGAAACGGTAGATGGCTTTGTAAATAAGCTTCAATCTTGCATACCCTTTTTATAGTGATTTTTTCCAAGCGTAGCTTAGATGTAGTCCAAGGCTGAAAGTAGGGTCACTCAGTAAGGATCGGACTCACTACTCAGTCGTAATTGTTCTAGCGAGACAAGCTTGCTAACCATTTACCGCCTTCGAGGTGCCAAACCCTTCTTTTTATATATATGTGACACGCCAAAGGCTTTTGGAGAGTTCTAAATGTGACTTTCTCCTCATACTCTCATGCGCCGCGTCAGCTCAGTAACTGACTTGGATTTTTGTTTTTTTTTTTCACAAAACTGGCATAATTACTCTGCAGGTCAGTCAAGGACATACACATAGCCGGCATTAGACTGCAGATTTTCATGTAATCTTAAGAGCTGCAAATCCGGTACGAGATGTAACAACCGTTGTGCAGATGTTACATAAAATCTCTAACTGAACATCAGGAACCGAGTCTGCATCACTTTTCGTGAAGGTCCTTTTGAACTTCAAATGTTCAACCCTTTTGGCCTCAAAGCGAATTGCAACCATCAAAAACCAGCTTTCTACGGCTAGAACTATTCTCGCCTCTGAGTGTTGATTTCAATATTCACACACACACACACACACACACACACACACACACACAAACATTACAGTGAGGTTCCCCTATATAAGGCCCAGGGTCCACTAGAAGTAGAGTTACAGTAAGAGACAGTTTATGCGGATTGGGGAGGACGATAACTGTTAATCCTAGACTTGAGCAGGTTACGATTGTAGTGATCAGGGAACATCTTGGGAGTCGGTGCACAGAGCAGTGGTTCTTTGGAAGCTGTTCGAATGGAGTTTACTTCTCACCAATGGAATACTGAGTGAATGTGGGTGGTTTGATATAATGTGGGATCCTACCGTGAAGGTTCGAACTGGCGAGACCAAAGAATGCAGTTCGTGCGAGCACTTTCCATGGAAGTAGCGATAGAGCAGTGAG
>OZ010596.1:38080099-38110099 GCA_963932145.1 Acanthosepion lycidas | reverse complement strand
TCCACACTTCACCGCTATATATATATATATATATACACACACACACACACACAGCTACAAAGTTTATATTTTAGTGGACACCTACAAAAATATTTTTTTTTTTTTTTTTTTTTTTTTCTGATGACAGATTCGGGATTAGGAGAGATAGCAAAAAGACAAAAATATTTAGTTAAAAAGGCCAGGAAATTGTGGAGAGCCATGATTGCCAACATTCTGAGGGGTCACGACACAATAAATTGTGTGTTTCATACCCACGTGGTTTGATTGAAATTAAGGAATTTGCCGAAAGTGAGTCTCATCGAAGTAGGGCATTGCCGCTGCTACATCCGGATCATTAGAGGAAGTGGGCTTTAAAACCGTTCTTTTATAGTCCTGAACCCAAAACGCGTATCCGGCGCCTTTATAGACAGTGAGGCTAATTCCCACAAGGTGTCTTATATAAATTATATAAAATGCCTTCATAAACCCTAAGTAAGTTAATTAATGGATTCACCCACGCTTAAAGGCTAATCTAACCTCACACTAACACAAATCTTTACTGGACCTCCCGTCCCTCCCTTCCAAATAGATCGAAGAAGATAATTAGAAACCCGGTAGGATGAAAAATAGAAGCCATCATACAGCATACGAATTGAAACGAATCAACGGTTAGTTAACTAGAGGTGGTGACCCGATAAAGTTACCATGGAGAAAGTGCGTTTTCTCACCGGATCTATTTAACATATATACAGCTAGATGATCTGAAGAGAACAAAACCGATCACGATTTATCATCGGAGTTTATCAATTTTAACAAAATACGGATGACACGATGTTAATGGTTGGCTCAGATGGAAAACAGGAAGAGCTTTTAGATAAGATATTAAAAGTAAGCGAGAAGAGCTATTAACTGAATACATAGTTAAGAGCAAAGGAGACTAACCAAGATGTGAGTTACGTGTTAGACCTTAAAATCAGACAGAAGAAATTTAACCATCTGGATAGTGTACTAACTGACGGCAAAATCTGTAATCGGAATAAAGCAAGATGCTTTCCAGAAACTAAAAGTATTAAGAGCTATGAAAATTTCTGAAGAAGTTGTCGGGGGAGCACTGCGAGTAACCTACTTGGCGAGTTTGGAATGGATTACAGAACAAGGGAAAAGAGGAATAGAAAAGGGTCACAAATTACGAAAGGCAGGAAGTTTTGAAGAGCCATAATCGTCCACGCCTTGAAAGTTCACAGCACATTAAAGAACTTATTCAAATAGTTTTTTTTTTTTTTTTTTTTTTTTTCTAGAAAATACTTAATCGCAAAGGATTCTTTTTCATCTCCGCAATATACAGAACATATTTTTTAGAAAATCACTATAACTTCGTACATTATAATGGTGGCTGATTTCGCAGCATAATTGTATAATATCCACTTTTGATCGTTCAAAAACTTAACAAGTACGATCTGTAGATTTATTACCGCCTAAATTATGTGTCAGTTACACATCAAAGCGACTAACATAATGAAGCTAGTGAAAATGATTTTCAACACTTGATTTGGATATTTGGAGTATGTTGGTTTTAAGTTGATCATTATCAGCAATAACTGTTCTACTCGGTCATGGAGTATTCGCTTAGCGATAGATTTCCACCATAAAACACTGCAAACAACTTTTCACACGTTAGACCATTTACAGTACTTTCTCCATAATCTGCATGTTTTTCAGTCTTGAGTTTTTCTTTTCTTTTTTTTTTTTTTTTTTTTTTTTTTTTTTTAATAAATGTTCTCCTTATGTTTATTATCTTCAATCAATAGACGCCAATAATTAAAACAAGACTGTTCTGATGTTGTTTTTTTTATGATTATGCAAACTGATAATAGCTGTAACATTGTAATTACACCACGTGATCATTTTGATTGTGGTTAGTTATCAAAACATTGTAATTACACCACGTGATCATTTTGATTGTGGTTAGTTATCAACTACTGGTCTATAGATTGTTATTTATTTATATATATATATATATATATATTACAAAGAGTTAATCATACCTTGAATATAATAATTGTAATATAAAATATATGCTGCCTATTTTATTTTATTTTATATATATATATATACACACGTCATAATGAATGGGAGAAAAGACAGATTTCAAAGAGAAATATATTAACATAGTCATTAAAATTATTTGAAAATCGTAATAAAAACAAAAATGAAAGCAGCGGCAATCTAAATTAGGTCGTCTTGGTTGCGCCTCAAGATACATCGGGCGCCAGAAATTTAAATTTAATTTTAAGCGTTCCTACGTTTTCACCGTTGTATTCAATTTATCATCATAAACGAACATTCTTTGTATTTCGTTCCCTCCCTTTTAGATATATTTGATTCATTAATAAAATGATTATAAAGAAGTCCACTTGACGGACGAAATGCGTCACTTAGAATTGTTATCCGTCATATCTATGTGACGCGACCATGTCTCTGTAATTGTCTCAATCGTGAATCCAGCATTGCTGACGAAGTTAACCTGGCCATTGGTTGTGGTTGACTGGGGCAGGAAATGACTCGTGAATTTTAATGCATCCAAAACGAAACTGCTGTCATTTACCCACCACAGAGAAACTTCCCTGCCTCCTATCAGCATGGCTGATACTCAGCTTCACGAGTGCGTCTCACAGCGCCTTCTTGGTTTCACGTTTTTTACTGACCTGAGGTGGTACAATTACATTGAATCAATAGCTGCATCTACTGCAAGGAAAGTTGGTTTTCTGTGTTGCGCCAGAAGGTTTTACTCGTCGGAGTCCATTCACATCTACAAATCTATCATTCGTCCATTTATGGAATACCGTTGCCATATACGGTCTGTTGCCCCCGCTGTTCATCTCGAGGTTCTCGAAAATATCCAAAGATGATATGCAATGTGATCGGGTCTGAGTTGGTGTCTCGACTCCAGTCACTTTCTCTACGATTTAATGTGGCTTCCCACTGTATTTTCTATAAATATTTTCATGACATCTGCTCTGACGAGCTATTTTCGCTGGTGCCCAGACTGTATGAATTGAAGCGTGCTACTAAATTGGCATCTCGGTCCCACCGTTTTACTGTCGAGACAGTTAAATATAACCGCGTCTTCTCTCCCACTTCCCGACAGTGAAACTCCCTTCCTCTTACTTGCTTCCCTGATAACTATAATCTTGAAAAATTTAAATGTAATGTCAATCAACATCTTTTTGTTACCTTGATACCCGTTCTTCTTTTTATCCTCCTCCTGTTCTTCTTTTTATCCTTTTCTCACCGCAACTCTATACCCAGTCTTTTCCCTTACTTACACTCTCTGTTGCTTTTTGCGCACTAGTGACACTCCAGCCTTGCTTGGGGTGAAATGCTTAAAAAAAATCTTAGTATAATATTTTTTTTTTTTTTTTTTTTTTATCTCCTAATCCCAGTTCTGCCAATCATTTACAGAAGCTCGTTAAGCAGGTTATGCGCTGCTTTCCTGTACCCCTCTTGCTGTCACTATGTCCTATGAGTGTCACATTTTCTAAGCCTCCTTTCCTTACTGGCCAAGAAATTTCAATTCTCTTTTCCTGATTCTACAAGTGTCCTTTTTGTTTTCATTTTAACTAAAACTTTGGCCACATGTTCAATCCGTTGTATCCTCAGCATCCTTCTGTGGAACCACATTTCTGTTGCCTTAAGTCCTCTTCATCGGTGAGAAGATTGTCGCTACCATATTGAAGGATCGATATTACATAGCAATTCAGTACATTTTTCTTGTTTCTAACAAATTTTTATTCCGTATCTTAATACTTTGCTGAGCTTTTTAGAAGGTTTATTACAATGCGCCTACGGATTTCGATGTCGGATCTTTCCTAGATATTTAAACTTTTGTCCTTGATTAATTTTGATATCTCCAATTTTATAGTTCGTATCTGTTCCTTTTGTTGACAACCATCCATTCCGTCTTCTTACAATTGATGTTTAGTCCTTTCTTTTCGCTTTCTAAATTTACCCTTCTGTGTCTGCTATCAACACTATGTCCTCCGCATATATTATGTGCTTAAGATTGTGTCCGCCATTAATGAATCATGGTATGACTTTTAATTCTCGCCTCACAATAGAGGTTGAAAAAAGTCTGGCGAGAAAAAAAAAAAGAAAACATCCATATGTTACGTCTTTTTCTATTTTTGTGTATTTACTAAATTCATTTTCTATTCGTATGCAAGCGGTTTGCGCTCTCTCTCATATATATATATATATATATATATATATATATATATATATAATGTCTCTCTATCGGTTTGGCTGTCACTCTCTCCATCTCTTTCTATATCCTTCTGTCTGTCTCTCCCTGTCTACATGTTTCTCCCCCCCGTCTGTCTGTCTCCCCGTCTGTCTGTCTCCCCGTCTCCCCGTCTGTCTGTCTGTCTGTCTCCCCGTCTGTCTGTCTGTCTGTCTCCCCGTCTGTCTGTCTGTCTGTCTCCCCGTCTCCCCGTCTGTCTGTCTGTCTCCCCGTCTGTCTGTCTATTTGTCTCTGTATCACTGATTTACAACCTCAACTTTTTTCTTTCCCCTTCCAAAATTCTATTTTCCTTTTCCTCTCGTCTAATTTACCTTGTTTTTTTCCTTCTATCCATATCTTCTCCCCTTGTCTTTGTAACCCCCGTTCTTAAAAAAAACAAAAAAAAAACATTCTTTTCCAATCGACTTTTAAACATTTTTCCTCTCTTAATTTCTTAACTTGACCTTTTCATCTTTTCCTCACTTTTCTTTCTGATCTCTACTTTTTTTTAGTTAATCTCTCTTTGTCACGCCACTTTTTACTTTTTATCTCATCTTTATTTGCCTCACGTTCCTGTCGTGACAATACGTGATTATCGTTTACAGCGACTCCCAAAAATATACATACGAGAAAAGGTCGCAGAAACAACTTTATACAATTGAGTTTTAAACATGGCAACAAGTGTCACTGTATGTTGGCCACTAAGTCAGTCTTAAGAAAGATTTACAAGAATTTTAGTATTGCCTAAAAGACTTAGTAAATAAATTTTCTTCCTTTTCTATTTGACCACATTGTATTCTTATGATACTTAAGTCTTCATATATTTCTTTTCTTACTAGAATCCAAAAGCGTCTCCGCGTCCTTGTAGATGAAGAATTATCTTCTACTCTACAACCTCTTTCCCCACAGACTAGAAGTCGCAAGCCTTTCGTTGCTCTATCGCTATTACCATAGAAAGTTTTCAGATGAACTACACTCCTTAGTTCCACCAGTCTTGACCTTCACGGCTAGGACCCGCCATGCATATTGCCGCGAATCACCCTCATATTTCTTCATATTCCCTCGGTGATATGCAAGTTCCCCTGGAGCTGCTTCTTCCCACGAACCGCTGCCTTATAGAACCTATTCCCAGGATGATGCTTCCTCGAACACTACAATCAAGTCTAGGGTTAGCCGTTATCTTCCACTCATATCCGCATAAGCTCTACCTCTTAATCTGTAACTCTCTTCCTCGAGTGGCCTTGTAAATAGTGTTTCTCCATCCACTTTGAGATGTGGCGCAACCAACGATTAAACAACAAATATGAAATCGGCGAACCAAGTTCAAACTCTGCCTGGAACAATTTTCGTTTGCTTTGCAGTTAAAATTTGAGAAAGATATGAATACATTTTTCATGAGCTACAAGTTAAATGGTAGACCATACTAAGCTCTCTAGCCTTTTGTTGGCAACCGATCTAGGGAAACGAGAGTTCTGAATTTAAAACCGACAACAGACGAACCAGTTAAATATCTTTGCCACGTTTGTCCATTGTCGCTTCAAGTCTCAGACCTCGTTTAGAATTCGCAAAACCGCAGGTAACTGAAGAAGCGATGTCTTTGTTAAATGGATTGCGATAACCAACAATAATTTTCTTTTTTCTCTTGCGTAACAACGAAGCAAGAACTGAATATTGTTTTATTTAATTAAAATATTGCATTGAATTTT
This sequence comes from Acanthosepion lycidas, assembly GCA_963932145.1. Taxonomy (NCBI): domain Eukaryota; kingdom Metazoa; phylum Mollusca; class Cephalopoda; order Sepiida; family Sepiidae; genus Acanthosepion; species Acanthosepion lycidas. The sequence goes on along the minus strand of OZ010596.1, from coordinate 38,104,135 downwards.
GCTGTTACATCTGGTTTTCTGCTTCTGCTATATATTTAGAGATCCAAAGGAGAATCTGTGATATTATCAGTCCTGACTCGGCATCCTGGCTTCAGTCACTTTTCTTTCCGACGATTTGGTTAAAAATCTTTCTTGCGTCAGCGGGGGGACCAAAGATTAGGATTTTTTTTTTTTTTTTTTTTTTTTCGGGTAAAAAACAATGATTTAAGAATTCTGGCAAAAATCAAATTTTCAGGACTTATTCACAATTTTTTTTTTTTTTTTTTTTTTTTTTTTTTTTTTTAAATATTTTTCTTTTTATCCTACTTAATTTTATGAAATTGTGAGAAATTAAATTTCACCCTCTTAATATTTATATTAGTTATAATGCAGGACTCCTTGGAGAATTTAAATCAACTCTTTTTGTCAAACAGAAACACCATTTTACCGAAAATATGTTCCGAATCATAAAATAAAAATACAATAAAACTATGACTTTAAAAACTCTTAACTGCTTTTATAAATAAGATATATTAAGGGAACTATTGTTTTGAGTAAAAAAAAACTTTTCCGATGAATAATGAATATTTACAAGAATTTTCCCCATTTTCTTTTGAGCCTTTTAAAATTCTCTATTCATTTCACTCCTTTTAGATGATATTAAGTAAAATCTATATATGTACTGATCATGATTGGAAAAGCTTAGTACAAATAATCAAATATTAATATTTTTAAAAGAATTTTGAATTTTTTCCTTTATGTACAAACTGCCGATTTTTGTAGATATGGATGTACATACACGGCATATTCATAAAATAAGAGCGATAAGTATAGAAGATTTAAAGCCATACTATCTACAATTCAATAAGACACTAGATTATGGAGTATATACTCCTAAAATTTAAAGATTACTAAGTACTTAAAAATTATATAAAAAAACGCGCCCACGTCAATTTCTTCAATTATGTTTTACAGATAACGTCTCCGTAGAACATCAGATCTGTCAGCACGTTAATATCGCAAAAATAGCTGTTTAAATAAACCAAACACCTACTGTATGGTTAAAAAAAATGCATTTTTGCGATATTTAAACTTAAATCAGATTAATTATACTTTAAATCAGTTAATCTTTCCTCAGATAAAGTTTCAGGAACGTATATTTTATTTTTGGAAGATTTTTTAATACAGAGAATTACATTGCAATAAATACGGGCTAAAAATAAACTTCTTCCATTCAATCTAAAAAGATTTCCAATAAGCAAAATAATTTGCTCTATTTTTTTATTTTTTATTTTTTTTTTTAACAAGAGCAAAGTATTTTGCTTATTGTAAATTTTTTTTTAATCGGTGTTACCCATGTAGTAAAGCATCTAAATAAACAGGCGGTTACATGGTTTGGAAGAATTAGGATTAGAAGCATTAATACTGATCGGGAAGAGGAAAGAGTGATCAAGAGGATGGTAGATAGCGATTGACATTGCATTTAAATTTTTGCAGATTAAAGTTGGTTGGAAAGCATGGAGCCGGGAGCTCAACAAGCGAGAAAAGAAACTGTTAGCATAGAACTTAAGCTACATCTAGCCAGCTCAACTGTATCCTCATAGCTTGAATCCTAACAGGTGCTACCACCCCAGGTCAGGGTTAACCTGGGAACAGCAGCAATTAAGAGGTGGTTCCACGCTCCTCAAAACCTCCTGATCAAAGGCCTTGCTGTCGGATGTAGTTTATCGTCATGATCAGGACGGTAAATTTATAAAATATCCAAAGATAATGTTTTGTCCGAGAACATTCGACCATTAGGAAATTGGATATTTTCGTTTCCATTATAGACAAGATTTGATTAATTTAATTCAGGTATTTAATTACTTATAATTTTAATTTTCATGTACGTGTACTGAATACAAGTGATAGTTTGTAGTTTGGTAATTTAAGAGAACCTTTTTTTTTTTTTTAACCTTTAATCCATATGGCTGATCCTAGCCTCCAGGAGGTCAACATTGCATTTTCTCGATTTCACGGTTTCTATTGACATGAAGTGGGATTGTCATATTGAATCAATTGCTCGGCCTGCTGCTGCTGCAAAAAAAAAAAAACCCCAAAAAAACTTTGTTCGCTGCGTCGTATTAGATTACTTTTTTCTAACCAGAATTCATCTTACACGGTTATAAACTACCATTAGTTTGTGAATTGAATACTGTTGCCACATCTGGTCTTGTGCTCCTAGTAAATATCTCGAGATTCACGACAAAATCCAAACAAGGGTCTGTAATATTATAGGCCCAGATCTGGCATCTCGATTCATGAAGATCGGCAAATCGGTTTTATCATTTTAATTTTTAAATAGCCAGATCTGACCGTAAGTTTTATTCTAATCGTTTTTTTTTCTCTCGCACCTGCCGTTTGTGGAGCACTTTTCCAACCAATTACTTTCCTGTCTACTACGATCTTCAAAACTTTAAATGAAACTTCAATCGCCATGTTCTGTTTTCCTGAATCCTACTCTTTGTTCTTACTCCTCATTAACGTTTTTTCATTTTTTTTTTCTTTCACTCTCAGAAACCCTTTGCAGTTTAGTGGCATTATCGCCTTCCCTGGAGTGAAATGATTTTTTTTTTTAAAAAGTTTAGTGTTTTGAGTTTTTTTTTTTTTTTGTTTTTTACATAAAGTTATATTTCATATTTTGACATTGAGAGCCATATATATATATATATATATATATATATTATTGTAATATCGTCTGATTTGTTGATCGATGTGCGTATAAAGCGTACAAAGTTTTGCTAAGTGGGATGACAGTGTGAAGGTCCGTTGACTAATATAAGAATTTAATGTAATATTATTCTTTCATACTGTTGTGGATTCCGAGATGAATTCGGTCTTCAAGGAATGACAAACGCAATAATTAAATATAAGAAATAAAATGTATTTACACAATCATACAAAGAGTAATACTGTTAGTAAGTCCAGGAACGCGGTTAGTAGCAAATACAGATAGATATATACATTCTCGAAGTAGGACTTCCTTAGCGTCTACGTGCTTGTAACTGACTTCTACCGGAGGTTACCTCGCACTATCTCCGTTCGTATATTCTCTGACTCTCACTATATGACTTCCGACTCCCCTCACTGACTGTCACTCTGGGTATTTAACGGCAGCAGTCCAGGTACACTTGGTAGAGTCCACTTATATGAAAAAGGGGAGGATCCCATAACACATACGGTTTTCATTTTCAAGCGGAAATTTTGCACTATGGGTGCTCTCCATCAAGTCGAACGATTTCGTACAGTGAGCACCTTCCGCAGAATAGTTGCGGTGACAAGCAATACAGTCTTCTGAAGCGATGGAATACTAAACTTTATTCCGATATTCTCAGGCTTTGTTCGGTGGTATAGACTCCAACGACACAATTACCGGAACAATAGTGGCCTGGATGTTGGGCGCCTGGGTTGAAATGTCTCAATAATGATGAGGCATCACTCACCTGGCTGATGATTCGTGGGGCCCTCTGGGTCGGCAAAAGACTTTGTTCAGCAGGCTTGGAGAAATATCCAAACTGTCGTCGCTGTACTGGGGAAGTCGAGACCATTGGTCACGCCTTTTTTCAGTGCAAGACGGTAGTGCCGTTGTGCAAGTTTGTTGAAGGCCTCATGGTTCGCATGCTGCAGGGAAAGTTTTTTGTCCTGGAAGCCAGTTCTGTTTGTAGAAATGTGGTGCCGCAATTGACGAAGGCTGAACACTGTGTTCTGTTGCTTACTAGGGATTATGAGAGTCGTGATTTGGACGACGCGTCAGAAGGGATTCCATGAGGGCGAGAAGTTCACCTCTTCCCAACTGATCTTGTTCTTTAAGCATCAGCTTAAAGTCAAGATTAGGACGGAAAGGCGGCAGCTCCCTTCATCAGAATTTGGCAAAAGGTGGGTGAATCGTGCACGAATGTGTAGAATGAAAGGGGCTGACCTAGAGTGGCATTTGGATGTCGGTTAGGTACAGAATTTTGTCCTAACAGGGTTGAACATAGGCAACCCATCCAGATATTAGGTTAATTTATTTTTTTGAATTTGATCCTTTTAGTTTTCGTTTTTTGGTTAACTTAGCTAGGGTGTGTATGCTCATTGGTCCCTTTTATTTCTGTCCCTATTTTTTTTTCTTTTGTTTAATTCCCCATCCCCTCCCTCGTTAGGTGGTCAGTGATGTCAGTTCTCTGGTGGATGCGGGACGCCTTTCGTTTCGTGTGTGTGATTTTTCGTATTTGTTGTTGTGTATGAATGTGTGTGTGTGCCTGCGTGAATGCTTGGAGGTATGAATGCTTTTTCCATTTCTTCATAGTCCCGCATTGATTTCGTCCGGTGAACTGATGTTTTCTGCCACATTCATGGTTTGTGGGGGTTTTTATTACTAACATAGTTTTGTTTAGTTTAGTGTAAATATTTAAAGCACATTGTAAATATTCATTTGGGGATCATTTTTTAAAAGTTGTTAATGTTTGACCCTCCCCCCCACGAACAATAATTGTACATAAGGGGTCTAGTTAGGACATCATCGAGAATTTGAGGTATTATGGTGGACGTAGTAAGAAAGGTAGGAGTGAATGTGTTGTTTTGGTGATTGGAATATTGTTGGCTTGATTAGGTCAGTGTCTGCGACTAGCTAAGTTTAGAATTAAGACAGATGAAGACCGTCTTTCCCCATCCCCCTTTTAGGCCTTGTGCCAAATTTTGTATATAAAACATACAAATAAATATTATAGTGGCCTGGATGTCACACATTCTAGCAATTTAAGTTTAGAGGTCGTTGAATTTCTAAAACATTTAATTTTTTTTTTTTTTTTTTTTTTTTTTTTCTGCTTTAATATTATGGTCACCAGAAATCAGTATATCATTTATACTTATTTTCATTTACTGTCGAACAACTTTTTCATAATCGACAGTTTCCATCTCAGCGATAATACTCATTTCAACTCAGCTTTGCTATTTAATTTTTCACAAGTATTTGTCGATAATATCTGTCACTTTTTTTTTTTTTTTTTTTTTTTGTTTACTTGGAAACCCAATAGCATGTTCCAAACGTTTAATTCAGAATAATTCAAATTCAAAATACGCTCTTAAATAGGCACCCGAGGGGGTCGTCAGTGATGTTATTTCACTTGGTTCATCAGGGAGTTTCGGGTCTTTCAACATCATACTCCCCATCACCAAGTCGACCCAATATCTGATATTTCCAGGATCAATTAAAGGTAAGAAGCTGAAACATTTCTCTTTTTTTTGTTGTTGTTTTATTTTTCCTGAGATTTAATATTCTTTACTTTAGTCTTCAATTCAAAACAACAACAAAAAATGGGGACTACCCATTCCCCGATAAAGAAACGCAGTTAAAAAAACGCATTTACCACAAATATTACGAGACACTGTCCGAGGTGAAATATTCAGGCCGGTCCAATGCATCGACATTTTTACCTGGTCGTTACAACAGATAAAGGAAAAGCGTATTAATAACAAAAAACAAAAAAATATTTTGTACGTTGTCACGTAACTAACGTCTATTTAGGTCGACTTTGGACATCTCTCGTTCATAAAATCATAAAAACTAGGTTTCGCGAATAAAGTCACGTTCTCGTCGCGAGAATTCAGTCGTTAGGACGTTAAGATGTTTCTACCTTTTAATTTTCTCCTCACTTTTTTTTTTTCTCATCTTTCTCGCATTCTGTCTTTCTCATGCCCACATAATGATAAAGAATGTTAATATTTGCTTGTCTGCGTTTTTAATGTGTCATACAATTTTGCAAAGCTTCGTTGGGGTCGTTTTAAACAAGGGGAATACCATCTCCCTTGTTAATTCATTTTCTCTCACCATGCGTGTATCAAGTTCGTCTCACCTCACGACATTCATACAAGCTGTTCATTTTTTATTTACAAGGGAATAATGATTTCATTGAAAAACAAAAATGCTAAAATGTAATATAGGTATTTGCTAAGCTTGTTATTACACACGGGTGTATAGGCAGTTGAACAATTATCGCTGCGAAAAAATATAATCGATGAGTAGAGTTCAAATTTTGGAGTAATGGATAGCGGCTCGGATTGAGGAATCGGAGAGCAGAGTTCGAATTCAAGTCGAATCCACTACATTCACTTACGTGGCAATACTCTTGGGAAAGGTATGAATCCCTTTCTTCTAAGCCAGCAGGACAGACTGGATTCTATAGCTTTGGATGGCAACTGGTCTACCGCAGAAAGAAATGGCAACCTACTTCCGTGAAAAAAAATCTGTCTCGTCAGTCATGTATCGAAAGATACATGATCGCCTAAGCGTGTATCATGCATGGCACATAACTGACTAACTGTTAAATACCCTTTTGAAGATATGAATGCATCTCTCTTTAGCCTTGGGTGGAAACCATTCTAGAAGGAGGAATGCAATGAATTCAAATCCATGGAGAAAGCAACGGAAGATAATTCCGCTACCTTTCCCAAGAAGTCACGACAATTCAGAGATGATAATGAAAAGGAATTGGTAGCCATGACCGCCAACGTCCTGAAGGGACATGATATTAAAAGAAAATTCTAACATAGTACCACAGCTGTGAGCCAGAAAGTACTGATCGAACTCATTACATAGTAGTAACGAACTGAAAACTAGCAGCTCTGCAAGGTGATCACGGAGCTCTAATATTAGGTTGGTGCAAAAATAATGACGTAATAATGTCGTGTTTTGACCTTAAAAAATACGTCAAAAAACGACTTTATTACGTCATTATTTTTGCACCAACCTAATAGTTGCATCTTTTAGATAGCTATTCTGCCAATACTTTCTATCAACGGTCTAGATTATATATATATATATATATATCTGTAAAAGACAATATGAATAAAGACGAAAGAAAAACTATCTTAGAAACACGTCGACTAAGATAAGCTTGTTTTTTTGTTTATATATAAATATACATACACACACACATATTATCTTATTACATATAAAATAAATTTAAAGGTACCCCCATATGAACTGCTATTTCTCCTTGCAAGATTTGTCAACACCGACCAATTTATTTATATTATTAAGACTCTCTTGGATTATTTACCCACAAATCTTTACCTCTGTGTGTGTGTACACGCACACCTCTCTCTCTCTCTCTCTATATATATATATATATATATATATATATCTATATATATATATATATATATATATATATATATATAACGATATTTGAGTAGACGCTCCGTATATTTATTAAACGGTATATTTATTTATTTTCGTCTACCGGCCTAGATATTCTTATTAAAGAAAAATATGGTCTCTCCGGCAGGATTCGAACGTGTGTTCCTACTACGGAAAACTGTCATTAGATCTGACGCCCTTTGACCTCTCTGTTACAAAGTGCGTCGGTGACTAAATAAAGCTGAATAGAGCCTTTAAACGCATTTTTTTTCTCTGACTCTTGAAATAGACATCTCTGGTCAGTTTCGTATTCTAACGCAAACAAAGCAATTTGTAAGGAAAGGAGATAGATCTTTTTATTCATTAATCCGACACATTTTTATTACTTAAACGTTATTTTCACGTGGATGCCGAGCGGCGATAGTCGAGCCTGAAGACTGCGTTCAAGCATTTAAAAGTCTGTAGTCGTTCGGCATTGACCTCAGTGTCCACTTACATTTTTATATATAAGTGAACATTGAAGTAAACACTTAGAGGCCTCTAAGTGTTGATTTCAATGTTCACTTTTATATTTACACACGCTCTATCTCTGATATTGAGCACTTTATCCCATAAATATAGCACACCTTAAGACTATATTTTTTTATTTATATATATCCCAACAATCGAATAAACAGGTTAATTCGTGAACGAATTAGTCAATATATCATAAAAGTAAATAAATTAGTAATTGAAGCTGTAAAGATTAATTCTTACCAAAATTGGATTTGAGAGGCAAAGTATTTGTTTTAAAAACACTATTTTGGTGGTTTTTCTTTGCTATAGAACTATATTAGAGACAAAACATTTTTATTTCAGCTCCTACTGATTTGAAAAAAAAATAATGAAGCAAATGTTCATTGATATAATACTTGTGTCGGGGTCTGCTTAAGAAACCGGTTTCCTCAATCATTTTTATTAAGTTTTAAGTTATGTGCCCTATACTTGTGACATTATTTCCAAACTAAGCTACGCTGAGTAAATATCTGTGTGTCTGTTTTGTTATATAAATGCATGCTATGCTGAACTCGAATATTTTTTTCTTCGTATTCCCACCGCCATGTCAGTGACGATGTGACTGCTCAGGTAATAAGGCCAACATCTGAAAACTTAAAAAAAAAACAAAACAAAAAAACCCCACTAGTCAGTTGAAAAGTATGCATATTGTGGCATGTGCAATTCGACCATATTTCAAGTAAACAAAGTTTGCTTTGTTTAACACAACAATATAAAAAAAATTACATTTTCTTAAAAAAAAAATATATCTCGTTTTGTTTCGTCTTGTATTTCATATAACCGTGAAGAGCGGGTTATACAAATACCATGTTAGATTGATTGCGCTAGAAAACAGGAGAGAAAGAGTGAGGAAAAATACATATCAGAAAAAAAAAAAGGAAGAGTCAAGAGTCATATTACGTACGGTACAAGAATAAGGTGAAAGAAATTATGTAATGTGTAAGAGAGTGGGGGAGAATTAATGTGCAGTAGATATGAAGGAACATGAAAAATAGATTGTTTTTCGAGAGATTAAACTAGACGAGAACATTATTTTTTTTTAAATACATGCACATTGGTTGATAGGCAGAGAAAAATATTGTTATCAAGAAAACCGTGAAAAATAATAGGGATGAAAAAAAGAGCTGGTTATTTTTTTAATCATTCCCCCCCCCCATCCCATGCGAGGCAATAAATCTACTAAGACACAAGGGGCTAATGAGTGTGAAAGAATAAAAACATTATTAAGGAGCAAGAACAATAGAAGAGCAATCAAGAAGATAAAGATTGACATTGCAGTTAAATTTTTGAAGATCAAAGTTGGCTGGAAATCATGGAGCCAGACGAGAGTTCCATAAGCGAGACGCGCGAGTAAAGAAACACTTAGCATAGAACTTACGGCTACATCTAACCAATTCAACTGTTAATTGACGAAACCTTGCCGCTAATTTAGTATTGAGCTTAAATTCATAGTCATAATTCATAGCATAGCAAAGAGTTCTTCTGAACAATTACCGTAAAAGTATTTATAAAAATGGCACAAGTAAGCTACATTACGGAGGTGGGAAAGTTACTGAAGCTGAGACGCCAGCTGAGGACCAATAATATTGCTGATTATCTTTTTAAATTAGTAAATAAAATTTAGTTTCGGTGAGAGATTGGGGTAGAATAAATATGAGAAGTTATGGATTATTTACAAAAGGTATTTATTCCATTGAAAGGTTTATGGCCATATCACGCTGATAAAATGGTTCTCGTACGATCACCGAAGTTAAGCTACTTCGAGTCTGATCAGTACCTAAATGAGAATACCATGTGCTGTAAGCTTGGATGTGCGGGTGGTTTAATAGATAACTGATTGGAAATGAAAATTGGGGTGCCGAGTTCGATTCCCGTTGGTTTCGTTATATTCACTTACGCGCAAATACCCTTGGGAAAGATGTGAATCCACCATTTCTCCTCCAGTTATGAGTTAATTAGTAAACTATTATTTCCCCCAAATTCTTACAATCTAATATTTTTTTTTTGGTCTTAAATAACCTGTAAAATGCTGATAAGCCGTAAAAAACAAAATCAATCGAGCAAACATTCAGGTTAAATGGGAGTGAGAAGTGATTGTGGGGAAAATATACACATAGAGAGGGAGAGAGACAGACACGCAGAGACAAACACAGGGACCAGTGTGACTTTCTGACATTGAAGAAAGCCCCCGACTTCGATCTGTGTACCAGAGAACTTGCCTAAACTTAGTCACGACAAACAAGTTGTCATGAAATATTCGAAAGAGGGAAGGGTCGAGTGACTTTGCATGTCAAGATATGCCCGTCTGAAGAACCTATAATTTTGCATGGCTGTATAAGAAACTTCACATAAAATATTTTTACTTACGACTTTACTTTGGCTGGTCAACGATTCCTGTCGACATTTGATCCTCGTCGGCCTTATGATCTAAATCGATTACAACGTGGGATAAGGTAGGGTTTGGGTCGAAGTGATCGATACCAATGGCTGTTGTACATGTGGTGCCTCTACGAACAATGTGATTCGGAACGTGGCATTCTGCTAATAGATGCTATGTTCTTTAAGATATATTCAACTTTTTTTTTATATATCTGTTTAATTACAGACTACGCTGACATGGGAATGTGGATCGTGGTAGAAACGCGTTGCCGCCCACAAGGAACAATTGACCAAATATAAGACAATGGTCTGTTCACACGCACTGCACAGGACTTCTACAAAGACATACAGACTCACAAATATAAACACTCCCATCGTTTTATGATTTTCGCATATAATCAACTTAACTCTGCATATACATACACGGCCTGCCAAAGGTGGAATGGACGCCTATCCTAACATGATAATTGCTTATTTTGTTTCAGGAACCAGTTCAGTCATCACGTAGTGCGCTAGTACTTTGGCCTTATGCCAGACTAAGACAATCATATCAATTCCCAAAGACACATTCTTTTTCTTCATGCATAATCTCTTTTTCTATCTCTCTCTCTCTCTCTCTCTCTATATATATATATATATATAATGATTTAAAATATGGTTTTTCCGATACACAGTTCTAACCATGTTTCAAAAAATATCTTACTGTTCTTTCTTTTTATTTATTTATATATACATATATCTTCCGCTATTTCCTTGGCCGATGTTTGGGCGAACTACATTCCTTAGTTCCACCAGTTCAGACCTCTTAGGACCCGCCATGTCACGTACACCGAGTCGACTCATCTTCATTCACTTCATATTCCATTGGTAAGGATGGAGTTCCATTCGGACAGCTTCTTCCCCAGAACTATTGCATTATGGAACAGACTCCTGAGAGGGTTGGTTCATCGATCACTATAATCTTAACCTTTTCATATCTATAGTGAATCCTTATCTGTCCTACATATCCTCATTATATGCAATTCTTGTTCCCTTCTTGTATACGTTGGAAAAATATTTATGCTAATCCTCTGGGTAATTGTTTATCTGCTTCTTAAAAATGTCTGTCACTATGCCATCTTTACCTGATGCTTTTCTGCGTTTTTACAAAACTTATTTCCTCTCTTGTTACCACATGATCTTCACCAATTTCTGATAGAATGACTACTGGTGCTATTTTCGAAGCATGCAGGTTTTACTCTTTGATTACTCTTGACATTTGGTAACTTCCTCGATTTTGGGTTGTTCATGTTGCATGTTTCAGATTCCTCATATTTTAATGGTTTCTCTTTCATTATTTTTTGTATTTCCTATTCATGTAGATTTAGTTTAATTCTGTATCCCCAATTATATGTCCCTTGATATTTACAACTATATTTCTCCTCTTTCAAAGCGAAATAAACAAAATCGACACTAGAACTGATGAAGCTGTAGTGTTAATTTAGAATAATTCCTTTTGGTATCGCTACTTCCGTTTACTAATTTTTTTTTTCTCATCTCTTCTGCTCTCTTAATTATAAAAGGAAAGAGGAATTTACAAATTGGAGTGGTTACAGGTGTCTACAACAAAATTAAGCGGGCCAAGTGACAATGTCAAGATAGTTGCCACATCTTTCTCAGTTCTATTATGACGAGAAAAAGCGGTTAATTTGCAGTATAAGCACCAAAAGCCCACGGTAATGAAAATGTTCCATTATGGTGTGAAATTGCCTATTTTGAAAATGACAATAAAAGTTCGCGCACCATGACCGTTTAGAATTTATCAACAATGTAAGTTTGATCTCTTTCGCGTTGTCTTGCCGCCATTTCTGGCGTTGTTTGCATACATTTGCCCCGAATAGTAATGCGCAGAAGCTTACTTAGTTAACGCCTTTTTACTGCTTTTCGTATCTTCATACTTGTCTTGATTACTGCGCAATTTTCGCGAAAGTTATTTTAAAGTTCTTTTCTTTCTTTTTTAAATGAAGTTTTAAATGAATAGTTATTTTTTTTAATTCGTATAAATTCCTTTTTTTCCGATTAAAGTATTGTTTCTTTATAGAAGTGAACCTTTATTAAATAACGAATTCCTTTTTTAATAAATTGGTTTAAAAAATTTTATAGAAGCAATTGAAAGCTTTTTTAAATAAATATAATGTTATGGGTGAACCCTTTTCAAAAAAAGTCGTTGAAAAAAGAAGGAAAACGAATTTTTTTTATCTTTCAGGCACGTAATTTCTATTTTATTTTAATTGTCGGATTTTAAGGAAACTTTCACGACACAAAAAAAATCATCGTCGAAAAAATTTTTTTTTTTTTTTTTTTTTTTACTTTCAGGCAAGTAATTTTGATTTTTTTTTTTTTTTTTTTTTTTTTTTTACTGCTATATTTGGAATCGCGCAATCATTTTAAACTTCGCGCATTGCGCAATAATCAAGACAAGTGAAGTTTCCGCGCATTACTCGAGGCAAACGTATATAAACAAAGCCAATAATAGCAGCCCTTCTGTCGACTCGACGCGAAAGTCAGATTTACATTGTCCATAACTCCTAAACGGTAATAATGTGCAAACTTTTAATGTCATTTTCGAAATAATCAGGCAATTTCACACCATAAGATAATATTTACATTATCCTGGGCTTTTGTTGCTTATACTGCAAATTAACCGAAAAAGCGAATGAGAAGAAAGTGTTAAACGCGTCGTCGCTAAGAGTAAATGGAATATCATCTTTGAAAACTGACTTCATAACTTAGACAACTTCGTGATTATTTCTCCTCTCTACCTCGATTCGCTCTTCAGATTTCACTGCTTTAGTGGGTTAATTTAATCAATTAAAAGAGAATTTTAAGTTTCAAGTCCAGCTTTATTAATTGAAATATTCGATATGCGACGGAGAGGTGAGATTTCTTTGCTTATTTTATTTATTTTATTTTTTCAATGAGAATAAACCTCAGAAATTCTCTTCAACAACATGGTAAATCCGTTGATTAAGACCTATCGTTTATTTTTATGCATAATGGAGAAATTTTGACTGATAAGCAAAAAGGAAGGGTCATATTCACAAATACACGTTTTCAGAAATTTTTATTCCGCTTCAAAAACGTCGTCTTTGAAACAGCAAGATTGCAAATATGCTCACTTTTGCTCACAAGTTTGTTTATATCTGATTTTTTTTTGATTTTTTTTTTTATAAAGCTTTTTCTTTTCATTCTTAATGAAAGACATTTTTACTTTATTTTTTAAAATATAGAAATATGATAAAGTTATATAAAACAGAAAAGTATTAGAGATTAGTTAACATCTTAAAATGTATTTGTTACCAGTTATGTTTTAATTAGCGCCTTTCCTTGAGAATTCGAAAATAAGTTTTGAAACGGAAATTAGAAGAAACACGCAATGGCGGAACATCCGGTTCATGCTTTAATATCGTGAAAGATTAAATATTTTAGTGAAATATATGAACGACATTGAAATTTTAATGGATAATGTGGTACAAATTAAAAAAAATATATATATATATATATATATATAGGTATGGCTGTAGTACGGGGTCATATTATTCTCTCCGGTAACAAGGCTTCTACCCGGGAGGTTTTGAGGAGCGTGGAACCGCCTTTTAATTGCCATTGTTCCCAGGTTTACTCTGATCCGGGGTGCTAGCATCTGTTAGGGTCCCGGCTATGGGCAAACAGTTAACCTCCAAACGAGGGTGCATACACTATAAAAGTATAGAAATAGATTTTTATAGTAAAAATAGCAGCAATAGATTTTTTTTAGAATTACCAACAATACATTTTTTTAAATATATTACCAGTAGTAGATTTTTGCCAAAGAAATTAGTAATTCTCTCAAAAAATTAAATTTCGGTATTAAATGGCCCATAATTAGTTGATATGCCACTAAAGAAGCAAACAAACTAATCTATTCTATTCTAAAAATCTTGTCGGCATTGAATAACCCATTGAAGTTGATATACCGTAAAAGAAAATAAATCCAGATCCATATTATATTCAAAGATGTAATTTATTCGCTGTTTTTAACATCACAAACACGGGCGTCGTATTTCTATCATTCCCAATAAGGCCTAACAACTGATCGCATCAAAGTATATCCATCACACTTTCACGTTCTAATTGACAGTCGTTCTAATATCGCGTATTTTTTTCTTCTTCCTTATTGAATACGACATGTAAAATAAATTAGAATTATGTTTATAAAGAGGTGAATACTAATTTAATCGTTTCTTTAATGTCTGTCTGAATTTCTGAAATGAGGAATTTTCATTATTTATATTCGACTATTGTTCTCATCTTTGTTGCTGTTATCAGAACGTTTCGGCCGATGTGGCCTCTGGCCTTCCTCATGTGTATATCGATCTACTGAAAATTCTGAACCGAACTCTTTATTTGGTCTAAGGCGTTGGAGTAGAAAGGCAGTGGAACGAGAGCAGTTTAACTATGTAGATTAAATAACGGGTTCAATTCAAAATTCCCTGAAGACCGATATACACCTTCGGAAGGCCGGTTGGCACAACGGCCGAAACGTTGTAATAACAATAACAAAGATGAGGACAATAGTTGGAATATAAATAATCGTTTCGGCCCCAACCGCCGGTCGATTTACTCATAGAACTGCTCTGGATATCTGTTAATAAAGTCCCGTAATTACCGGATTCGTGTGCGCAAGAGGGAATGCTTTCGGGCGTTTGTGCGCATATACGTTCAAATGCCTGCTTGTAATTCAAGGCAAAAATATGTTTGTCTTGGACACTTGTGTGCTGTTTCTATGCACACGTTCACGGATCTCTGCTCATGAGATTTGTATGGCTTTAACGAGGATGTTTATGAATGTAGATGTACATTTGATATGTGTGCTTATAAAATTTGTCTACCTGTACGAAAAGAGAAATGAGGTTTACTTTTCATGTTAATTTTTAATTTTCGGATATCTTTTAAGTGCGCATGTGCAATCAGCATGAAAGAAATAGTAAGGATATAACAGCATGCATTCTGACAGCAATTCTCTTTTTTTCTTTGTTCTTGTTTGTTGGTATATTTTTGGATTATTCTATTTTTTTATTAAGATACAGTCTTTCATAAGACGGCCTGAATTTATGACTTAACAATTCTAAAGATAGATTTAATGTTCTTGTTATACAAACAAATAACTAGTTTGATTTGTTTGGTGAGTTGGTTTTTGTTTAGCTGCATATCTTCACAATATGGGTTATTTAATGCCGAAATCTAAATATTTTTAACACCATTTTATGGCTCCAACTACAGATAAAATGTATTGCTGCTCATTTGACTATAAAATGTTTTGCTGGTCATTTGACTATAAATAGGTATTGTTGATAATTTTTTAATATAAAAATATACTGCTGTTATTTTTACGATAAAAATGTAATTTTATACTTTCATAGTTTTGTCTTTGTTTGGGGGTTTGCTATTTGCCCATAGCTGGGACCCTAACAGGTGCTACCACCCTGGAGTTTGATTCGAGTTAAGAGTCCAACAATATGTAGTTGAACGTTAATTTAGGGTTTTAGGTTACGAAAATGTACGATTTTTAGTCGCTGTTCTATAAACGGATATTACAAACTTCTATATTTTAACAATGGTCGAATCTGTAAATCGGTCCTTTTCATTGCATATAAGTTTTAAGATACAGTGTAACCCGGATATAAGAGAGTTGTCGGGATCGGAGAAGTCTCTTATATCCGGGTTTGGTCCATTTTGTTTAGGTAAGTATGGCTCTAATTTGGGACCAGAGAAAATCTCTCTTATATCGGGTTTCTCTTATATCCGGGTTACACTGTATCTATATATTACGTTGACTTCATTTCATAAACAAATATTGTGTTAATTTTTTTTTTTTTTTTTTACGTTTTAATCTTTTCTTCATTATTCGAGCTCCTCGTACAATAATGATTTAATATTATTAAATAATTTTTGTAATCGTTTATTTAATTTCAGTTAAACAATAATACTGATATAATTCGATCAGAGAAATGGTACATAATTTTAAAGTCTATTAACCAACAGCAAAACGCAGCGATGCCCTCTAGTAAAACATTTTAATTAGTTTTATGGCTAAAAAATACTAAGTGAAAAAAAATATTAAAATGTTACATATAATTTTAATTTATATATCATTGCCTTTAAAATTGATTCTATTTTAATTTCTTTAAATCGACCTTCAGAAAGCAAAGTTTAAAAAACGAGTTTGACATCTAGTTTCTGCGAACAAGAAAAATAAAATCAAACCTTCCAGGTGAGACCTGAATTTTCCAACAAATCGTAATATAGGAAGGTGAATAAAAGAAAATAATGGTTGGACCTCGCCTGGAAGATTAAGATATGAACGTAAAATTTACGGTTTTTCCTGCAGTAATTCGAGAACTAGGGACAGTCTGGAAGACTTCATAACGGAGATTAGTTAGAAGGTTGACCAAATCGCAGCAGTGATGTGACCGGCAAAAATAAAGAAAACAGCTCAAAATTGCTGTTATTCAGCCCCCAGCGGCAACCAACAGGCATATATGAATATGCAACTAAATGGGATAAAAAGAATTATGATATTTCGGACAAATGATATGAGCAAAAACCATTCATCTTTGGATGTGAACACAAAAAGATTCTTGAATAAAAAAAAAAAAAATGAAATTATTTCCTTTTTATAAAAGGCCTCTTAATATTTTAATTTAAAAAAAACAAAACAAAAAAAACAAAGACACGTTTTTTTTTTTTTAAAATATTTTGATGCATACTATGGCATTCCCCACTTGCTTGGCGTGAAATGATTAAAAAAAAAATATTTTCTTGAATAATTTTTAAAAGAACGAGAAAAGACAGCACGTTGTAAAACTAATTTTTTTACGATTCGAATGAAGTTTTAGAATCTGTATAAAATCAGAATCGCAATTATAAATGATCTTTTTCTTAGCATTGTTTTCTTCTCAGTTTCCACGAAAATAAACAAACGGGTCAGTTGGAATAAGAGCTGGGTCACGTAACTTTTTTTTTCTTTTTTTAAATTACAAAAGGTTGGCAGTACTTCCAATTATTGCAGACCTGAGAGTACTTATCGAATATCTTAAATTCCTTGAGTATCAAAGAACAGTAATATGAGGATGTGGGATGGTGTCTTATTTACGCTTCAAATCACTTAGCAATCAGTTATTCATACCACCTACTGACTGTTGATGTATCTACTCAATGACAAGTATATAATTAAACATAGATTAATTTTACTCATAAAGAGTCGCCATGGTTGCTTCTTTCATCATTGAAGTCAGTATTTATTGACCCAAGGTCGGTGACAACACCTTCACAATGGGCCTGAAACTGTAACATCTTAACTCTTGCTGTACGACAAGGGTTACATCTAGTAAGATTATACGAAGTTTGGACAATCTTGAGTAACAGACAGAGCCGACTTATAAAAGTCAATGTAAAATTCAAAACAGTAACTTTGCAAATTACTGTTAGTACGGTGTAACCCGGATATGAGACCCTGATATAAGAGATTTTCTCTGGTCCCAAATTAGAGCCATACTTGCCTAAACAAAATAGACCAAACCCGGATATAAGAGAAACTAGGATATAAGATGCTTATCCGGTCCCGGCAACTCTCTTATATCCGGGTTACACTGTAATGTCAAATGTCAAGGATGTCTCGATGTAGAGTTGTGATTAATAAGTCTCGTATATTGTTGCTACACTTGCGAGTACAATCTTCATTTGTGCTTCACAAATATAGCTACTGCTGGACCTATTTTTATTGACATGTCTATTTAGGGAGTTGGCGAACATGTCTCTCCACAAAGCCCTTTTCTTTATTATTTCTGAATTGCCATTGTATTTAAAAAATATAAATTTTATTGTAATCTAAAATAATGGATCATGTGCAATATTCAACAATTCAGCTGGAAAAATTTAAAAATAAGTACAGTGTAACCCGGATATAAGAGAGTTGCCGGGACCCGAGAAGGAGTCTCTTATATCCGGGTTTATCTTATATCAGGGTTGGGTCTATTTTGTTTAGGTAAGTATGGCTTTAATTTGGGACCAGGGAAAATTTCTCTTATATCCGGGTCACACTGTACAATGTATCTAAATACAAATTAGAGACATAATAGATCATTCCATCTTAAATAAATAAATTTTGGGGGGCAATTTTTAACAAACTTTGATATTTTTTTTTTTAAAATGTTGGATAATTTTAACACCTTCAACATTATGGATAAAAAAAATAGTGAATTTTATATAGTCTTTTTTCGAGACTTAACATAGACAAAACAACTCGACAGATTTGGACAAAAAAAGACCCCAGAATGGCGTCAAAATCTGCGAAATTTTTTATCTTTTAATAGATGTATTTAGTTTAATTTGTAACGTATAAAAATGTAGGTAGAAACAAAGCAAATGTTGATAAAATAGCTAGGCTCATAAAGCACTGTCTAAAGCCCTCAATTAGGCTTGGTCTTATCGTTCGGGGCTAGTACGTACCGGCCCTTCTTCTTTCATCTTAGTGGCTTTATTTGGTTCCTTGGGGTGAAACAATTGGGGCAAAAATCTGACCGATTACCATAGAAGTCCTTTATCATTTTTTTTTCTAAGTTTCTTTTTATTGTGTGGTTTTGATTAATTGAATAAATCGCTCATGTCTACCTCTTCATTTCGTTGAAAATTTTTCATTACTTTTGTCTCGTTTACACAAAAGAAATTTGACGCGTCCATCATTCATCTGTTCGTGAACCCAACTTCTCATATGAGACACATGTTCGTACATTGCTAGAGTACGAAAAAGTAATCTAACTGGCTTATTGTATCCGTGGGGAATTCTCTACTTGCTTACCCACAATGCACCAAAACGTGAGGTGTATTCAGCCAAGAACACTATCACCAAAAACTTAAAAAAAAAAAACGAAAATTAAGCGAAAATTGGTTTCAGTGAGAGGTTCTCAACAAATCAAGATTACTTCGACAGTTATTGTACAGTGTAACCCGAATATAAGAGATTTTCTCTGGTCCCAAATTAGAGCCATACTTACTTAAACAAAATAGACAAAACCCGGATATAAGAGAAACCCTGGTATAAGAGACTTCTTATCCGGTCCCGACAACTCTCTTATATCCGGGTTACACTAAACTTAGTTGAGTGGAGGAAAAAAGGAATCTTTACTGAAGTTAAAGAGAAAATTATCACTACCCTAGGTCTTTGAAAAAAAAAAATTACTTCTTCTGACCGACTTTCAGATTTCTTGAAATAATTTTTATCCTCTGCCATTAATTTTCCTAATCGGAATAAGCTTAATTATTATACTGTTGTGACAAAGCCCAGCCTGTGTGCGAGATATTTCCACCATAAAAATTTTAGAAGGCATGAGTTCTACCATCCTTAAATATTCCACAAGAGTGGCCTTGTACCAAACTAAACCAAGTATATGGTTTGGTTTGGTTAATTTCGTTTAGAGGCATATCAATCTCTAGGGGTTATTTAATGCCGAAATCTAAATATTTTGTACTCAATTTTATTGCTACAGCTATTTATACATAACTTTCATGCTTTCGGGGAAAAGGTTTTTTTTTTTTTTTTTTTTTTTTTTTTTTTTAAAGATGTATAGTTGATAGATGATAAAATGTATTGTTGGTAATTTCACTACAAAAATGTATTGGTAATTTTTTATAAAAATGTATTGCTGGTAATTTTATAATAAAAATGTACTTTTATACTTTTTAGCGTTGTACTGATTGTTATTTTGTTATATAAATGTATTCGGGTCATCTTGCTATAAAAATATATTCTTAGACTTAGCTAGTGTTTTGATAAATTGCATTGTTGATAATTTTGCTTTAAAATGTATTGTTGGTCATTTTACTATAAGGGGATTTTGTTGGTAATCTTACTATACAAAATGTATTTTTGATATTTTTACTATAAAAGTATTTTTATACTTTCATAGGGTTTTGTTTTTGTTTGGGGTTCACTATTTACTATAGCTGGGACCCTAACAGGTGCTACCACCCCGGGTGGATCGGGAAACAACAGCAATTAAGAAGTGAATTCATGCTCCTCAAAACCTCCATTATCCCGATCAGGGTAAGCCAAATATAGTATTAAAAAAATTATCACAGTAACTGAGTAACAATGAGATTTATAACCTGAAAATTGTGAGCGCCTCTGGTTTGATCCACACTGTTCACTCTGCATTTATGGCTCTAGGTTTGATCAAGACAAACTGGATTCTACCTGTAGCACTCAGTTTTTACTCACACACGAATAGCTTTTCAAAGTCGTCCGCATAATGCTAATAAACATCCTCTTCCTTGAAAGAGTCACCTGTGGTATACAACGATATCTGTTCTCTCTTCTCAGATTGATATACAATGTCTGAGGTCATCAAAACGACAATCAATACAACGGGTTGATTTCAAGCCTTGTGAATGAAATTAGGCGAACGAAACTTTTTTCGGGAGTCGTCGATGGTTGTACTAGTATAAAGAAAATCCCAATTAATCGCGACCTAGTGTTTGATCGTACTGGCCTTATTCAAATACAGATCAGGTGCTCTCCCTCAGAAACTATAACTAAGATCTGCTCAGTATACTTTCAATAAAAACCGCAGATTAAATCAGTGGGTGTTGAAGAAAAACAAATGTGCTTGAAGGAATATCTGCGACACCGAGTAGACTGGTTTAAATGAGTAGTCATCCATGATATATATATATATATATATATATATATATATAAGAAAAATAGGAAACGCATATCAATCTGTTTCACTTTTATTAAAGCTTCCTCAGAGCCTTTAGAATATGTAGCCCTGAATACCGAAATGAAGAAGAAATATATTGAAAACTTTCAAATTTCTCTACTACCCACACCATTTTATCCTCAACGCTAAAAATCTAGCTTACTAAATCCACCCCAATAAAAAAAAACAAAAAACATACCACTAATAACAAAATTACACAAAATTCATAACCTGCCCTCCAACACACTCTGATAAACTCGCAAACAAATTAGTCATCCCAATAGGTACCTCCACGAAATCGCTAAAAAAAAAAGTGCATAGCTTGATGAAAAAGAAGCCAACCTTGCCGAAAACAATTTTATCGTCTAAATGCTTATGTTATTTAATAATAACATAAGCATTTAGACGATAAAATTTTGAAAAAGACCAAGTTTTTTTTTATTATTTTAAAATATTTTTCCTTTTTAGAACATAAATTTTGATTAAAAAAACAAACAAACTTGTTTCTCTTTGTATCAGCGGAACTAGTATATAACAGACAATTTTTAGCACGTTTTTTTTTTTTTTTTTTTTTTTTTTTTTTTTTTGGTATGACACATTAATTTGGAAAATCTTACAAAAATATAAATAATTGTCGCATGTTAATGAAATTTTCAAGAACTATTCACAGATGATCGAAATTATTATAAATGTTTCTGTTTTTTTTTTTTTTTTATTAAAGTCATGGCATAAATATTTTTTTTATATTTATATCCCCCCCCTAACTAATTTTATGAAAACGCTAGAAATTCGATCGAGTCTAGTTTAATGATTACAATAGTTAAAAGCACAAGGCTTTGAGGAACGCAAATCAAGTTTGTTTTTTTTTTTTGTTTTTAATTGGACCCCCACCCCACGTGAAAATCAGCTCTGAATTGTAACATACAAAACTCAATAAAACCAAAGATATTATTTAATTTCAAATGCTTTTATGAATATGGACAATATTTTCTGAAAGGAAAATGTTTTTTCGATGAAAAATGAATTTTTAATACAATTATTTGTTATTTCTTAATTATAATAGATTTTTACATTTAATTGTTTAAAATACAAGTATTATAAAATTAGTTAAAAGCCGCATCCAGTTTCGTAAATGTCCTTATGAGATAGATCTTTTTTTTATTTTTTTACCACATTGTAAATTGTATCGTCTGACTAATCAGAAGACCCGCAGTAATTAATGTAATTTTGTGTTTATAATTGGGCTGTAATTATAAAGTACGGAAGACCAACCAGAATACAATTAAGTTACATTATTTGCGTTAAGCATTGTTCTCCGCTGTTAAGGCCTTTACTTTTGCGAAACACGTGTGGAGAAGTTAATTTGATTTTTCAATTTCAACTGAGAAGGGTACCTATAAGTATCGGTATCATCTTATGAAATTTATATGATCTTACTTTTATATTAATCTCAGTTATGAGATTTTTCCATAAATGAAATGTCAAAATTAATAATAAAATGAAGTGAAATACAAATAACACAGTAAAATGTAATAAATGTACATAAAATTATAGTATTTTACGTACACTTCTGATAAAATTCCATAAGAAAGGTACCTATAACTTAATTAGATACCTTTCTTATGAAATTTAATTTCACTCTTACCAGTCTTATTTTAATCTTTTATAATATTTTCCATAAAGCATCGTAAAGGTGGAAGCTAAGTACAAAAAAAAAATTAGAGCTCTGAAAGTTTTCCTTAAAAATAACGAGGTAAATAATTTGTTCACTTAAATGTAAATTATTTCACTTTTCTCCTTCCGTAGAACAAATTACCCTCACGGATTCCGTCAATATGTCATTCATCACCTGTCAAGTGACGCGAAAGTTTGACCTGCTTTGTTTTATTTTCAAATTCACCTTTTCGGCGCAGAAGCTAAGTTAAGCTTGGTTCAAAATATTTTAAATAATTTCTGAATTTCTTAAAAATAAGTTTTGAAAAAATGATAATCGATATTTAAAAGAATTTCAAAGTGAGATTTCCAGTTTTTTTATGAAATGGAAAAAAAAAAATGGTCAATTTTGCTGACTCAAAAAAAAAAAAAAATTTTTAACGAAAATTTCGGACGTGCTAGGAACAATTAAAAAATGTAAAAAAAAAAATACCCCCAAATACTTTGATCTTTCCTCTTAATAATAACAAAAACATTTAGACGATAAAATTTTGTTTTCGTCAAGTTTGGCGTCTTTTTCATCATGCTATACTCTTCTCTCTCTCTTTCTTTCTTTTTTTTTTTTTTTTTTTTTTTTTTTTTTTAGCGATCTCGTGTAGGTACCTATACTAGGATCGTTACGACCACCGCCAAAACAGAGATATAAGTAGGAAGAAAAATAGACCCAACCCCAATTAAAATGTCGGGATTTATGAAATAAATTGTTTACAATGCAAAATGTTTATGTGGGAGAGATATCATGTAATCTAAATGTCCGCATCTACGAACGCAACAGAGACTTGCGTTTGGACACGACCGAATTCTCTCGTTTTGCATAGAAAGGATGCTAGACATAACTTTATTTTCACTAATGACACCCTAATTAAAATAAATAATTCTTTAAGGAGAAAATACATAGTAAATTTAATAATATAACTACCAATTATAAACACACACCTAAAATATTACATTACGTCGCCATCTTTATTTGAATCCATTTTTAAAGAATCTAACTGATATAAAGTATCCATGCCTAAAGATATCAGCCATAAATTAGAATCATCTGATGCTGCGCTGGCTGGCCGCACAAAAGTGAAAACATCAGAACTCCCACTAGAGAGACACGAATACATATTAACATCCGATGCTCACTTAGAGATACATGGATGTTCACTAATTTACATACACAGAATTATCTACGGTTTTAATTCAGGTGAAACGTGTCTGACCAATGAGAACTGGCCCAAACAAAAATGAAAATATTAGTGTTTGTCTTTTGTCTGTTTTCTCGCAATCTCTGACGAATCTTTAATATAACTGAGACATGTTAGATTGATATACGTTTTCTATATTGGTTCATTATTTTATCATCCTGTTGGATACCGGTTCACATTTGATCTACATTTAATAATAATAATATATAAGAAAGTAAGTTGGTTTTTATATATACCACACGCGTAAAAATATAAGAAAGGCAAGATGAAAATGCAGCTG
>OZ010596.1:38062599-38077599 GCA_963932145.1 Acanthosepion lycidas | reverse complement strand
TTTTTGATTATTAAATTATATTTTTTAATCTTTTTAGAATGTTTGAAATTTTGGTTAAAAATCTCGTTTTTTCTTGCGTCAGCGCCGGTGAGGGGTGGAATTTATTTTTTTTTTTATTTTTTTTTTTTTATTTCAGTGAAAAACTTATATATTTGAAAATCCTTGTAAAAATGAATTACCGGATTTTAATTCAACTTTCAGTATTTGAATGAATTTATTTTAGAAATTTTTTTTTTCTAGAAAATCTTAGTTAAAAACATTTTTTACATTTATTACCCCCGCTTATTTAATTTTATGAAATTGCAAGAAATTAATTTTTGTACCGCTTTATACGTTCTTTTTATAGATACAAATATTTAAGTAAATGCTCTGTTTATAATAAAAAGTATTAACATTTACCGACCTGTATGTCCAAAAAATATGCGTCCTCCGACAGGAATCAAACCCGTATCCTATACGGGACCGTCATATAGCCTGACGTGGCTTAACCGATTGGGCCACAGAGGAGTGTTCGGTTAGCAAAGTCGATTTTACTGTTTTTTAACACAATTCTCCATGATTTTCTCTCATTCATTCATATCTGCTCAATGCGTATCCAAATGTAAACAAATGACATCATACATTATAAAATGGACAATCTCGGACATTCCAGCCGGTAAATGTTGTTAATACTGTTTGTTATAAACAGGGCCTTTACTTAAATAGTTGTATCTATATTAAGAACGTATAAACATAAAATGTCTTAAAAGATAATTGTCTGACTTTGTCCATTTCATAATGTACCGCTTAATGCTTATATTAGTTATACGTAGAAGTCCTGGAGAATTTAAATCATCATTTTTATTTATTGTAAAACAGGACTACTAGTTACCGAAAATCTTCTCTGAAGAGTAAAATAAAAAAAATTCAATAACATTAAAACATTATTTAATTAGAAAAGCTTTTACTTACTTATTTGAATAAGATATATTATGGACACTATTGTCCTCAGAAAAATATTTTTCGATGAAGGATAAATTTTTTTAAGAATTGTTTTCTTTTTTTTTTTTTTTTTTTTTTTTTGTTCATTTTAATTAGAATAATTTATAAATGTTGATATTTTTTAAATTTCTGTATTAATTTGTACTCGTTAGTTGATATTGTTATTAAGTAAAAACTATATTTACTAATAACTAATCATATATAGAAAAGCTTACTACAATTCAGCGAATACAGCAATATTTAAAAAGAACTTAGGTTTCTTTTGTGTGTGCATAAAGGTGTCGATTTTTGTAAATAAGTATGTTCATACACGACATTATCAGGAAATAAGGGCGAAAACTATAGTAAATTCAGTTTTCCTAAAATTTTAAGATTACGAGGTAGTTAAAAAAAATATATAAAAAGGCGTTTACATTATATTCCTAACGTACTTTTTGCAGATAATTCATCGTATAGAAAAAAATTAGATAAACTACTGTTAGTGAAGCTGTCATTACTTTAAATAAACACCTACCCTATAATATGCATTTCTGCGATATTTTAAACTAAAATTAAATATTTGTTTCAAATCAGTTTAATTAAATTTTAGATCAACTAATATTCCTCAAATAAAATTTCAGAAAAATACATTTATTTCTGAAAGATTTTTTAATAAAGAGAATTACATTGTGCTGACAAATGACACTAAAATCAGTTTTGAAATACAGCAAGTTACTTTGCTTATTGGCTAAATTAAATTTGAACCTTTTAGCATGAAATTAAACTAAAATAAAAACTACAAGAAAGATTTTACAATAATAAAAACTTAAATTTATTTTAATTTCAAGTATCGCATTACTGTGCTGCGTAGGTATACACACACACACACATATATATATATATATATATATATAAGTGAACATAGAAGTCAAAACTTAGAGGCTACAGTCTTTCATGCTAGACGCAATCGTCTATTTACACACGCTCTATCTCTGATATTGAACACTTTATCCCATAAATATAGCACATCGTAAGACTATATTTCTTCATATATATATATATATATATATATATATATAGGTTTGCTCTACTGAGTGTTGAGTGTATTGATCACTTTACGTCTTACGTCTTTTTACTCGTTTTGGCTTTTTTTTTCTTTGGACTTGGAGCTCAAACACTGGACGATTGTTTTCGCCTTGTTTTAATGTTCTTGGTCCTTTCTTTTTTTTTATTACCCATTTTTCCTCCGGTAACCATTTTTTTCTACTGCAAATTGAGCTATCCGAGGTTTTTCCAAACGAGTACGACCATTTATTTATATATATATATATATATATCGGAGTTAACCTGTATAAAAGACAATATTTATAAATATAAATGACTATAGGAAAACTGTAGTTATTGCTGACGCGTTTCGTCCAATGTGGACTTTCTCAAAGCAAAAAACGAAATGAATTTAATTAAATAAAATAACTAATAATAACAAAAAACAGAATGTTCTTAGCAACTGGAGGAATGTAGAGAACGCTATTTTCATATTGTTAACTGAAAATAACGTCAGTTATTTTCACGTGTAGAGAATATTGTTATTATAACTGTGTTGGCGGATTCAACCATTTTCTTTTGATTTTACAATATTGTTGTGTACGTTTGTTTGGGAGAACAGTAATTTTGTTAAGAAAGGTGAAATAGGGAAAAAGCCTGTGCGTAGATTAATATTTGGTTAATATTCTATGGCGGCACTCTCTAGAATTTTCTTTCTGAGTGAGTTATTTTCTTTTTGTTATTATTAGTTACATTCTTTAATTAAACTCATTTCGTTTTTTGCTTTGAGAAAGTCCACATTGGACGAACGCGTCAGCAATAACTAGTTTTCCTATTGTCATTTATATTTATAAATATATATAATCGAAGTAACCTTCCACCCGTGAGACGAAGTGTAAATTTTCGAGATTTATTTCGATAAAAAATAGTTTTTACAATACCAGGAAGTATAGTCGCAGGTTTTCTATAATTTTTTATTTATTGACGCCTTTCGCAAGCTAAAAAAAAGTATTGCGAAACATGAAATTTTTATTAGAAACAAGAGCGCCGAACTGCTATGTCATATAAGATGATGGCTGCCAAGTAATTCCAGTGTCCAAAGAAATACTGTGATTGAGTCCGGCATTATAATCCGATGGTCTACTAAATCATCGGATTATTTTCCAATATATAATGTCCGGATATTCTCGTTTTCCGAGCACACCTGTCTACTAGGGCGGCTAGTTAATCCCTATCGCAGACACCTACTCAAGCACATTTTTGTGTTTTTTCCGACACGCACACACGCACACACGCACACACACAGTGGTTTAACTGCAACTATGCTCAACGGACCTTAGTAACAGTTTCTAGAAGAATGCGTATTATCTGTCATAATCAATAATTTGAACAACGCCAGTACACTCGAACGATGACTTATGATTTCGTACTAGCACAACCTTTGACACCTCCAGAACAGTTCCGAAAATTTCACTCACAAGATTTGGTCAACCCGTGGCATAATTTTCAGGTGCTTTATTACTAGACAAATCGACCGTGCTGAAGTTCGAACCTATGGCCAGAATGAGGAAGTTCTAACTACTATCCTATGATATATATATAGCAACATTTCTTTTATACACGTTTCGTTGAATGTGAAAAACAAGGAAAATCTTACAAATTTTTATGTTTTTCTATTCTTAGAGGTTTTTTTTTTTTTTTTTTTTTTCTTTTTTGAAGGACTAAGGGATTGTAGAACCTTTCCAACTTATTATAATTGTGCTTGTTCCTTCCTTAGTTACTTAGTTCGTCCGTCCGTTACAATCTTCAGTACTGATCTGTATTTGGTGTCTCATTGGTGGGGATTTTCAAAGAATCACCCTCACCCACTCCATCTCACTCTTGCTGTCAACAAATGCCGGCGATTTTCAAAGAAACATAACAGTTCGAAAATTAAATTGGCCTCAGGAATCTTTTTAGGCTGACCTCTAAATGACAGTATCGTTAAAGGGTCACGCGTTTTAAGGTTTGTCTTCCCTTACTAATTAGAACCCAATTCTAGAAAAAATAACTTTAACTTATCTTTCTTATTAAATTTCTATTTGAAATACTTTTTTTTTTTTTTTTTTTTTTTTTTTTTGTATGTCATTTTTCATTTTCCTTTCAAATTAGTTTTATATTTTACTCCTATTTCATAATTTTTATTTTTTAATTTACTTTTTTGTTGTTGTTGTTAGAGTTGTTTTGAAATCTTAAAGTTAATTTTAAATCTAATGTTTAATTTAATTATTTTTAGACTTTATTTCATCCACATTTGAAATTAGTTTTCTCATTTTATTTTCAATGGTTTACAACACGGGATGTTCACAATTTTAGTAATATTTTTTCAAGAGTTTTAAAACCGAGAATTAACTTTTGTTAACAAATCTGTCGATATACGTATCGACAGATTTGTTAAATGGCAAATTCTACGAGCGACCAAAAAAATCGATTCAAATCACTATAAGTTCTATTTGAAAGACACCAGGATGTTATGTTTAATGGAAATAGTAAATTTAATCCTTTAGCTTTCAATTAAAGATAAAATGAAAACTTTAAGAAAGCTTTTTTTATTTATAAAAATTCATTTTAAACTTTAGGTATCGCGAAAATGTGAAGATTCCTACTTTTGTGTTTATAAACTGCATTCATCATGAACCGACAATGAAAACTGGAAGCTGCTTGCGTGAGAAATGAGGCTCTCCAGACAGAGGATAAGGAAAGAGCAGAGGTGGGAAATCCTAGAGACAGACAAACGCCAGCAGTTGAGACGAGCGTCAATGGAGGGTGAACAATGCATGGAACATCTGCAGCAAGATATTAGGTTGGTGCAAAAATAATTTCGTTTTCTCACATAGTAACATATGTTAGAAAACGAAATTATTTTTGCACCAACCTAATAGAATGAGACGAGAAAATGTGAACGAGAAAGAGCGTGCAAAGTACTACGAGCAGCAGAGAAACTTATTTCAACAAAGGAGGGAAAATATGAATGAGGAAGAGCGTATATAGGAGTTGATATACCGTTAAACAAACTAAACGAAATGTAAATATCGACAAACACAGTTCCGCAGATATGCTTCTACCTACGTTTATTTTTTGAAAGCGCATAAAAGCGTTCGGAGCAATAATCATTGCGAGCGGGACCCGTGAAATTTTCACGGACTGTTTAATAGAATGCTAAGTAAACAAACTTTCTCTACATATGTGTATGTATAAAAATAACGCATTGAAGAAGGAGCAATTAAAATCTCTACATATATAATAGAATGTGAAACATAGGCAGCAAATAGTAAAATTGCGTATATTTGTACAGGTATGTTTACAAATAAAGTTCAGCTATTAAATCTATCCTCTTTTTAACATACAATACTCATAGGCTGGGAAAATAAACAACACATAGAGATACTTGGTGAGTGTTCACCATGTGTGCAAAGATTGTCAATGCCAATCAGTCCGTAGTACTACCTCGTCCCAACATAGTCATACCAGTTTCCTCCAATATGAATACAGAAAAAATAGACCTATATATGTACAAAACTATATAATACATGCCACATATAGTTTCTTCTTTTGAAAGATATTCATTTAATATATATATAATATGTATGTGTGTGTATGTATACATAGAAACCAAGGACACATACCTAATGCAATCAAGGTCTCCAGAATTTCTGAAAACATTCCACTCCATCAAGTCAGTACCTCTCGGCAGACAATATTCTTAGTAACAGTTCGCCCTCTTCTCCTTCTTGTCTGTTTGTCTCCATCACCTTAACCCTTACATCTGAGAATTTGAGAGCTCTAGAGTATGCCACATACATTTACCCATGACTCAACATTGGCTGAGGTAAGAACAACAAACGGACAGGAAACTGGGTTCTCTTCAAGATGAATGGCAAGTCAGTTGCCTGGAGCCAGCTTTATTCTGGGGATGAGGACAAATCTGCCAATTAATGAGCCACTAATCAAGGAATCCTCAAATGAATGTTAATGCATGGCCACTACTTCCAGTCTTGTACCATTGAAGAATCCATCCTGGATAGAAATGTTACAAAGAAGCATTACTATTGAACTGGGTTTTAAACTCAATTTATGAGGAGACATTCTTGATGGTGTCGAAGAGTTGAGAAATTCAAGTGGGTAGCGCTCAGCAGGATCATCTGTCAAAACTTTATTTGTAGTATAATAGGTGCAGCAGTCACCTGGAAGTTGTCTCAAAACTTCTTCATTGATCATCAGACAGTCTGAGTTCTTTGTCGAAAAAATTACTCTACTTCTTCTCTCTTCCTCAGATGTATTGTTGAAGATATCATCCACCAGAGAGCCGTCAACACATGAAATTTGAGGAACTTCAATGTCATCAACAGCAAGATTAGGATCCTGTAAAGCTGCTGATGTTCCATTGCCAAGATGCAAGAGCCATGCTGTAAATTCCCTTTGATCTGCTGTTCTGATGTTTTGGCTTAATCTGTATTGAATGAAAATCAACCATAGAGAATTTGTAATACAGATTTCAATGATTGCCTCACGATTTCCTCTTGGCTATATGACTAGGACTTGCCTAAAGTCTCCCCCTCCCCAAGAGCACAAAGTTACCACCAAAACACAACAGCAATGTCAGTAATATCTCGCAAGGCTTTATCAATAGCATGAAGAGCAAATGAAGGGATCATAGAAGCCTCATCCAAGATGATCAAATCCAGGCTTCGTAAATGATTTTCATGGTCTGAAATGGCTGGTATATTTCAAACACTGGCCTCCATGAGTAGGACAGGCAATTTGAACAAACTATGGATAGTATTTCTACCTGACTGTAGTGTAGATACAATACCTGTCCAAGGACCACCGCACACGTTGCAGTTGTTCCTCCACAGATATGAAATTATGGTATTAAACATAAGTTTTACCACAGCCTCCTGGTGCATCTACATAGAAACAGGGGTTTTGGGGGCACCTCGCCTCATCTACAGGTTCAAGCCCAGCATTAGCAATGAGTCTCTATTAATATGTAAGTGTTGCAATGCATGGGTGATCGAAGTCTTCATAATGGTCAAAATGTGGTGCTCCAATAAGTTCAGGCAGCCCAATTGCTAAAACAATTAATGCTATTCTCTATCAGAATTGCATCATTTGAGTGCAGTGCTATGTTTTCTCATGGTCTGTATTAAAACCTTGGTGTAAGAAATCTTCAATCATGGATTCCTTGCATGTAGTCCACAGGCGAAGAGCATTTGCAGGGTTCATGTATATTCACAGGGCAGCAAACAACATGCAACTGTAAGGGCATCTGACAGGCAGCAGCTTCTGGCAATGCATGTTCCAGTGTCTTTGAGAGAAGACCATATCTTAGGAATACTGCCTTAAATATTGGCAAGATTTCTCCTTCTCTAGTGTGCAAATTCTGGAAGCTCATGGTGCCTGAAACATGCAGCAGCAACATTTGCAAGTGAAATTTTTCTGTGTCTCTAGGGATCACTTTATACATTCTACTGATGATAATCATATTCCTTTGACTTGGTGTCCATCTTCTTGAGGCGCTTATTAAACACATAATGCCATTTTTTTTACATATCGACACATTTGTAAACAAAAGTTAATGACACATGGCACAGTGGATAAAGGCGTTGGTTAGATCCAGTGACATAACCCAAAGAGTGTGAGTTCAATACCCGGCTAAGGCAGTGGAGAACTTTCAGAGGGAAAATTAACAGGAGATAACTGATAACATGGCACGTGGAACTAGAACAGTCTACCCCAGTGAGCGAAATATTCGACATTCCAACCACCTGAAGAAGGCCGGTGCGTACAACGGCCGAAACGTTGTGATAAATATGACGACAAAGACGAGGACAATAGTCCGAATAATGTAAATAATGTACATAATACCTCATCTCAGAAATATAGACAGATATTAAAAGTTAATGGGTCATTTAATGCCGAAATTTTCTTGGGAGATTTGAAGTAATAATATATTTTACTTTGCTTTCACAATAGAATGCAAAATGGATTTCTAGTAATTTTTTTATTACAAATGTCTATTGTTGGTAGCGGATCGGATTGAGGAATCGGAGAGCCGGGTTCGAATTCCAGTCGTATTCATTACATTCACTTGCGTGCTAATACCCTTCGGAAAGGTATAAATCCTCTTCTTCTCCTCCCATCTATGGTTAAATAGTAGGACAGACCGGAAAAATCTGCTTTGTCAGTCATGTATCGAAAGATAGATGATCGCCTAAGCGTGTTCAGGCATGGCACATGACTGACTGATTTCTGGTAACTTTTTTTTTACTATGAAAAAATATTTTTATGCCGGCGTAGTGTTCCAGGTTTAGTTTTAGGGATTCGCTATTTGCTCAGAGCTGGAACCCATACGGGTGCTACCACTCCAGGCCAGAGTGGATCTGGAATCTGGGACAGAGGTGGTTACACATTCCTCAAAACCGCTAATCTAATCAGAGGCCTTGCTGACGGACGTAGTTTATCATCACACCCAGTACGCGATATTTACGGAGCTTGGGTTAATTCATTTCAGGATTGAACTGTGTTAGTTAATGTTTATGTAGCTTGGCTTGTAAAATTATGTGTCAACAATGGTGCCTTATTGAATCATGATTGAACTGTTAGTCGATATTTACGTCGCTTGACTTATAAAGTCATAAGATTATAATGGGCCCTCATTCAATCATGATTGAATTTAATACTGCTGCGGAAGTGTTTTCTGCCTATTCTATTTGTAAGAATGAAGATCTATACAGAGAGCTTTTTTCCTCCAAGAACTGCTACTTTGTGAAACTCCTGCTTTGATGTTTTCTTGAACATTACAATCTTAACCACTTCAAGTCAAGGTTCAATCACTATCTTCATTATTCTCATAATCTTCACTTTCTTCTCCCCTCTCTTATGTCCATATCACACACCTCATCTAGTAACCTTCTACCATGAGTGGCTCTTATATTGGGAGAATTTTAGGACGAAAAATGTCTTTACAAATCTTATATTTCCTGATATCGACGTATACATGTTGTTTTGAGGATATCGTGTCATATCGATCCTTAACATTTGTTATTTTTTGCGCAATGATGTTCACCCTGTCTAAAGCTCCATAGCAACTTGAGGTCGAGGCTTGTAGAGTAAGAGACATAGAGTAGCGTTCAACACGACTTGTTTTGTGACGTATTTTTTATACTTTGTTGGATGGGTGGTTACTTTAGTCTAAACAACAGTGTATCCGACCGAAACCAAAATAGTGACGCCCATTTTCTATTTGCCCAAACCGGGCTAGCACAGCCAAGCAACAATGTTATGACAATACAGTAGTGAGTGCTTTAAGCTTTTTTACTCAATGGTAATATCTCTTTTGATATTTGCTAAGCATGACTCGTCTTGGCCGAACAATAAGGGACGAACTCAGGAACGAACTCTCAATCTGTGATCTGAGATGCCAGTTTGGAAACCTTCCCCTGCGGGAATCGTCCAAAGTAAATATAAATATTGACGTGAATATGCAGCCAAAAAGTGTGTTTGTCTATGGATGCGTGTATGTGCGTAGGAAAATATTCAAAATAAATACCTTCGCATAAACAAAAGGGTAATGTTTAGAGCATGCAATTATGCTCATTAGTGCGATCCTCTACCTTACGAACTGTAATTTCAGAACTGTAATTCTCGACATGGGCGGTAACATACGAATGCGCCATCAACTCTCGAAGGAGCAGTACGTATACAGGGGAATTATGAACGAGGGGCTACAATTTTAGCGGGACGGTAAGATGCTTTTATTCTTTGAACCCTGATTGGAAGAAGGCGTATTATTTTATATACACATATTGTCTTTTTGCCTGTATATTTACATTTGACGTATTTTAAACATTTTGATGTATTTGCCGCATTGAGTTGGATCAAAAACCTGCAGGCTAAAATCTGGAAGTTTCTAAAGTCTTATCTGGTGAATGCCACTTGGCTGATCTCGACACAACGTCCAGTGGTTAACAAAACATAAAACACTATCACATTAACTCTAGCGCATTAAATCTAATCCATGTTCACAAGAGAAGAGGCTGCCGAAATAAATATCTGAAAAAGGGGTGCTGAAAAAAAAAATGTTAATTCCGAGATCCTATGTAATATCTGTCCTCCTATATGGCAATGAATGCTGGACAATTTCCAAACAGAAGACTTCTGGCAACGAGAGATGTGGTTGTGTAGAAGAGTAATGGGGAAACAGAAACAAAGAAAAGAGGACTGAACTGCTATGAAATGTCAGTCTTCCCATATAGTAATGAATACTAAACAATTTCAATTCTTCACCGATGAAGAGGAAACTCGAGGCAACAGAAACAAAGAAAAGAGGACTGAATTGCTATGAAATATCTGTCCTCCCATATAGTAATGAATGCTGGACAATTTCCAAACAGAAGACTTGTAGCAACGAGGGATGTGGTTGTATAGAAGAGTAATGAGAAAACCATGTATGATATGTGTGAGCAATGAGTAAGTTTTAAGACAAAAGGAAACAAAATGGACACTTATGCATAAAATCAGAAAGAGACAGTTGAAATTTCAAGAACTAACATCAATCGTAAAGAAGCAACTGACGGGGACTGGTTGCAACAACATCAGAAGAAAGATTTGGTCATATACTGCTGACTACAGTTGCAAACTAAAACTTGCTTGGCAGGACTTCATCACAGTGAAATATTTAAAAATAAAAAATCTGAATTTAATATACATACAATTCATTATACTCGGTGCACATTTAAGTTTAATAAAGTACTGCAAATAGGATCTTTGAAGAATTGATTCTAAAAACCGAAAGTATTTAAAAAATGGAAGAATCTCGTTACGATCAAAAAGAGTGCTAAAGTATGTAATATCAATCCTCTTATATGGCAGTGAATAGTAGACAATTTCTTCACGGATGAAAAGAAGACTTGAGGCAGTAGAAACGAAGAAAAGAGTTCTGAACTACGTAATATCAATCGTCTTGTGTGGCAGTGAATACTGGACAATTTCCTCAAAGCTGAAGAATAGACATGAGGCAACAGACATGCTGTTCTATTGAACGATACTAGGAATAACATGAACACGACGTGTGAGCAACGAGTAAGTTTTAAGGAAAATAGAAACAAAAATGACATCAATAAGATTGATTCGTTTTCTACGGCTTATCAACCATTTTCAGATTATTTGAAGCTAGAAAATATTTTTAGATTTCAAGAATTTTTATTTTTTTAGATAATAATGGTTTAGGGATGCAAGTCTAACAATTTAACTCATAGCTTGGGGAGGAGGGAGAAGTGAATTCATGCCTTTCCCAAGCGTATTTGAGCATAAGTGAATATAACGAACCCAACTGGAATTGGAACTCGGCTCTCCAATTAACAATTCGGTGCCATTATCCATTACACCACCCGCACATCCAAACTTACTGCACCTGGTGTTCCCACGAATCAGAAAGAGGCAGTTGAAAATTCTAGGGCGTATATCGAGGAAAGAAACCTTCGAGAAGTTGACACTCTTAGGACATAATGTAGGCAAGAGTGGTGGAGGTAAACAATGAATAAATTACATTAGAAGCTCGTGTAAATGGGTGGTAGAACAGGGAGTGGCAAAGAGAGTAAATGGAGAAACATTGCCAGTGGAGAGACACGATCGTTCACGCCTTGAAAAGGTAAGGTATATAAAAGAAGGACGATATACGAGAGTATTCTGAAAGGATTCGGTCAAAGTAAGAGATTAAAAAAAAATATTCTACTGTTTGGTCATATTTTGGGAACCAGGCGTAGTTGAAAGCTTTTTAACACTCCTTCTTATGTTGTCGATATGTTTATGTAAATATTATGCCGCTAAAATCAAAACTGACCTCCAAAGTACATTTGTGATTTTTCTGTCCTTGTCGGGTATCTTATAACCTGTTACAGACGCGACTTTTTAAGTCTATGCAAATATATCGGGCGTCTATAGTGTCGCCAGGTGCACTTCTCGGATAATACGGCTGCTTCTT
This sequence comes from Acanthosepion lycidas, assembly GCA_963932145.1. Taxonomy (NCBI): domain Eukaryota; kingdom Metazoa; phylum Mollusca; class Cephalopoda; order Sepiida; family Sepiidae; genus Acanthosepion; species Acanthosepion lycidas. The sequence goes on along the minus strand of OZ010596.1, from coordinate 38,065,571 downwards.
GAATCAACTGAGGCAGATTCCAAACCAATAGATTACCGTCATTTTTCGGGTCTAAATTCCCACGGTGGTCATTTATTAATCCGCGAATTATTCGGACAAATATCTTTGTCGATTTTATTGCGATATTTCGATGGACCTACTCTTTGACCTTCGTGGAGTATAACAAGGTGACAATGACGCTAAAACTGCAGGGGTTATTAAGTGTAAAAGAGAATGAGAAAACATTAGCGAGAAGAAAAGAGTATAAAAGAACAGGATTCAAAAAGACAAAATATGGCGATTGGTGTTGCATTTAAATTTTTAAAAATCTTAGGTGAGACCTGAAGTAACAGAAAAGAATTTATGGTTACATCTGGTTATATCTGGTCATTTCAACATCAAAACGATGAGACTAGTGACACGCTTAATTATCGAACTTGTCAAAAATGGTTTCTGAAGTTACAGGCTGGACATCTTTTGCTGAACGGTGCTCCACGGTCGTATCGAGCAGTTAACGCTGATAACGATCAAACTAAGACATTACTAGAGAGAAAAAAAAAAAGGAATGATTTATGATGCAGATGGTATCTAACACTTATATACTCAAGTCAAGCTCTGAAAATCATTTCCAACAGGTAGTTTGTTAGTGTCTTTAATGTGTGGCTTCCACATAAAATCCACATATTTAAGCAATAAAAAATATGTTGGACGACTCGCTTTTTAACGTGACAAAAATTTGCCTTTTTTTTTTTTTTTTTTTTTTTTTTTTTTTTTTTTTTTTTTAAGGTTGTGAATAATATGCAACATTGAAATAAGTAATTCTCTTAATAAAAATTTGCTGAGCAAAATACATTTTCATTAAGCTACGAATTAATCGATGTTTCTGCACGCATGTATATATAAATAAATTGTCAAGAGTAGCATGGTGTGTAATTTGAAAGATGGAAAAAAAAAACTATATATATATATATGGAATTTATTTTACTCTTCTCCGATTTTTTTTGAACAGGAGTAGAGGTAAGTTCCTTGTTTCCTATTAGGATTGGGTTTTCAGTCTCCTATATCTTTTTCTTTTCCTTCCGGTGGCCCTTTGCGACTTTCTGACATTATCATCTTGTTTCGAGTGGCGTTTCTGACACTCATTTACCTCGAGTGCCTCTTGGGCCTTGCACCGGGTGAACATCATTGTAAAAAAAAAAAAAAAAAAAAAAACTTGCATCATATTTGACTGATATAAATATATCCTGATTTTATTTTTACCAGTATTGGTTGGTTAATATTAATTTTATTGTGAAAACATCGACAAGCAAAAGTCTTACATAGTTTTTACAGTTTCTAACCTAATCACACGGTATCAGTGTTTGAGCGCCCGGTGTGGATAAAATTCGGTTGTTTGTAAATAGAAATATGGAAAAGATACGTGTTTCTTTTATCTGAGTTAAGTATTTAGAAAGTTTTCGATGAGAACAAAACAAAAAATCACTCCCGTCATACGGGGACATGATCGGCGGCATAGTAACAATAACTTTGAATTGAATTAACGTCATTCGTTCAGCTCGCATCGATCTTTCTTTTTTCTTTGATTATCACCGTGACCTGAGTCAGCCATTGTCGCTGAGCTTTTCTCTAAGAGATTAGGCGTGACCATTTTTTAAGTGGAACACTCGCTGGACCGGTTGATCCACAGCTTTATGAATATTTTTTAAACCAACATTTGTACGTGGTGCATTAAAAATATCCGACCTTTGGGCATAAAAAATCAGTTTTGTGGATTTCCCAAATTTTATCCATCACCTTGAAAACACTCCCCTTGGGAGTTTAGACACTTCTCCGAGTGGTTCTGCCACTACTGGTAAAACCTCTAAAATATTATGGAGCTCTACCATCCCTTTTCTTATAATTTCCTTTCGTGACTCAAATTCCTTCACTTTCAGCGTGGTTTTCGGATTGGGGAAGAGCCATAAGACACACGGTGCCAAGTCAGGAGAGCAGGGAGCCTGTCGAACAAGTGGTGTGTTGTCCTTGACCAGAAAAACTGGGATTATGGAGGCAGAATGAGCAGGTGAATTTTGCCGACACTTTCCCCATGTACAAATTCTCTATTAAAATGGAATGAACTGATCCTTTGCATATTCCCACTTCGTGAGCAATTTCCTGAATACACCACGGTCTTTTATTACTATTCGCTGAACCTTTTCAATCGGCTCCTCATTTCGGCTTGTGGATGGCCTGCCTGAGCGTTCCTCGACCTCCACTAACGTGCGGCCATATTTGAAGCGGTTGTGCCACTCCTTGATCTGAGTTTTGCCCATGGGATCATCGCTAAAGGCCTATTGAATCTTCTGGATGGCTTGGGTATCACCAAGATTTTGGCAAAACTTGATACAATTTTTCTGTTCGAGGCGTTCGGTCATCTTGCTTAAAAATGATAAATCCGATAAGTACGCACTACATGTCTGTACTCTAGTCGTAACAGCCGAGAAGTGATGCGGCCTACCGGCACGAAAATGTTCACGTGTGCATGGGAAGGCTGGCGTCACATCCCACCCAAAGGGTTTTGCCCACACGGCATTAGTTTTGGCGAGAAAAATTAAAATTGGATCATTTTTGAACGCAGCTCGGAGTTTATACACAATTGATACAAAATAGGCTATTCGGCGCGAGATAAGAGCGACGCTAGTCAAGCTGACCATACTATATGATGAAATGGTATGCGTTGCTTAACGATAGCATATTTTGTTTAATTAATAACCCGAGACTTGAAACTTTTATATTTACTATGGCATTTTATTTCAGATTTCACTTCATCAATTATTCTCGGACAGTTTGTTGGGTGCAACCTCCAAAACTTTCATCCGAAACATCGTCCTTATATTCTCGCCTTTGATGCACGGGATATCACCGAACTCTCCTCAGGGGTCGCGTTTTTCCTCCCGCACGCACATCAGTCAGTTATATGCCATGCGTGGTACATGCTTAGGCGATCATGTATC
>OZ010596.1:38037599-38057599 GCA_963932145.1 Acanthosepion lycidas | reverse complement strand
TATATATATATATATATATATATGAAATATTAATAAACTGAAATTCGAAAATATAAAGAAAAAGCAGAATCATTTTATGTTGATCGATTTTTGTTTTATAAATACAAAACAAAATTTTTTATTGAATATGGCGCCCATATAAAGCCTAACAAAAAGACATTTAGCTTGCGAACAGTTCTTTTACACCAATCTCTTTGGCCTGGTTTACTTTCCACGTCTCATCATTTTATTGTCGTACAAACAATATCCGATGGGAATACGGGTGGGAGTCTTGGCAAGCACGTGGACTTTGGCATGAAAGGCCGAATAAGAAACATCACCTGTTTTATAACAGTTTCGTCATTTACGATTTTATCGAGCGTCCTTGGAAGACGAAAGAACAAAGAGTGTAGCTTGTCATGTCGCTTGGTTTTTACTTTATTGATAAACGAACAGAAGAAACGTTTCTATACGTGAAGCCAATGTCGGTTTGTCTTTTGTCTCTGCTGAGTGAAATGTACGAATTTTAGAGAAGCCTTTACACCATTTAGAAATTTGAATCCTCAGATTAAATGCTAAGTGTTTTCAATAGATTCGTGATGATACTTTTAAAATTTATTGCGAACTTAATGTAAACGCGACGGTGGGCTAATGCTTGAAAAAGACTAGTGTTAAAACACTTTCTCATGTCATTTTCTCTCAATACTAGAATGCACTCAATTTAAGGCTTGAAAGTCACTTAATTTTTACTGAACGAGATGAGCTATATGAATGAAAGAGAATATTATCCAGATAAAAAGAATATAGACAACGATTTTCCTTTCACTTGAAGAGGTTAAGATTATACTAGCAGCACTCACGCTAAAGTAAGTTCTATTTCAGTGACGATTCTTAGGAAAAACTCTGAGTGGATCTTTCGCCTTACCTTTGAAACACGAAGAAAATGAAGGCGTTTCGACTTTGTGGAAATAGCATTGCGTGTACTAACAATGTTTGAACTGATGGCACTAAAGTATGAAGCTTATCTGAAAATTTACCAAGGGAATGGCGACAGTGTAGCAATAAATTTACGATGCAGCGTCTTTGGGAAAGAGACTTCAGAATAGAAAATACCCCCCTCACACACACACACACAAGGCCACGTAAATGATTTTGAACTCTATCAAGACTGGTAAGTAAGGATTAGGCAGCAATATTCTAATTTTAGACAAATCTGACTTTTTGTAAAAAAAAAAAAAAAAAAAAAAAAAAAAAATCCAGGTACTTCTTGGAGAGATAGAATGATTCGACCATTTTCCCAACACCTTTTAATAATGGATCGTATATGTGATACCTGAAGTGAACTTCTAATCCAAGAGACGTTTCAAGTATGGGGCTTCATTGAGAATGCATCCTTTCACCGTGGCAGGAAAAACTCAGGTTCTAAGCGTTGATGAGGAATCGATACTAACTTGATTTTGGTTTTATTGAAATTCATAAGCCAGAATTTATCTTTTGGGCTACTTTTTTAAAAATTATGTTGTAATTTTGTCTTTGTTCAAAATAGCCGAGAATTAGGAAGGTCGTAGTTAGAGTATCGAATAAACAGAAGATTAGGTAGAGGAAACAAAGAAAAAAGAGGTTTATTAAATATTCATACATAGAACGGAATAACTTGAGTAAATCAAATACTACTCAAATCCTCCTCAAATGTAGCTACTTGTCATATTTACAAGTCCATTGTTACAGTAGTAGGTAAGAGCAGGAAGTACGCTGAGTCCTACTCGACAACACCCTGAAGACATGATTGTTAAGTTTTAAACCTGTTTTCTTGTAATTTTCCGCTTTGGTTCAGAGTACCACGAAAGAAGGAATAATAGCAATATTAAAACACAAATGACACCTACAGTATGTATCTTCCTTTCTAGTCTTAGTAAATAAAGTTTAAAAATAAATAGAAGTGAACATGAATAAAGAAAATGATATAATTCTTCTTGTTCCTTAGTTAGCACTGCCAATACCTTGTAATGTTGTCTTTGTTCAAAATATCTGAGAATTAGGAAGGCCGTAGTTAGACAGTATTGAAGGGACAGAAGACTAGGTAGAGGTTTATTAAATAATCATGCATAGAACAGAATAACTTAAATCAAATACTACTCAAATCCTCCTCCGATGTGGCTACTTGACATATTTATAATTAGGAGCAGTCCATTGTCACAGTAGTAGGTAAGAGCAGGAAGTACACTGCCCTACTCTACAACAAATTATTTCACCTCCAAGCAAGGCAATAAAAGCCACTAAAGGAAACAGATGACGATTAACATTGCATTTCCATTTTTTAAGATCAAAATTTACAGGAAAGCACGAAACGAGAAGTGCGAGAGAAGAAACTATTAGCATAGAACTTACGGTTACAATTAGCAATTTCAGCTGTAAAATGATGAGATCTTGCTGTCAATTTCGCTGAAATTCGTAAAGTCGATGTAACAAAGCTCATAAAACAATTACTTTAACAATGTCTATTTAAAAAAAAAAAAGGCACATGTAAGCTACGTTATGGCGATGGGAAATTAACTGAGCCGACATGCCAGATCAGGACCGATAACATTTTAGTTTCCTCTTTGGATTCTGTCAGGAATATCTAGATATGTAGCAGACCAAGTGTAGATGCAATATTCATGGATGAATGATACTTATAAACGTGTAAGATAGATTCTAGTGTTAAATATTTTCTATCACAACATAGTTAACCGACTATCCTAGCAGCAGATTTAGTAATTATAAATGTTTCACTAGGCCCCGAACATCTTGATAATACTATAATTTTCAACTGTTAGTCGTGTAGTTTGTGCCGAATCGACTTCTTGAGGAGTGATAGGCTCTATTAAGCTTTTGATCTTTGGAAATTATGGTGTTTATAATAAATCGCTCCTTACAAGTCGGCGTCAAGATTTTTAGTTCAAAATTCTGAGTTAGGCCGATACCTACCGTATAGGTCGACTCCAAAATATATGGCAGGCTACCACCAGTTGCCTCAAAATTTGGCCTACCGATAAATGAAGTCAGGCTACAGTATACGATAACCTGTGTCAAAATCAATTATAAATTAAGACACTAATCGTAATATCTTTCTATATGCGTTGTATAGCAAACAGCATACAATAGGCACAGGTAGGTACCGTATATTGTATCTGTGTCACTTAGCGGACATTTAAAATTCGTTAGGTTTACTGATAAACACATTAAAGTCAACAATTTATGTTACTATTTTATTGTTTTATATTAATTTCTCTCTTAATGTCAAATATGTTCACCAAACACAATCTTTACTGGGATATATTTGTGGTAGCCTGTCGGGTGTACTGTAATTGTTAGAAGTACTGTCCCACTTGTTTACAACATAGTGGTGAGGGTTTGCATTTTATACCTGCCATATAAGTCGACCCTTAGATTTTGAAATATTTTTAGGCTTGCAGACTCAACTTGCACACTGCAATTTACGGTATTTATTTAAAGTTTGTTATACCAATTATACCAATGCTTTTTAATTGGTATCCAGTAGGTCAATGTTGGTTAGATCAGGTGAGAGCAGGTAATTTCTCAAAACGAATTGTAGAAATATATATATATATATATAATAGACAATCTAAGCAATTTCTTCTTTATGTGTCATGTCTCCCTCAGGGCGTAAGCAACCATGGCTCTCCACAATTTCCTGTCCTTTGTAGCTCTTAAATTGTCTTTTCGCTGTTTCTCCTAAAAACCTGTCCCCCGATCCATTTGGTCAAGCTTATCAAGTATGTTAATTGTTGTTTTCCTCTGTCCCTTTTGTCTTCAATCTGCCCTGTGAGTATCAGATTTTCCAAGCACTCCTTCTTCATTATGCGCCCTAGAAATGTCAACTGTTTCTTCTTGCTTTTTTTTGCTTTTTTTGTTTCCATTTTCTCTAAAATTTCGTCATTGCTCACATTTTCAGTCTGTTATCCTCAGCATCCTTCTGTAGAACTACATTTCTGTTGCCTCAAGTCTCTTCCTCATTTATGTAGAGATTGTCCAGCATTCACTGCCATATAGGAGGATAAACACCACGTAACATGTCAGCGCGCTTTTCTTTGTTACTAAGTTTTATCTCTAAATACTCTGCTCACTTTTTGAAATGCATCTTTGGCTATCCCAATGCATCATCGGATTTCAGTGTCGCTCTTTCCATCTTCTGTTACAAAACTTTCCAGATATTTAAATTAGCAATGGGGAAATTCTAATTGATATTTTTTTTTTTTTTAATGAATGATTTTCCAGTCAACTCAGTGATATTGTCAGCCCATTTCCACATCTGTTTGACTCGTTTTTTTCTGATTTGTTGGATGACAGTTGAAAGACGGTTGGTTTCTATGACGTGTCTATTAGAGCAGGTTGAATTTTTCATACTTTTTTTTTTTTTTTTTGAGGAAGTGGATACCGTACTCGATGTGAAAGCTGGTACCTAGTAAAACTAAAAATTATATTAACAGTTTTTACCAATTTTTGAGCATTTAGTTATAAAAATGAAATCGTCTATCATGGTTGTTTTTTGGGTTTTTTTTCGTTTTTCTTTTCCTATTATTCACCCAAAAAAAGGCCTAAAAGCTAATTAAGGTAGAGGGTTAATAAATGAGGTGATTGTAAGATGGGGGTTAGGTGCAGATTATATGAAGGGTAGATAACGGTTGACCCTAGACGTAAAGAGGTTAAGATCGGAAAAGCATCTTCACGGAAGTTTGTGTCATTCTTACTAATGAAATACGAAAGTAATTAGGAGTCGACTAACGGCTCAGTGTACGTGGTATGGTGGGTCAGGGCTGCGACGGTCTGAACTGGGGGAATTAAGGGACGGATTTCATCTGAACATTTGCCATGAAAATAACGACAGAGAAGTGATTGGTTAGCAATGTTTTAGCGGTAGGAAAGGGGCTGTAAGACTGAAAATAACCCACAAGGCTGCGTTGACGCTTTTGAACTGTGTAGACTGTTTTGCGCCATTCTTTCAAGAAAAGCCTGTCTGACTTGAAAATCTTAACTATTGATCTGCTTTCGAACAGCGACTTGTGTTGCTGGTAGGATAGCGATTTTCCAAGCGTAGCTTAGATGTGGCACAAGGCCGAAAGTAGGGGTCACCCAGTGAGGTTCTAGCAGGACAAGCTTACTAACCATTACACCACGTCGAGGTGCCCTTGCTGGTAAGATATAAACGATTATCTCAGCCACCAAACAGTCCACTTTCACAACATAGCCTTGTTTGCTGTGGTTTCGTTTTCTATGTTATATTGAGTTGGTGCATAATTGTCAGGCGTTTTTGTAGGCGAGTTATTTGTTAATAAAAATTACTGTTTACTTTTTTTTAATAAAAATATTTTATTTTCAGGTTATAAAAATGCGTGTTGATAATCATACGCACCGGAATAATCATTTAAAAATGTTATTGTTGAATTATGTCTCTTTTTTCATATTGTTTAAAAACGCCTGATAATTATGAACCAACCCTATATATATATATACATATATATATCTGATTCTATCAATAAAAATGTGATTTGTCTGAAAACGTTTTTATATATACAGACAATGCGTTCAACATTTTATGCAAATATATGTGAGCCTATACCCGAGATGATGGGCCTTAATCGATCATAATTTCGATTTTGATTCCGTGAAGATTTTAAAATATTTTCATAAAAAAAATCTTAGGAGGATTTATGAAGCAGGCATAATATCCATCTCACGCACGGTGAATACTAGACCTGGCTTCTTTAGTATTTCCCCTTTTCTAGCGAGATTAATGCTCCACAAGCGTACATATAAATTTTAGATCAAAATAGAATTCTTTTCATTTTTCATTCAAAATACTCAAATTTTAGGAATACGTTTTCACAGCGTCTCCCACGTGACTACAACGTGACCATGTTTAAACGGAACGCTGATCTTATAAAACTTTCAGTTATCTATTTTGCACTTATTCTTTCTTCTTTTTGCAGGCCTAGACGATGGCAATTAAGTTAGCTACACTGAATGTGAATGGCTTGAGGGATCGGGGTAAGGCTGCCCGCATGCTCCGGGACCTGTTGTCCTTTGATGTGGATGTCGCCGCGATCGAAGAGACCCACTTTGTTTGCAGTTCCGATGCGTGTGTGCTGGAGGATGACTTTGTCGTTTATTCAGCATGTGGAGACCGGTCTGTCAGAGGTATTTCTTTGCTTGTCAGACGTACTCTCGATGCGAAGGTAGACCTTGTGCATACCGATGCAGAGGGCCGGTTGATCGTGGCCGATATTGCCGTGAAAAGTGATTCGTTCCGAGTCGTTGCGGTTTATGCGCCCATTGACCAGGGGGAGCGGGTCTCGTTCTTTCGGCGGTTGGGGCCGTTCCTGGTGGATTCAACGCGCCTAGTTTTAATGGGGGACTGGAATGCCATCCTGGACCCCAAGTTAGACAGGGGGCGGGGTGCTAGCGGGAGAGGGGGCGATCGCAGCTTGGTCGATCTGATCGACGATTATGGTCTCGTCGATAGATACCGGGTCGATCATCCCGAGGGAAAAATGTGGACGTGGGCTCTTAATTGGCCTTTTGACAAGGTGGTTAGCTACCTTGACAGAATGTTAGTGAGAAGAGCCGACATAGAACTACTAGATTGCCCTACGTTCCACTGGGTAGGCTATTCGGATCACAAACTCGTTTGTGCACGGGTGGCGTTAGACAATAGGCCTAGAATGGCTGGGTACTGGAAGTTCAATCTGTCTTTACTGGACAGGCGGGACTTCCAGGAGCAGCTAACTAGACTAGTGCAGCGGGAGCTAGTGGGGGCGGTTATCGGGAATAGGTGGTGGGAACGCCTTAAATGTAGGATTAGGTCCTTCACCACTGATTTCAGCAAACGGCTCGCTCTAGATAGAGCTGAAAAGGTGAAGACGCTTAAAGCTAGTTATTCCCGGGCGGTGGCTGGGGGGATCCCCTAGAGATAGCCTTAGCTAAGGAGGCCCTGGATCGATCGAATAGCGAGCGGTACATGGGTCAGGTAATTAGACATAAGTTAAGCAAGATGTCTTCCGAAGCCGTGAACTTGGGCGCAGATCTGCGCAGGGAAGAGGTCCGTCGAGGTGGCGATCGTTACATTCGTGAAGTCAAATCCCCGGAGGGGCGTACTCTTCGGGCCACTGACGACATGTGCGGAGCGTTTCGGCGCCATTTCGAGAACCGGTTTACCAAGGAGCCTGGTTTCCGTGAGGAGGAGTTTCGTAGCTATTTGGCTGACTTTCCTCGGCTTTCGCCGACTGAAGCGGCTAGCTGCGAGGGAGAGATTACGGAGGGCGATGTCTACGCGGTTTTGAAGAAGGTCGGCAAAGGCAAGTCGCCCTGTCTGGATGGCTTGCCCTATGAATTGTACTTGAGGCTGTCGCACATCTTTGTTCCAATTTTGACTGCAGTGTTCAACAACTGGTTCCGGTCGGGGTTCATCCCCAACCGGATCACCAGGGGTGTGATCACTCTGTTGAAAAAGGGCAAAGGTGGTGAGGGGAACCTAGATGATTACAGGCCCATAACTCTGCTAAACACAGTTAAAGATTATGGCCAAGATCCTGCAGCAGCGTTTGCAGTCAGTTGCCGAGTCTCTGTTGGGACCTGAGCAGACTTGTTCTGTGAGGAGCCGAACAATTCAGAGCAACCCGCATCTGATCCGCACGATCATAGAGGGTGTAAAAGACGACGAAGAAGCCGCGCTGGTCAATTTGGATCAGTCCAAGGCATTTGATAGGGTCGACCATCGATACCTTGCAGCTGTCCTGCAGACCGCTGGATTCGCACCCAACTTCTGCCGCTGGATTAGCTTCCTGTATCGCTCCCCCAGTGCGGTGGTACAGGTGAACGGAAGGCTGTCGGACGCGTTCGTGCTGTCTAGGTCGGTTCGTCAGGGTTGTCCGCTGCCGCCTCTCCTTTATGCTTTGGCGTTGGAGCCTCTCCTTCGCCGACTGAAGGACGAGACCGGCAGTCCGGCCCTACGTGAAATTGCCGTTCCTGGAGGGTCTCGAGCCAGGGTTTCCGCGTACGCCGATGACGTATCTGCTTTCGTGTCGTCCCGCAACGATATTGAGGTGGTACAGAAGGCGCTTGATCGGTACGAGAAGGTGACAGGGTCAAAATAAACCGCGACAAGTCGTCCGGCTTTCGGTTAGGTGCCTGGAAGGGGGTCGCTCTTCCGGACCGCTTCGGTTGGACAGACGGTCCTGTCCGCATTCTTGGAGTGTGGTTTGGGCCTGACCTCCAGCTGGAGAAGAATTGGACTGAAGTGCGAGCAAAGGTCGATTCCGCCGGTCAGACTTGGAATCGACGGAGGTTGTCCGTGAAGGGCAGGGCGGAGGTGTGTGCTACATACATTTCCCCCCCTGATTCTTTATCGATTGTCCGTACTTCCTCTCTGTAAGACTCACAAGAAGGCGCTCGAGCAATCGCTATCCTCCATTTTATGGAGGGGACGCGGGAATCGGGTCGACAGACGAGTCTGCACTAAACGTCCGTGTCATGGGGGGCTGGGAATGCCGCACCTGCCGAGTCACACCCGTGCCTCTAGGTTGGCTTTCCTACGCCGTGCATTGATTGGAGGAGATCCGATTCTGGAGGGGATTGTTAGAGATGCGTTCCCTGGCCTTACCATCAGTCCCCCGATCTCGCGGGTTGAGCGTGGTCGTAAACCCCGGGATCAATCGGTTTTCCTTCGCGAGTGTTGGTCGGCCTTGAGGGCCGTTCTCCGGTCCAGTGACCTTTCTCGGCCTAGGTAGGTCTTCTATCGTGAATTAGTGGAGAGGCCCGCAAAGGATCCCCTACGAGATACGCTCGGCTTGTCGGAGGAGGAGTATCGCTCCTACTAGTCTTGGGCGCCAGCGGCGGATTACCTCAGTAACCCTGAGTTTTCGCTTAGCTGGCGATTGGCTCGGAATCGGCTGCCTCTCAACGACAAGGCTTTCATATGGGGCTTGGCGGATTTGCCAGGTTGTGAACGGTGTGGCCTTGGCTTAGAAGAAACGGCTGCGCACGCCTTCTACCATTTCCCCCAGGTCCGCCCCTTATGGGACCATGTCGGCGAGCTGACGGCTCGTCTCGCTCCCGAACAGCTTGTGTCCATTGATCGCGCATACGCGTGTGACAATGTGTCGCCCCCGTATTCCGGGATGAAACGGATGGTGTTTCTGACGCTGATGGCCACGGCTCGAATGGTGATTTGGACGACGCGAAAGGAGGAAGTCTTGCGAGGCAATCGTCTTTCTCATTCGGATCTAATTCGATTCTTTGAGCATCAGCTCAAGATGAAGATTAGATCGGATAGAAAACGATTGCATTCGACAGTCTTTAGCGAAAGGTGGGTAAAAGAAGCGAGCTTGCTTCGTGTGAACGGTGCTAGCCTTGATTTTCTCTTCTAGGTCAACCTTGCGCACATCGGGGTGGCTTCCTGTGGAACCCTCCCCTTGGTTAGGTTAGACAAGCTTCAGTGTACCTAGTTAATGTGAGTAAGTGTTGTTCCCGGCCTGCATCCCGGCCGTTCTTTGGTTATGATCCAAGTCGAGATTCCCATCCTCCCCAGTTTGTTTTGACCCCCGCCCCCTTTTCATCTCGACTAGGTCAGTTTTATATTTTCCCATTCCAGCCTAATATTTTATACTTTTTCCCACTCCCTTAGCGAGAGCGTCTCTTGATTTTGTCCCCTGGGCAGAATACAGCGGCCTCTCTGTTTTATGGGTTGGACGGTCCCTACTAACATCAATTATGTTTAGTTTGTATTTGTGTTTATTTTAAGTTTATTATTGGGTTCATTTCCCTCCCCTCTCATTTTATCATTTTTAGAGTTGTATATATATATCATCATTAGAATTTTTATGGTATGGGGCGCAATTTTGGTAGGTCTCCCTTGAGAGCACGTGGTATTATGGTGGTTGAAGGATTGTTTGGTGATGGACGAGTTCTTTTGGTGAATGGGTAAAATGTAATGTACGAATGGGTCGCGAATCTGATTAGCTAGGTATAAGATAGTTAGTGTTGACCAGCCTCTACCCCTCCCCTTTATTGGCCTCGTGCCACAATTTGTACTTTTTGTACGAATAAATACCAGTCTTGTTCTTATGTCCATCGTCTTTGTCATGTTGAATTGATAATGTTAATTATATTTTATGAATATGTCCTGAAGATGGTTTATTAGACCGAAACGTCCGACGTTGACATTATATTAACATTAAAACAGCATGATTGCATATAAGGATTTTTGTTTGTTTTTTTCCGTATATTTTTCTTCATACTGTCGGATCTATATCCATATATTTGCTTACACATACATACATACATATATATATATATATATATATATATATATATATATATATATATATAATTGGTCAATTGTTTTTTGTTTATGTGAATATCAGAGATATTAAGCCGTAGTATGAAATTGATTTCCTACCCAATTCCACTTTTTTATGCAATCATCTCAAAAATTCAATTTGAGGGTGCGTAAGGATGAAAAAATAAAGAAAAAAAAAAACTGTGATTAACCCAACAATAATTAATTCAAAGAAATGACATACCAATATAAGACGGCATATGACGTCTTTTATGTCACCAATTTAATATCCGCCTTTTCGACACTATTTTTAGCCATGTTTAAATAACTGCTCGCAGTTTTCACGAAAACGAAGGAGTGCAAAGCCATTTACCCAGATTTAGCCTTTCTCCTCGTCCAATCGTGAGCAGTCAGCCTCGTCCTACTCCACAAGAGGTCGACTACTTCCCCACTGCTCAACAAATTTAAACCAACAAGAATAATGCAAACTCCACTGAAATTGTAATATCGGCTGAATAAATCACGCACAGACATTAAGCTTTCATAATTCTATTTCATTTATTGATATTTAATAAACTTATAAAGCCAGGAAGAGACACGGTACATAAACGAGAAAGAAGTTGCCTCGTATTAGTAGTATTAATTGGTCATATCTGCTTTCGATGACTTTTTTGACTAACAGGATGAAAGATTCTTCACCAGTGGGATCCAAGCACCGTAACACAACTAGAAGACGTGTGTGAACCGAAAGGGGATTATATTGAGGGGAAAAAAAAAACTCTATCTGATCAGATTCCATGAGAATATCTTGGTCAGCCTGTGAACTTTTCAGCTGACCTTCGTAGTTCCTAAATCTATTATTTATTATTTATTTCGCAGATTTATTTTTTACATAAGTAAATAAATTATTAAAAGTCAATTATTCATTACTTAGGTAAATTTCATAGATGTATTATTTATTGCGTAGGTAAATAAAATGTTGTTATGTTCATTAGATAGGTAATTAAATTTCATAGATTTACCGGGTGCGATAGATATTTATCCATTACTGACTTTATTAAAAAAAAAATAAAACGTTTTAGTTTTTTCCTAATGCAAGTCCACAAGTTGATTGTCAAAAGCTGTAATAGATTTTTATTTATTTATTAATCAGACAGATTTTAATCACTTTAAACGTTATTTTTAGAGGATACACATATTTGAGTAGACGCTCCGTTTATTTATTAAACAATATATTTTATTTTAGTTTACCGGCCTGAATATTCGATACATCTTATTTAAGAAAATAAGCGCGCTCCTGCAGAATTCGAACCTGCGTCTTTCTGGGCAGAGAGAAAAAGTCTTTAGATACGATCGGTAAAGCTTCTTCGTGGCCGAGTCGTTTCAGTTACATCGGATCTAAGGACGGTGTGATGCACAATCGAATCCTTTCGGAAAGCGCATTTTTTTTTTTTTTTTTTTTTCTACAGTTAAAAATTTCTCGCCTGACCAAACAAAAACTTTGAGGCTTACGGCATCTCCAACATTTTCTCTCTCTGCCAATTCCTTTTTTAATTAGAGGCACATAAGAGCAACAGTCGTTAGTGAATCTTGTATGGTGTTAGCCATAGATCCTCTTTCACAATCCTCCTTAGCAACCTATTTGAAACATTCAGCTCTTTTGCCAGGCTTCTTTATGCTTCTTCGTGAATTTCTCTTCACCCACACTTCTTGACGGCTTCTATGAACTCTCCTTGTACGAACTGAATGGTTTCTCCCTGGAATTGGATTTGGTGAAATTGTTTGCCTCTCTCTAGTTTTACCACATTAAAAACAGTTTAGCTGCAAACATTCAACTTCTTTTATCCCCTTATAATTCTTCATACCAGCCATTTTCAATACGACAATATGATATCGTTTTGTTTGAGCCGCCATATTTAATTAAACTGTAAACGATAAAACAAAAGAATATTAGGAAATCTTACGCAAAATTTGAAACTATTTTTACGAATAGGTATATTTCAATTTGAATCATGAGTACATTTTTGTTTTAAAAATGGGTAAATATTTATGCAGCATCGGGTATTATTTATTACCTAGGTAATTAAATGTCATAGATCTATTACCTAGGTAATTCAATTAATAAAAAAAAAAAAAAAAATGAAGATGGTTTACTCAGACGAAGCGGTATTGAAAGTGCCATAATCTCCGAATCCCCTGCGGTTAACATCCGGGCTTCTTCAGTCTGTCACTTTTTTTTTTTTTTCCTAAACTTGTGTTGAAACAATGTGGCATACAACAATCTTATAACAAATAAATATATAAATAACAAATGAGTTAAATTAATAAAATATAGTTTGAAAAAGGATCCAGTTAAATTAAAAAAAAAAAACAAATCTACAGCTCATATGACTAACGTGAATGTACAGGGTGACCCCCCCCCCAAAAAAAAACGGGAATTTTTGAAGTGCGTATTGCCAGACATGAGCAAATGGCAACGCTGCGTGACAGTGACCTTGAGCAAGTAAACATTTCGCCATTTAGAATTCAAGATGAAATTCACTGTATCCCAGCTGAGATGTGGCAGCAGTCAATGAGGAATCTCAACAGCAGATTTCAAGAATGCATTCTTACAGGAGGACGCCATCTCCAGAACGTAATTTTAAAAAAAATGAAAATTCCATCATTGTTTCTTAAATGGCATGTCTTAAGGTTTCAATTACTATGAATAAAATATTTTTCTTCCTTCACTCTTGGTTTTATTGGATTGTTAAAAAGTTCCCGTTTTTGGGGGTCACCCTATATTATGCATATCTGGTGAAACTAAAATCCATTTTTCTGATGTTGCTGTTCGATGAGGGAAACATGTCAAAATAAGCTTTCCAAAAGTGTCTTATATATTTATTAAAAGTAAATATATATATATATCTACAAATTCAGAAAAAAATTGTTTCTATCTTCTAATTGCGATTTCTATACAGAATTAATACCTTAAACAGACATTAAGGTCCCCTGTTTGCTTGTTCGTGTCGTAAGCATGTTCAAATGACAAAGCCCGCTGACTTCATTTTTAGTATGAAAATTCACAAGAATTACAGACTATATGCGTCTTATCGCAGAAGTTATTTGAGGTCATCAAAGAGCACAGAATGTTATATAGGCTAATAAAGCACTTTCTAGCAGATTCGAGGGAGATTCTTTTTTTTCTTTCAATGTCCCGTGTCCTTTCAGGACGTAGGCGATCATGGCTCTCCACCTCCCTCTCTCAACAAGTTCCTTCCCTCTGCCACCTCCTCCCAGACCACTTTCTGTCAACCACTTGCTTCGCCACATATGTCGCACATTGTTTTCCCTTGTCTCTTTCCTTCTATTCAACCTGTGAGTATCAGATTCTCCAGGCCATCCTCTCATATTATGTGTCCCAGGAACTTCAGCTGCCTCTTCCTGATGTTAAGCATGAGCCTCCTCCTTGTTTGCAACCTCTCTAAGACTTCATCATACGCTCGGTCCATGATATCCTTAGCATCCTTCTGTAGAACCACTTCTCCGTCGCCTCGAGTCTCTTCATCTTTGAGGAAATCGTCCAACATTCGCTGCCGCAAAAGACAGATGCCACGTAACAGCTCAGTATATGAAGCACAATATATATCTGGACCTCACAGATGGTAGAAGTTAGTCATTTGACGAAGAATTATATTGGGGGTTTTATAATCTGTATCGCGGCTAATTTTAAACTTTGATGGGTAAATTGGTATGTGGAAGTAACTTGGCCAGACGAAGATAGGTTAGAGATGACCTTCACGGTCAGCTTAAAATAAATTAAAAAATGTTTTTTTTTTTTTTCTATATTTGAAATTATTTTCCCGGGCAACGCCGGTTAATCCTGCGATTTATTATTAATGTCCTGAGGTTTTTTGAAAGCATTTGGATATCAGGTATGTAAAACGCGAAACCAGTCGTTTTCGAAAAAGTTTTAAAATTATAGATGTTTACAGAATTTAACGTACGGTACATGGCGATAATTTTGAAGCACCCAGTGAATTACTATAGAAGTACTGGCCTGCAAGAGTATATTCTTAGTTATTGCTTCACGACGAGACACTCTGATGCACTGTTATAAGAGTTTGTTAGTAGCTGCTGTTTGATCTTGTTTTACCTCTGAACATTTTTTTTTTTTTTTTTTTTTGCGTGAGTCGCTTCGAAAGTATTGCCTCTTAATTTATGTTAGCCTACAACGTCAAAGGCGGTTATTGTGAAAATAAACCATTTTTTTTTTTTTTTTTTGCTTTGTTACAGATAGCGGTCTGGCAGAATGACATCTGACACGAAAGTGCATACAAACCAATGGCGAATCACTGGATTCTTCCTTGGGAAAAATCACCTATTGCCATTCAGCAACGCTTGCTGATTGTTTGCGGAAACCAAACAGTGGATATGCACATAGTTGGTCGGTGGGCAATGTGTAATAACAGCAATGTGTGTAACAAGCTACATTTGTGGCAACCTACGGAATAAAAAAAAATGCATAGCCAATGGCGGCGACTACACCGTTTTTTTTTTTGTTTGTTTTTTTGTTGTTTTTTTTTTTTTTTTTTTTTTTTTTATAGAATGAAGAATGACAAGGTTCAGATCAGTCCAAAAATTATGCATACTGTCAGCTTGAAGCGAGTTTCAGATTTATTTTGAACTTAATCTTAACCCCATCTCAACTTACAGAAAATAACTAGCGCATGAAAGAAACACGGAATAAGGCTCAAATTTGAAAGTTTGCAAACATAAGCAGACTTAGCCAAAATTACTCGATGCTAATAACACAAAAACAATGTCGGGGGGGAATAATGTTTTGTAACTACAAACTTGCTCTGTTCAAAAACTGTTATTGCGTTTTTTTATCTGCTGTAATTTCTGTAAAAAATAAGAGGCATTACTTTCGGAGTGATCTACGCGCAGACAACTTCACCTAAAGCATATTTTACGTGTATGGATCGCTCAATGAGGATAACGAATTTACTACTCAACTGGTAATGGACAATCAGACTAGTTCACTAATCACTGCCACACATTGCGGTGACCTTTGGTTAGTTAGAATTATTTTTTATTTTTTAAATTTAGCCATTTTAGTTAAAACAAAATCCCTGTATGCGGAGTGAGGATGTGTTCGGCGAATGCACATCTTAAAATGATACGTGAATAACACTTTGTTAATGGCAGAATCAGAAACAAAACTTATAAAACCTCGTTGATAAGGTAGTAATGGAAAGCAAGAGGATAGTGTTACCTATTAAAAGCAAAAATATAGTATACTTGTTTGTCAACAAAAGAGACAGCCCAATGTGTGAGCTATATAGTGGGGATGTCAAAACCAAGCAGATATAGAAAATTAATTATCTGGGTATAGTAGCAATGGATGACAAAGAAATGAAATACAGAAATCCAGAGGCACATAGGAATAATGAAAGATGTTTGACAAAGTAAACATAATACTAAGAAGACCTAGGAAAATATTGTTAAACAATTTCTTTTCTTTTTTTTAACTGATATGTAATCTCCAGTGAATGCTGGACAATTTCCTCACAAATCAAAAAGAGACTAAGTGACAGATATGGAAATGCTGAGAATAACATGGATAGAAAATATGAACAACAAAGAAGTCTTAAAGAAAAGGAGAACAACAAGGAAACATATACAGAAAGACAGAGCTGAAATTTCTGGAGCATAAATTGAGGAAAGAGAGCCTGGAGAATTTAATACTCACAGGACATACTGAAGGTAAGAGAAGCAATGGGTGATTGCAAGTAATCATGTATGAATGATGGCAGAATGAGGACAAGGTGGGATGGTAATTGGTTAAAAATTAGAACAGCAAAAACAGGAAGCTGTGGAGGGCCATGATCACTTATCTTCTGAAAGGACTTAGCACAGGAAAGAAGAAATAGAGAACAACAAAGAAGTCTTAAGGAAACTTAGACTTACAATCAGAATGACAGCAACATAATGTGCACTACAGTTCAAAAGTTGGAAGCCACCCCAGAATTTGCATGGGATGAACCTGACAGAAGAGTGCAAAAAGAAAAAAAAAAAAAAAAAGAGCTCTTAGAATCATTGAAAAAAGAATGGAATCAATTATCAAACTTATACTTTGAGAAATTGTTGCAACCAATACCAAAAATGTGTGTGCAGTAACCAAGGCTAAAGGAGGATATGTTGACGAGAGCAAAATTAATCATAAAATTTTTTTTTCTTTTTGTCATAATAAAATTTCTAATAAAAACCATGTCTCAGTTTTTTTTTTAACTATGTATAATAATTTTCTCTTATTTAAAATACAAAACTACTTTGAGGTGATTTTTTAAAATGGCCCCCAAACTTTTGAACTGTAGTCTATTTGAAGGTGACATTGTTTTGATAAGAGACTCAAAAAGAAACTACACTAAAACCTTATTTAAAATTACTTAAAAACTGAAAATGCTCTTAGACAAGGTAGTAACAGAAAACAAGAAAAAGGAATAACTATTAAAAGTAAGAAGATTGATTGTAGGGTCATCAACAAAAGAGTCAACCTAAGGTGTGAGCTCCCAAGTGGAGATGTCAGTATCAAACAGGTACAGAAATGTAACTGTCGGAATAGAGATGTGACATAAATCCCAAAACGCAGAGGAATAGTAAACGTTGCTTGCCAGAATTAAAAAAAAACAAAAAAACAGACTTGTGATTCTACCAACGAATGCTGAGAATACCATGGGCAGAACATGTGAGCAACGAGGAAGTTTTAAGCAATATGGCAACTTCAGGAAAAGGAATACTTACAATCGGAATGAGAAAGCAGAAAATTATGAAACAATGAGGAAAGGTCCTATGGGATAATACCAAAGTGGATTAAAGTGTTGGTTCGTGAATTTGGTGACTTAATTGTGAGTGTAACCCCTGTGCTGGGCAGTGGAAACGGAGCTAATAATAACTGGGCAGTAGAAAATAAGAACTAGACATCCCTAGACACGGGCAGTAAAACAAGAACAATCTACCCCGTGGATTAAGAAAGGGGTTCAATTCGAAATTCTTTGTAAGTTATCCAGATTGATATACACCCAATGAATATATCAATCGTCTGTACATAAAATATTGCTGCTCCATCTTGTGTGGTGCTACTGTTATGTATCTAGAGATTCTTGATAGAATCCAAAGAATAATCTGTACATTTTCTATAAATATTTTCATGGTAATTGTTCCGATGAGCTTCCCTCTTTGATGCCTAGACGTTATGAATTTAAGCGCAGTACTAGATTGGCAGTTAGGTCTCATAATTTAATGTTAAGATTGGCAGTTAGGTCTCATAATTTAATGTTAAATTTTTTTTTTTAAACCTCTATACTAATAGTTTCTCCTCACGTGCTTCTTCCTTGTGGAACTCTCTTCCGGTCTTCCTGTCAACTACGATCTTCAAAAATTTAGACACAGCGTCACTCGTCATGTTCCGTCTCCTCAATTCGTGTTCTTTTATTTATTTATTTGTTGTTTCTTTCACTTAGCAACCCGTTGCATGTTAGTGGATTTTCTCGCCTTGTTTGAGGTGGGGGTGTCGCTTTAGCGTGTATCCTACCGACCATTTTCTGCTTTAGTGTGTATCCTATCACCATATTTGTATCCTATATTATTAAGGCATTGCCCGACTTTTTTCTCGATATGTTAAAAGACATTCGGAATGTTTTTATTTAAAGGTTTCAAATATCTTTTTTAACTTTTTTTTTTTAACCAAAATTCGTAATTTATGATTATTTTATTTTAAATTTTATATCACATGTATATATGTCATCTCTCCTTCTGTTTTTGCTTTTCTGCTTACGTTAGATAATGTAGGATACACATGTGGTGTTAGGATACACTGACTGATCGATAGGACACACGCTAAAGCGGTACCAAAAAATCATTTAATCATTTACTTTGTCTTTTCTTAACCCTGCGTTAGTCAGCCTCGGCTTTCCGAAAATGGATGGTCTCCTGGCGTCTACCTCCCATTACAACTGAGCCACACCGCGTTCTACACCCGCTTACCGAGTCAGGAGAATAATGAGAGGGAGCAAAAGAAAACAAGTTGTAAACTAGGAATAACGAGTGTTTTAAAAATTTTTGGTAGCAAAACACCTGTAACTAGAGCAGGGTTAAAGTACACCTGCAATTAATGGACTTTTCCAAAATAACCCGGAATTAGCATATGTGCCGTTGTTTTTATTCCAAGACCCCCCCCCTTCTTTTTTTTCTCCCTTGTGGAATATTTGGTATTGGGATGGAAATATAAAATGCTGTTCGAATTTATCAGGTACTTTTCTTTGAATGGTGGTAAGTAATTATATTTATTCATTTTTTTTTTTTTTTTGTTCTCTTTTTTTATATGCTTTCTGATAAATATCTGATATAAATATCTATATGCATTAAAAAGGGGGTTGGCAACCTTATATATATATTATCTCGGATGAGGGCCAGAAAGCTGTGCAGTATTTCGGAGGTGGGCCATGATATCAAATCTATTATAATAAATTGTCTTTACCTCAGACCAAAAGATTACCTTGTTCTGGGTGTTTAAAGAAACAACAACAAAGTTAATGTTATGTTATTTAAACATGGCTCCTTATTTTACTGCAGGAGTAACAGGATAACAACTAACACAATAAAAAATGCAAATTCCTTACTAAAAAACGAAATATAGTTAGAAATGACAAATTATTTAATATAGACACTGGTTTCTGATTATTGTTCAGTAACTTCTCTATGTCAGGTGAGATATTTGTCTGACGAGAGCAAAACGTCATCCAGGTGAGCATCACCGAACCTCGGTCTTAAACGATTTTTAGTATATTTCATTTTCGAAAGAAAACTTGTTCGCAATCATATGTACTTCCAAATAATACCATCATTTCTGCACTATTCAATAGGCTTTTTTTATATTTTCCACTGGGCAAAACATTTCTTGTAGAAATCAACAGTGGATTCGGAATTAAATTTTGATTTTTAAAAATTCGTCTCATTTTAAGTCAATTAACCCCCACTGATATTCTTCTGCCACATGATCCACAAATTAATTAGATAAATAGTGACCAAGTGTTAAGTTGTACAGATATCCTTCGTGGTCTGGATCTGACCCCTATCTTAGAAGATATCGTTGTAGTCTCGACATTAGCGAGACGGTGAACGGTTTTTTTTTTTTTGTTTTTGTTATTGTACTTGAACTATAATTTTTTAAAACTTGATTTTAATAAATTAAACTCGGTGTTTATTTATATATTCATTTGTTTTTAGGTCTTTCGTATCCCACTCTAAAACAAAAACACAGTCGTATATTAACCGCAGATTATTTGTAGGTCATAATACTTTCACAATACAAATTAGTCTAAGAGAATTATCCTTTTTCTTTTTTTTTCTTTTAAATAATTTATTTACCTATGTAATAGGTCATTTGGGTACTAATGTTTCTTGCGTGCAATACTTCGTTAATATCTATTCTTCATTGGACTCTGCAACACCTTCACATCACGTAGCAGCGTGTTACTAGAGCTAAACTGTAAAAAATATTGTGATTACATCTCTAGTTAATAATGTATGCTATCGGAGCGGCAATAAACGAATTCATTGTTTATAGTTGTATTTAGCTTAGTTTATTCTTGCTCAAGGTCACAACTGTGTATCTGGCACAAAATGGCATTTGAATACTGTA
>OZ010596.1:38025099-38035099 GCA_963932145.1 Acanthosepion lycidas | reverse complement strand
GAAAGATATTTGCGCTGCAAGGTGTTTGGTAACTAGAAATGACCGGAAAGGCTGAAACGATAATAAGACCTTATATTTCCCGTCAAGTTTTCACACGTCGTCGACTAAACAATTTTTATGAAGTATGTTTTGCTATGAGATTAGTGAGAAATATCTACAATAAAAGTAACACATACACACACACACTAAATCTCCGCTTGATTTTCTTAAACAGGTTAGACAATTAAAACAAAAAATGCCTATACCAACTGATTCTGGAATTCTGAGCGTTTTTATTCATCACTTTTTTACTTTTCCCAGCTGACATAACTTTTTATATACTTTTACGATTGATCCCATCATGCAATTTAACAATAAGCACAGGCAGCCAAGAAGAAAAATTCGTTTTATATATAAATTTAAGATACAAGAAAGATATTATTTGGTAGTCACGAAATTGACTCTAATGCAAATAAGTTATATATATATATATATATATATAATCTTGTAAAAAGACTATATGAATAAAGACAAAAGCAAAACTCTTTACCGAAGCGTTTAGTCCTCTGATGGATCTTATCAAGGCAAATGTCTCTATAGACACATGATGTCGTCTACCGGTCACATAACCTGGTCTCAATACGTTGTTATTGTAACACAATACATTGCTCAACACTTTGATGTGAACACGTTTCTTGTTACTATAATGGTATTTCATTACTAAACAGTGAGACCGGATACCAAATATTAGTTTGGTGCAAAAATAATGTCGTTTTTTGACGATTTTTTGATTATCGTTCACCCATTTATCCAACTTTTTTGACTTCCCTGTTTGCTTTAAATGGCGAACGACTGTTGAGTGGTCGACCTCGAGTTCAACAGCAACTTCTCGTGTGATTTTGCGAGGATCGGCTTCAATTAAGGCTTTCAAATGTTCGTTATCAACCACAGTCGGCCGGCTGCGACCGTCTTCATCTTCGAGGCTCTCGTCATCATTGCGAAATTTCTTGAACCACCGTTGTGCCACACGTTCGTTAGTGGTTCCTGGGCCAAACGCATCATTGATGTCACGAGCTGTCTCGGCAGCTTTTCGGCCTAGTTTTAACGGGAACAAGAAAATCGTGTGGATTTGAATTTTGTCCATGCTGTCGAAAAGCCTGCAAAAAATGAAGGAAGAGATTGAGAACGGTAACGAATAACACGATTCGATAGAGCGAAAAACGCGCTTCAAAATGATATATAACATGGCTATATATATATCAATGAATTAATTCAGAAATCATATATAAAAGTAACGTGAGAGAAAACGACATTATTTTTGCACCAACCTAATACATACCTTGTATTTTTGGGTGCGGAGATTCTTAGCATATTTTTTTTGTTTTCGAAAGCAGTATAGTCATTGCCCCACAGAAATTTATAAAAAAGAGGCAAACTTGAAATTTCAGATTGGAAAGCATCTAATCCACATATTAAAAAAAAAACTCTATTTAATTAATTTTTTTCTTATCAAACTTCGTAATAAAAGTTGTCTTGAATGGTCACTCCTGTAGATCATTTTACATTAATGTAGGTAACCGCAAGTGCTCTCTTGTCGAATTCACTTTGCTTAGTTTCGGAGCAACTTGGTCTCCTAAACCCACTGTACAAATTGCTAGTTGTAACCATAAGTTTTATACCAATTGTTTCTTCTCGTATTCCTCATTTGTAGGACTGTTTTGTTGCTTTCCTGTCGATTATGATCTTGAAATTGAAATAAAATGTCAATTGCTATCTTCACTCTCCTTAAACACCTGTAACCCCTTCTACCCCCAATGGCTTTATTGCCTTGCTTGGGATGAAATGATATATAATATTTTAAAGATAGTTTGTCTGCAGTCATCTGTTTAAACATGTTTTATTTGACAAGAACGGACAAGTAATTTTTGTTAAAGTCTTTGAGTTTCTCCTAGTGTCGAATAAGTCGTCTGATCTCGAGTGGAAACTTGGTGAAATTGCGCGTAATGTTCTGAATACATTTAATCATTGTTGGTCCTTTGTAATTAAACAAGGCATACATCAAGAGATAGAGAATGGAGTGTTTATGTTGTTAACGGAGTTTGAAATGAACTGGTATTAGTATTTTTTTTTTTTTTTTTTTTGTGTGTGTATATATATATATATATATATATATATATTCTCTTCACTAGATTTGTTGAATATACTAACCTTACGGCTCATCAGTCTTCCTTTCTCTCCTCGTTTGTGGCCGGTGTATTGTTTCGATAGGTTTAATTCAGGTTTACCAATACCTTCTAACGTTGGTGGTTGACAGCAAAGTATAACGTGGATCTAGCTGTGTTTAGTGCCACAGACAAAATTACGTAATAACTTTGGTCTCTTCGCGTCCTAGCACTACTCTGCGAATTCATCTGGAATAATAACTCCTTCAATAAAATGCACAACACTGTTGATAACTCTAACAATAGGCTTATTGAATATAAAGAAAAACTAATTGAATAAAATAGCTGTTCTCTAGTCGCAAACGTTTTAAAGTAATAACAAGCCGACTCTTCCTCAAATCTTCAGTCCTGCATGTGTTTGTATTTTCGCTCTGGCCACGGGAATTGCGTGTGTGTTCTTTAGCGATGGCCGTCTTACGAGCAATCATGGTGAGCTAGGAGCCAATTTCTCCTGGGCCCGTCTCAGTCTGTTTTCCTTTTCGCTCTGTTTACGGGAAATGCAACCGGAACTAATCTCTGATCTTCTTTGCCGGGGCCGATTCTCCGACGGTCTGTTGGCCTGGGGTCTGTCGTTTATATAGACATCCCACCGTAATTTGACACTGATGCATCAAACTCCCCCACTCCAACCGTCTTCATCTTAGAATATCTCGTTAACCATATGGCACTCTCTTTGTTTGGAATAGTCTAGATATGTTTCTGTAAAGATAATGGTGTTCTCAATCTTGCGGATTAACAATAAAACTGATGCTTTGTTCTTTTTCTGGAATAATTTGAATAATTCTTTTCTGTGACCATACAGAATTTGGACCGATAGCATAATGTAAACAAACTTACGAATTTAATTTCTCAGGACGGGAGAAATTCGGACAGCATATTAATCATGTCTTGTTGTTGGCGGGAAGTTATCAGGGTGGGAAAGTTTGGTTTTGTTCAATTTTACTGAATCTTGGCTTAATTCTGGATTCGGTTGTCATTTGAATTGTTCTTAAATTAATTTTATTTTAAAATTTAACTTTTACTGTTTTTTTTTTTATTATTATTCTTAACCATTCAACCTACTCTCCTGAGAATTTTAATAATTTTCCGATTCGTAGTCCCTGCAAATCACCAGCCTGTAATTTCATGCAATTAAACGTTTAAACGGGGTCAGTGCATGTTACATCAACAGCAAAACGTACAATTGACTGCATTAAAAGACTTTAAACTCTTTTTAATGATCTTGCTATTCTGAAATGTTCCCATTATAAAAATTCATTTGCCCAAAGCTTAATTTTAAATTAAAGGTGAAAAATTTTATTTACTTCAAATATTTTTTTTATTTAAATATTAAAGTGAAAAATTTTCAATTTTCAAATTCTAATGTTCATGAAACCGTCATTGAAAACAAATACTCGACAAGAACTCGAAATGATAGCGCTCATGCCCCGGGACTTACGTTCACTATGTTGAATCGATGTCAAAGGGATCAGTCTTTTGAGACCGACAACACAAAATAACTTTACAATTAAAAATGTTTTCTTAGTCCAGCCTTGTTATCGACTGTTATTTCATCTTTTATTAATTAGTAAATCAATTGATTATAATTTTCGGCTTCATCAGTATCAGGCAAAGCAACATCAGTGTGAAATTGGCATGGTTTTACATCGTGATTTAAGCAAGATTCAAGTAGGACACAAGGACAGGGAGTTCTGGAAGTAAAAGGGATAGCCCGGCAGCGATTAACTGATCGTTTCTGAAAGATTAAAGGAAATAAATTTAATCCTGCCGACACTTGTATTTGGTACACAAGATTAAATACAGCTAGCATTAAATAAAATTTGGACACATAATGAGAAAGGGGGGCTTAGAAAACTTAACCCCCACGGGGCATATTGAGAGAAGAGGGAACAACTGATGAGCTTGTATGGATGGATGGCAGAACTTGCGGGGAAACTTAGCAAAAGGAGAAGAAATGGTAAGAGACACGTGAGATAGGAAGTTGTGGAGAGCCATGATCGTGTATGCCCTGGAGGGAAGCAGTACATAGAAGAGAGTATCAACTCTTGTCTAACAAGATGTACAAGAGCAGTTTTTATGACTCCATAGAGGTAAAGGGAAAATAGAAAGGTGTATGGTTTGCCAGAAATCCCATATATATATATATATATATATATATATATATATATATATATTAATCGGTATCACCCCATGCAAGGCAGTAAAGCCACTAAAACGCAAGGGATTATAAGGTGTAGAACAATTAGGAACAGAAACATTAATGAGTAGAAAAAGAAGAGTAATCAGGAGGACAGTAGATAGCGATTGATATTGCATTTAAATTTTTGCAGATTATAGTTGGTTGGAAAGAATGGGGCCGGAAGGGAGTTCCACAAGTGAGGAGTGCGAGAAAAGAAACTGTTAAGAAACTTACGGCTACATCTAGCTAGTTCAACTGCCAATTGATTAGATCTCGACGCTAGTACTGCGCTTAAATTCATGAAGTCTTGGTACTCTAGCGTAGAGCACATCCAAACAATTACCATGAAAATATTTAGAGAAAAGGCAAAGGATGGAAACTTTACGGCGGTGGGTAAGTGACTGAAGCAGAGCCGCCAGACCAGGACCAATAATATTGCTGATTCTTCTTTGGATCTTATCAAGTAGTTTTAGGTAAATTTCAGGGGCACCGGACCATATGCGGCTGCAATTTTCTAAGCATGGACGAATGGTAAACTTATAGGTATTCAAGATAGATTTTGGAGAGAAAAATTGTCTCGCACGACACAGTATACCGATTTTCTAGGTATTTCTGGATTCAACATAGCCTTTCCACTTCATGTCAGCTGAGAACGTTAGCTTGAGAAGACTGAACGACTCACTTAACAATACTACAAATTAATAATGCCTATCAAAATACGTAAAATTTAATGTATTTTTAGGCTCGTAGAATTCTCATATCTCTAAAAGATTAAGATGCAGACAAGTATTTTTCCTCGGAAACTATAGGTTGACAGACGCATGCGCACAAGAATCAAATAACATTTGTTCTATGGACGATACGTGCATCTCATTTTTTGAGGAAAGACATCCAGAAAGGTAACAAATTATTCTCCTCGGAAACTTGCATATGAGTTACGAATGGATAAGTTTCCTTGGGAAAAAAAAAACCCCAAAAAACGCAGAGGTAATGCATTAGAATATAACATTAAACTATATATGTAAATTGTGTACGATATTTGACATTTCGGGACATGAATTATTAAAAAGAAAATTTTGCTTGCTGCTGATGTGTTTTCAAGACACTATCAAATTGCAATACCACTAATGCTTTGTGGGATTTTCAGACTAGCGTAAGCATACGTGTACAATGCTACCTGTTTTGCAACATATTGTTAAGTTGTGGCGGCGTTTAGCGTCGCTTCTACTGTAGCGTATTCAATCAAAACCAAAAATGGCGGCGGCTATGAGAAATTGTCGTCACTGTTCTTTGTAATCATTTATTTCCAATAAGTGACAATTTCTTTTTTTGTTCTTCAAAATAGGTCAGCATGAACAGACAACAATGTTATTACAACGCCGCTGTAGAAGTGTTAAAATGTGGCATAGCAGTATTCCCATCTCGAAATGTACGCTTCCTGATTAAACCTGCTGTTAAAACATTACTCTTAATAAAATATATGTATGTTTGGAAGATTATGGGTGATAAGATGTTATTTGTAGGGGTCTGTACACGGAGTGAAGGGACTGGATTCGAAGTTAAAAATAGAAACGTGAATTACTTAGTGTAATAATCGGTGAGCTATGTTTTCTCTTCCTGTCCCCTGCTAATATATTTATTTCTTGATTTGCCTTCAGTTTATCGATTATTTTTATTAACCTTCGATTGATCAGTTTGTAAAGTATTGCATACCTTCATGTGTGGGTAGGTACTTAATGTGCATTTATATAGAAATACGTACAATACATACAAGGCTGCTTGTAAAGTTCCTACGCCTATTTGTTATACCTGCGCTCTCATGCATATATATATATATATATATATATATATAATCTTTTTATTATAAGAGATTATTAAAAAATCATTTTTGAAATCGCTACACAAAAGCTTTCATGTTTTAATACTATGAATATATTTCTTCAGGCGTTACATTCATAGTATTGAAACATGAAATCTTTGGTGTAGCGATTTCAAAAATGTTTTTATTATAATCTCTTATAAAACTCTATTAGTAATATATTGCTCTATTTTGTATTGAACACTTTTTTTTTTTAAACTAAATGCTACGAACAGTGGCTTTTTACTCCATCTGTTCTTTCTCTCATTTGGGTATATATATATATATATATATATATATATATATATATATATATATCTCACGTACCATCAGTATTTTCGCATTGTAGGCAGCTTGTGACCTCTTATGTAGTTAATTTACAAAAAGCAAACAAAATATTTTGCGTCTTATGCATAATAATCTAAGTAACCTTTATAATTTTTAGGGATTAGGTGCATATTATGCCACAGAGCCAAAATGTTGCTGCTGATCTATTGTATTCAGGGAAAGCACTGCTTACCTAGACGACACGTACCTGGTATGTATATATGTATCCGCCATATGTTTATCGTTTGAAATTCGTTCATTCTTTCTGCTTCAAGTCGTGGCAGTTATTTTTACATCGATACAAGTGCAAACTATTCACAATGCAACAAATGTTCTGAAATAATTACTGTAATACAGCAGGATAAACTAAATTTTTTGTTTTTTTATTTGGAGCAAGTATAAATAAATTCCTTCCATTTCCAACTCTTGAACAGGCAACATATAATTGACCATGAGAAAAGCATGGTTGCATAAGGTGAAGTCCAGTAACTTTTATTGGTTGACCTTGTGATTTATTAAGTCATTACAAAACTTACTCTGACTGGGATTTGCAATCGTTTAAAACCAATAGACATATCTGTTGTAATCAATGAAATTCTTGGAATTATTACAGTCTCTCCTTTCCCTTGATTAGTTATAAGAGCTTCCAATAAGTGATGTAACATTTTCTTCACAATAAGACGTGTACCATTACATAACTTTGGAGGATCAAGATTTCTTAGCAGTATTAATCGTACTCCTTGTTTTAATAGCAACTTGTGTGATGGCATTCCTGGAAGATCCAAAGAATTCAAAAATTCAATAAGGAATTAACTACTTTGTCTGGATACACAATTGTATCATTGG
Source organism: Acanthosepion lycidas (assembly GCA_963932145.1). Taxonomy (NCBI): domain Eukaryota; kingdom Metazoa; phylum Mollusca; class Cephalopoda; order Sepiida; family Sepiidae; genus Acanthosepion; species Acanthosepion lycidas. The sequence goes on along the minus strand of OZ010596.1, from coordinate 38,027,688 downwards.
ATAGGTATTTTCTTTGGGATATATTGTTGCAGAATCTTCTGATTGATGATCTGTACTGTTTCATTTCTGGGAGCCAAAATTGCTCTCTCACACACCCAATCAATATTCTGGATGTTATCTGCTATATTGGGGTATACTTTAAAAATTAATTCCTCAATGCTCTCGACCAGAGTGCCGAAACCTTCAGGAAAGCTGATTTGTCCATCTTGATCATGTGAAATTTCTCCGTTTTCAATATTTAAAAGGAGGTCACTAAATTCATTGCGCTATTTCATCTCCATTGAGTTCCATTCTCATATAGTGGTCAGAAAGCGAAAGAGATTTGCAAAAACTGGCGGACTTAAAATATTTTTAAACCAAAGTTGTCATTTGAATTACGGTTCTTTCAAAGTATTTTCACAGATATAATAATAGAAAACACATGCCAAAAAAACAACAAAGTTTTCGTTTGAAGCAAGTCCAATGAAAATTGGTATCAAGAAGAAAAATAGATATTTAGACATTTAACTGGTCATTGAGAAAGTGACTGAATATCTTGGACAAGCTAAGACCACGTTAAAAACTGACCTTGTGGCACAACCTGACTCATTTTGAGGGGGGGGCTAAATACAGTGTAAATTCCTCTCTTGGGTGGTATACACATTGATACTTACCGGGCGCAGGTTGCGGGGGCTCAGGCAATTTTTGTTCCTAAACCCCGTGTAGCTCTCATGCTCCCCACAGTACAACGACCTTCTGTTACAATGCAACTTCGTGCGAGGTGGTCGAGTAAATACCAAATTACTATAAAGTAGTTTTGGGACTTTTTAACCTCTGAATTCGTGGGAAAATTGACCTCCAATTTCGCATTTATTCATATAGAAGACATGTTTGAAGAAGCGAAAACTGTAAAGTTTAATTCTATTTTCGAGTGTGAACTATTTTTAAAAGTTTGACACCTACCCTGAATTTAACATTAAAATTCAGGAAATAGTAAATAGCAAACATTTCAAATACCTAGGTGTAGGGATCAGTTATAACAAGTTTAGTATGAGAGACAAGGAAATTGAACATAGAATAGGCTGCACTAGAGGTAAATTCATCCAACCCCACAGACTGCAACAAAACCAAAGCATTAGCCTAAAAAGTCGACTCTTATTTTAGTTTCGTCCAATTGACTTTAATCTGGATGACATGCATGGTGCCAACCGTGTTCAGAAATATCTAAACTGTCAGTTGTATGCAAACTCTTTCTCAGATCAATGGTTGAAAGTAGTTTCAAGCGAATTAAGCCGAAATGTTTTATTGACGATCATACTGGCGCTACAGAATCAAAACGCACAGTACTAGGTATCAGGAATCACATCACTTGAGAACTTTCAAAAGTAACAAGTAAATTGATTCGGAGAGAATGATATAATCAAAATATTGACTCACCACACTAACTCAATATTGCTGGAAAGAACGATAACAGCTACTAAACTTGAAAAACCTATTGTTTTAAGGAATATTTTATAAATTTCAACCAATAGCGGCACTGATTACTCGGTTGATGAATGTTTCCTTATAGGAAAACTGCTAATATTACCATTATAATTATTGCTATCTCGCTAAGCATTAACCGCGCCGTGGATCCCAGCTTATTTGCAATGAGAGTGCGTGCGTAGGGGTATTAATGAATGGATTTCTGTAGCCTTGTTGTCTCTGACCCCTAAAACTAATCCGCCGTCAGAATAATAGGAAAGATTAACCCTCTCTCTTTCTCTTTTCCTCTCTCTCTGATCCCTTCATCCACGCGTTACAAGCAGACACCCCCACAGATGCGCGCACTGTATAAACATAGTTGTAAACGCTTATTAACATAAATGATTGTAATTTAAAATGGCCGCCTATCTTGACGAATACTTGACGGCAATATGCAAGTCACTTCTCTCTCTTCTTTTTTTTTTTTTTTTTAGGATATCGACAGTGTGTATTAATTCGGCCAAACGTTAGGCAACCCTGACCTACGCAATAGTGCTCAATAATACGTGACTGTGCGTGACGGTATTCAAATGGCAACCATTTTCGTGCAATTTGCTTCGTTGCCGCCGCTCCAGTTTCATGCAATATGAGCCGGGAAACTTGGTTAAGCAATAATGAGAGGACAAAAAATTGTTCAAATGCGTCATGATCCATTTTCTTGATACATTGCTAGTAGTCACCATATGGATAAATATATTTATTTATTTATATAATAAATCCAGTTGCATCTGCAATATGACAAAAAGAAATATATTTTTCATTTTCTTTTCGTATGTCACCCGCCACCCCACTTTATTTATGGAAATCCGATTGAAAATTCATACGTGCAAGGTCTAACTGAAGAGGAGTAGAATTATTTGAAACTCTACTGGATTCAAATCTGTTATAGAAGGCGTAGGTTGCGCCACAATGGCTAATTCTGGTCAGAACTCTGATGACTCAAACTGTGGAATGGTTTGAACCCCGTGGGTGTGGAAGTCGGACAGTGATGGATTGCATTTAAGTTTTTATGTAAGATCAAAAAGATACGAAGATATTTAAAGGGCTGCAAGAATTCGAAGTGAAGGCGGTTCACCACACCAAGAT